>BQMF02000110.1:600000-987019 GCA_027922465.2 Turritopsis dohrnii | reverse complement strand
GAATAAATCGAGGAGAGCGACAAATCTATTATGTTTTCCACAAATTTCGTGTCTTGTTAGCATGATTTTTTAGCTGTTGTAGTTTTGAAAACCGTTACACAGTGGAAAGAAGTATTTTGCATTGTCAAGTTATTTGTATACAAAATCTTGATCTTGTATTATATATAGTATATCAAATCATCAGTTTAGTTATGGGAAAAGGTTGATAGAATCAAGCAAAGGACAAAATCTTCCAGAAAACGCAGGTTTCATGGAAATCAGCATACTGTTAAAAAAGTCCAAAACATCATCATGACTCAACAACAACATATGACTCCGCCTTCAAATCTTCTTTCAGAAAAATGGTTGTAGTGCAGCAAACACTTCAAAGATCTTTCCAGAAAGTACAAAAATATTGACACTTACACTCAAAGAAATCAGATCAACGAGCAACAGGGTACAGAATTATAGACATGGGAAATACTTGGAGTCGTAGTGTGGAATCATTGTGCTGGCCCCATGTGTTACACAGACTGCACGTTAACGTTGAAGGAAATATATTCAGAAAAGAAAGGTTTTGCTTCAAAAACTGATGTGCAGAAGTAGCCACTGCAATTACAGAAAAGAGTTTTTGACATCCAATGAGTGTGGCCAAACATATGACATTAATCGCCGCATTATTTACAGCATGAGATCCATTGGGCAAGGGTACAATGGCCTTGAAAAATTTTCAGCATTGATGAATTTACCAAGCCAATGAGTAAAAAGAATTATAATGCATCTGTAAAAGTCATTACTGACGCTGTAACCAGTGTTGCTAAAAAACAATGCTAGAGGCAGCTATGGAAGTAAAAGGTGGTTATGCAAGTATTGTTGATACAGGTGTTTCAACCGATGGAACATGGCAGCGTCGTGGGGTACAGCTCTTTTAATGGCGTTGTTGCGAGTTTGTCAATGTTGAATGGTAAAGTTCTGGATGTTGAACCCATGAGCAGGTATTGTAAACAATGCAAAGGGCATGAAGACATGAGGACCGAAAATCCAGAGCAATTCCGAAACTGGTATAAAAACCACGGATGCAGTTTAAACTGTGCCGGTTCAGCTGGGAGTATGGAAGTCACCGGTGCAAAGAGAATATTCAAGCGTTCAGTTGAGCAAAATGGCTTGCGATATGTTCAATTTTACGGAGATGGTGACAGTAAAAGCTTCTCTGCCGTAAAAAACATTTATCCAGGTATTGAAGTTGAAAAATTGGAATGTGTCGGGCATGTACAGAAGCGAGTTGGTACACGCCTTCGAACACTGAAAAAGAATGTGAAAAATCTTGGTGGTCGCGTAAAACTGACGAATAATACCATAGACAAACTCCAAAATTATTATGGGATAGCTATTAGAAGCAATAAAAATGATTTATTGGGCATGAAGAAAGCTATTCATGCTACACTTTTTCATGTTGCATCTTCAAAAGAAAACAACTGGCATACCCACTGCCCAACTGGAAAAGACAGTTGGTGTAAATTCAATCGGGATAAGGCAACTGGAAAATCGACTTTTCAACCAGGCTCAGGGCTACCTCTTTCAGTTATAAAACATCTTAAGCCCATTTATGATGATCTAAGCCAAGATTCATTGTTGCGCAAGTGCCTCCATGGCCAAACGCAAAACCACAACGAGAGTTTCAATGCAATGATATGGGACCGACTGCCGAAAACAAAATATGTCAGCTTGAACCAGTTGAAATTCGGAACATATGATGCTGTGGCCAATTTCAATATTGGCAGAAAGAGTTCAATTCAAATTTATGAAAAGCTGGGAATGACACCTGGTCGATACACCACAAAGTTATGCCAAAAACTAAATCGCAAACGCATTTACTTTGCAGAATATAAAAACAAGGAAACTTCAAAGAAGCGTCGAAAAGTCCTACGGGGTATGTCGAAAACATCTGGTGATAAAAATGAGGAAGTAGAAGGGACAGTGTATGCAGCTGGAGCATTTTAGAATGTTTTTATAAAGAATTTCATTGATATTAATGATTTTCTATAACAATTTACTATGTTTTTACTTTTGACAGCGTTTTTTGAAAAACAAGATGTTCCAAAGCCCCGTCCATTATTACTTCAGAACCGTTTCATATTTTGGCATGAAATTTTCACACATTGTTTAGTTCTATATAAACTGTGATATGTGCCTCCAGGTTTTTAAGAAAGTTATGGAAACATGTCTTTTGCCTGGATAAAGTTATTGAAATATGTCGAAAACAGCTAGCTCAAAGTGATCTTGCCACCTGTTATACTAGCTTGATATGTAGTGTCTTATTGTTGGTTTAAATCATAGTTCTATTTGTTAAGATAAATCTGAGAAAGCCTGAAGCAAACACTGCCTTTCATTGTTGAGATATTTTGGCCAGGGCAAGTATCACTTTTCTGTGATTTTCTGTGATTTTTCAAGGTTACCATAGCAACGGGATGCCATTATGAATTTTTTTTTATTTTGGATATTAGATTTAGTTGTATACTTTCATGTAATGACATTATTTATCCCTGTGTAATGATTTTTATATTTTGGGGGATCTTACCCCAAACAAAACAAGGAATAAAGAACAAGCGACCTCCACGTATATTTAACAAAAGTCACTGACGACAATTCGGAAAACATCACTTTATATCTCCCAAGTTAATTTCATAAGGTGATTCAAAAAGTGGATAGAAAATGAAGAATGAAACTTTAAATGAAACTGAAGAAATAGAACAAAAGAAAACAATAAGAAATAACGCCCAAAGAATCAAAATAACGCCCTGAACCAACAGCAGCTCACGAAATCTATTCGTCATCAGTCATCTCTCCATCAGTCTCTTCATCGCTAGCCTTTTCTCCCCTCTGAAATATATATTCATAATATTTAGTGAAAGTAATGTTGGCAACTATCATATTTCTGAGTGCCCTAGAGAAACTATTGTTACTCACCATTCGATTTTCCTGCTTTTTGCTGCGTTCGTAATTTATCCGAGTACGCAATTGAACGAACGTGTATTTATTTGTTAAACCAGATGGCTCAAGACACGCTTTTACCCTCTTCCATCCCAACGATCCACCATTTATCAATTCCGCACCATACGACTGCAATGACCGTAAATCTTTTTCACCAAACAAGCATCTTCTTTTCATATCACCATCACCTTTGCGTGGACTGATACGTCGAATTTTATCATAAATCTGTCGAGGAGACGCGTCAAGTCCAGATAGCGTATTCAACTTGGATTTCACTTCTGTAAAGGTAACATCGTTGTCAAGTTGAAAGTTTTCTTTGAGTTTTTCAACTTCTTCACATGACCATACTTTCCGTTTTTTGCTATCTCCTTGAAAAAGGTCGGTAACAGTAGATGAGCCAATAAGTGACGCTTTCTCCATACTACGCATGTAATAATGTTCATCGGCAGTCCGAACACTGTGAGCCATCAAATTTGCAGCTTCTTCCACAAATTGGCTCTTTCCTTCTCGTAGGCCTGTGCTAGCCGACTTCCTGACTATATTGGCAGATAAGTTCTTCGGTATATCTTTATTATCGTAATTCCCAGCCTTCACCCAACACAAATGAAGACGTTTGCTTATGTCTCCTGAAGATACCTTTTTGCCAGACCAGCTCAAAAAGACCGCATCGCATTTTGGGTTGGTTTTAAAACGTGCAACATCGACGTAGATTTTCAGGTATCGATATGTTTCTGGGGATAGGACAACTTTCGCTGGACCGTATGTTTCTACTGTCTTATGATCCCATACATCTATAACTGTTGTGCCATCTTTTTGGACTTTAGCTTTATTGAACTCACGGATTGTCATGTTTGCGGTGACACCAGATCTTTGCGCTGTTGTAAAGTGAATAAGACAATATAAGTGATCTCTGATGTTGCAATATTCTGATTGAGTAAGTTGGTAATTTGCGTTTTTGGCTAGCATCTCCAAAAGTAAACTTGCTTGATAGGCTACCTTGCTTTCGTTGTAATTTTGTACTTGCGCTCTATCGACCAACATTTCAAGATCATTTTCCATTCTTTCATATCGCGCAAGTCTTTCTTGCCTCCTGTAGTTTTTTCTCCATTGTTTTATTTTAGCAACCAAAGTAGAGATTTCACGTTGCGTTGTAGTTGGGATCTTCACGTCTTCAGCGACAAGATATTCACAAAAATCTTGCAAAGAGTATAAATACTTCTTAATACTCGTTGCTTTTATAACTTTACTTTTGCAAAACTTGTAAAGATACTCTTCTCGAAAATGGTTACCACCATCTTTAAAAAGAACGCTTAGGTCGTTTTCGATATTCATGATACGGAATATTCGCCGGAGGTCACTAGCCACAACTAGCATCGATCTTGCCTTCCGATTTCTGTCAGGTCCAATCATGTATGAGAGAAATTTTTGTATTAACGATTCAGCATATGCACCCAATTTCTTTTCACCGTCGATATCAATGTTTGAACCATCATCAACGCCATCATCTTCCCCTAAGTCACTCATATCTGAACCACTTTCATCACTCTCTCCAAGATCATCATCATCATCATTACCCCAACAATTGACAGTAGAATCTGTAATCTGTAACATCGTTAAATTGGCCAATAGGGTTAACGCATGGCAACATGTAATATAAAATATTCAAAAACTAGCACTAGTTAAAATCAAAAATAACAACCAAACTGAAAGACAAAAATAATATCAAATGAAAGAAATCTTCCTATAAACAAACTTGGAAGTATAAAATAGATTATAAAGTATCTGATAAACAATATCCATTGATTGCAAGCTTGTTACCAGGTGAAAACCACTGAGTGTAAGTATTTACAGTACGAAATGAATCGAAAGAATGTAAATAATTCTGTTCAGCTTTGTTTGTTCTTTGAGGCAATTATAAATGGAGCGATTCGGCTTGAGAACATGTGAAGACCAGTTTTGACGACTGTGAGGAATATCTCATCAGTAACTGATAATATATGCCATCAATCCACCAGTGTGAATTTCTTTAGGAGATCACTCATTTCTTCATTATCATTGAAACGCTTAGTAGTATTTTATTTCATGAGGGTTTGCTTAAAGTTTGTTAAATCAAGTGACAGTCAAGTGACAGAATGTGAAACTAGGCGAATACATGAATGACTAGTCTACAAACAAAAAAGAGTATGACAAGACAACGACAAGTGCTTCCTTTGATATAACTGATTTTTGTAAACTTTACACTGTTCTACCTTTCCATCCACACAAATCAACCTAACAAGATTTTAGGCAATTTTATAAAAATGCCTGCCAGGCTATACTATTGAGATAAGTTATAAAGTTTCTCAAAGTGAATTTTATCTGTTCAAATTCATTAGAAATTTTAAGTTCTTATTAAATTCAATTTGGTTCTAACAGCATGTTTCTTTAGCCTTCAAAGCTGAGTGTTCTTTCAAATATCACATATCATATGTTTAAAAGCATTAAAGAGTATGTTCATGTGTCAAATTGCAACCATTACATTTAAACGGTGAAAGCACTTATATAATTGAATATAATTGAACAAAAGAGGTTACGCCCGACCCTTACCCTCACTAACCCAGACACATTTCCCAAGGTTTACACCGTAAAGTCTAATGGTTGTAATTTGACACACAAACCATATGAAACATTAAAAAACATTCAATAGAGACTTATCTAACAATATCTAACAAAAGAACTTAACAAATATCTTTGATAGTACAAACCTTTCAGTCATTTCCAAGTTCTTCCTTCTCATGTTCTGTTCCATTGTTAATTTTTCTAGGAAAATTAATGAAAATAGTCACATTATCTTTGACCTAGTCGGTAAGTCAATCAGTCATTAAGTATATAAATAACTGGGAGTTTTTAGTCCTTGGGCTTCCATTGGTAATGGCTGGATATTCTGCCCTCCGACTTGGAACTAGTAGTAGACTTACTACCAGAGATACACATATATCATTGCTCTAACTTACTCAAAGTCCAGTTATTTTTTGAATTTTTTATCAGATATATAAAACAAAAAAATCTATAATCAGAATGTAAAGCTCATTCAATGCATATGTTACATATATTTATGCCATTTTAAATGCCAATTTCACTCTTTAGAACAGAAGTGTATGGATACCAAAATAGATACCTTAATGAATCTATCATCACCATTGTGTTCTTATAAATTTTGCCATTATAATCATTGCATCAAATGATTTGTTAGAACATACAAGATCAAAACGAGGAACATCAAAATATTCTATCACTTTAATATTTATTTCCAATATATATGCTGGAGTTACTTTGACAAGATATGAAAGCATAACACAGATAAATCTGTAAAATATCAGGGCTGGAGGCACTTTCATCATGCTGGGAAGTTAATCTGGAAGTTTGCTGTTTGCTGCTATTTTGAAACAGAATTATATTCACAGGGAATTAGCATCAACCTAGGACACAATGACGGAAACCAAACAGATAAATAACGACTTCCATCCCAATATTATGTAAAAAGTATGATATATGGTAATGTAAATAAAATTTCACACTAGTAAAATCATACATACTAGCCGCCAAGGCGGCGTCGCTCGCCGCCCATATCCACCTGCTCTGTATCACTCTATCAATAAACGTCAAATTTCCTTATAAACGGCTCGTACAACTTGTGCTCAACTAGAAGCAGATTCGAAGTCACAACCTCTGGTAAAACCAATCTTTTATCAGTGTAACAATACACTCTAAACGTAGAGAGAGAAAACTTCAACTTTTTATTAGCTTTTGTTTTAAAAAAGTTACGCGCTCAAACATGGGTGCTATCAAACAGGGGGAAAATGGTTTCTCTTCTTAAAACGTTCACACGGAGGAGAGAAAAAAGGCACGTGCTAAATGAATAAATAGAATAAAAAAACGTTCGATTAGAACGCTTAACAAATAAAAGAAGAAATTAATTTATCAAAAGAAAAGCAAAAAAAAAAAACATTTTGTTTTGATATGATACTCTTTTTTTACCTATCGGTTTTTAAACATTTTGATTGCTCAAAAAAAAAGTTCACCCGTCTCAGACAGTCAGGCAAGAGTTAGTGGCAAACCAAACATATGCTGCCACGTTCTGCCACTGCTGCTTTTTGTCCAAAATGTTTAATCAGTTAGTTTCTTTGTATTTAGTTGATGTACTGTTTTCAAAGCCAAGTCAACGTGGAATATAAAACTAACAATAATGATAAAAACAAAACGTTATTCCTATTAGTTCATCAGCCAAAAAAAGTCACGTTTGATTGGGGTTGCAATGTATTTGCTTCGAACTCACGTCGCACACAAAAAAGAAATAATTTTGCTCACAACTCAATCTACCATTTTGCGTGACTTACAAACAAACAAACAAACAAACAAACAAACAAACAGACAGAGAATCGGCTATTAATATATAGAAGCCGCCAAGGCGGCGTCGCTCGCCGCCCATGTCCACCTTCAGCCTGCGTTGAGTTCACAAAAAATAAAATTAAGGATTTGGCAATAATAAGTGTGTCCATGTTGTAGAGCTCGAAAAACTGATCAAAAAAATGTATGGGATCCTTTTCCTATGATTAACTGTTAAAAAGATGTTGGTAGCTTCACCGGTCTATCGTTTACTTTTTTTATAAATTTTAGCCATTTCTCACATTTGGCGTGCAAATTTATTTTTTTACTTCCCTAGAAGATTTAAATGAATCCATTGAAATCTTCAACAACCACACAGCAGTTTCTGTCGCTCACCGCCCATCTTCAGCCTGTGTTAAGTTCACGAAAAATTAAATTAAAGAATTGGCAATAATAAGGGTGCCCATGTTGTGGAGCTCGAAAAACTGTAGTCGTAAAAATTTTCGTCACGGGGTTCGCACACGGGAAAGGGGAATTTGACACATTCCTTTTTTAGAAGTTAATCTCGGTAAAAAAGTTTTACCCAGCTCGCCGCCCATGTTCAGCATGCGTTGTGTCACTTCCCCCAAAGAGTTTACAAAAAATATAATGGCATGGAAAGAGGGGAATCAAGAAAAGAACCAAAGAAGATTTATAATTCAAGATTTATAATTTAACAAACATGAAACATAAAACAACATGAAACATAAAACAACATGAAACAAAAAACAAAACATAAAAAAACACACAAACATTCAGTATGGCCGCGGCCTGTTGAAACTGCGGCCCTGTCCCCGGCTCCTACTGCGGGTTTGGTCTGGAGGGAGAAAAAACCCTCCATGCCGCACCCACGAGCCGAGGGCGGCGTCGGTCGTTGGCCCACCACGGGCCAGTTGTTCCCGTAGGAACCTTGTATACACGGCAACTATAATAAGAAAATATCCTTGTTTATAATTGAAGAATGATAATAATAAAAAGGTTAATTGAATTCTTACTGATTTCCGGGTCCGGCTCCCGGCCATTTTCATCGAGATTCAAATTTTCTGAATTATTGAATGAATTAGGAATGACATATCTACACATAAAAATCAACTACGAAAAATTAGGCAACAACTATAGCAGCGACTTACCAAGAAGCTGCTCCATATCTAAAAATTAAAAAAAAAAAAAAAAGAAATAAAAAATAGTAAGCAACAATCACATGATATGAATAAAAAAATAGCAAAAAAAAGTACATTTCTTAGAAAAAATCATAGAAATATTTTGTGAATAGAAATGGACATACCTCGATTATTTAAATTTTGAACTAAAAGGAAAAACAAAGATTTAATGAAACATTGTAAAAGATTGAACTTGAAAACAGTATTCATATAACAAAATGAATTATCGTGAGGTGCTTACACAATGCTGCAAGTGCAGCTTTGCTTTTATTGTTGTTGTTGTTGTTGTTGTTGTTGTTATTGGCCATCTGAAAAAATAAAAAATTGTAAAGAATACTTTTTTTGGACATGCGGTCAAAATGTCATTTACATGTGATAATACGAACGTTGACTAAAAGCATGCTAGGTAATAAAGTTGCATGAAAGAGATGCAGAAAAGCGACATCTAACAGCCAATACGATTTATGCTAAATTATTCTGTACAAGAGAAAATATTGGACAACGGTTCAAGTTATATCTTCTCAATATATATATTTTACAATGTAAAGTAAGTAATATGAAATCATTATAAACACTTTTATAGAGATTAACTCCTCTTATTTGCATGTTCTTAAGTTCGAATATATGAAACATCTGATTATTATACCGACTCCAGGGTAAAAACTTCTGGTTATCCCAAGCCAAAAGGGATTGACTAAGTCTATTCTTCCAGAAGAAACCTTATAGATAGGTATAATAAGCAATGTTCATTGGGACTTTAGAAATTTAAATAGTTAAAAAGGAAGGTGGGTCATGTCATGGGTGATAGATGAACATGAACATGCAACCGTGAATTTTGAACATGCACTGCCGTTTTCAGTTACTTCAGATCAGTTAAACGTATATCTGCAATATCAGAAATTTCAAAGTTTCTGTCTAATATCTCAATAAACATAAGCTGATCTTTCAAGTGCAACAAAATGTCATTTTTAGTCACATTAACTGATATGTATCTTCTACTCTACGACACTATGCAAACTCTAAACATGAAAATAAGTTGTGGTCATAACATGAACTCATGAAAAATTGAATCTACTTTCAATTTGTTAGTAAAGTGAGGAGGAAAATCATTAAAAGGTTTCTTACCCATGCTTAATGAAGAAATCATTTAGCTGAGTATCAATACCACAATGTAAAATCAATAATCTGGAGAAGTTTATGCTTTGTCTCCCTATCAAAAAAAGAAAAGAAATTGTTAGTGAACTGCAGCTATGCAAATAACAATGGACTATCAGGTTAAAAAATAGAAAAGATTTATAAGCGAAAAATTCATACCAATTTTAAAAAGAAATCATGCAGTTCAACATGTATGACCATATGTTACTGTATAACAATGATAAAACTGCCTTTTCAATGACACCAGAATCTCAAAAAAAGAGAATAAACTACAAAATGTCACACATACAACGGCTTTTTGCCGCTTGCCTACCCTCCTCCACCCGGCTCAATTGCCGCTTTCATACCCTCCTCCACCCGGCTCAATGCCGCTTTCATACCCTCCTTCCTCCCGGCTCCATGCCGCTTCCATATTCTTCCATAATCTATTCAATCTTCAATCTACTCTAAGTTCAAGGTTATCTAATCTAATGCTACATTCTTATCATTTGGCATATTCAATCTAATCCATTTAATGTAAGGTAATCTAATTTCTAGGTCATCTAATCTAGTGCTACACTCATTCAATTCAATTCAATTCAATGTAGTTCAATTCAATGTAATTCAATTCAATGTAATTCAATTCAATTTAATTCATTTCAATGTAATTCACTTCAATGTAATTCAATTCAATGTATACCAATTTAATTTCCAGGTAATTAATGTAATGCCTCCTCATTAACCTTGCGTAAAGTTTCAATTCAAAACATTTAATATCAATTGCACATTTTTTTGGCAAGGTAAAAATATTCATAATACCTGTTGGTAGACTACATTTCTAGTGTAGCTTCTCTCTCTAACATAACCTTGCTGTAAAGTTCTACAAACCTTTACTTTCACCGCTTCAAAGGTTCGTGTTCGTGAAAATGCAACATACAGTTGACTGTGACTGAAGCAAGGCCTTTGCATGTAAATACCAACCCGTTCAAAAGTCTGACCTTGACTTTTGTTTATGGTTATTGCGTAGGACAAACGAAGAGGAAATTGTGTACGCTTCAGTTGAAACGGAAGGTTGTTATCATTGGGACATAATGTTACTCTAGGAATGAGCACCCGATTTCCAGCGGAGATACCCGTCAGCACTTCACAATCAAGGATATTCTCTCGGAGATTACGGATGACTAATCGGGTGCTGTTGCATAAACCGTCCTTCAATGATAAATTTCGCAGCAGCATCACTATACTGTTGACTTTCAAGTTCAAGCGGTGTGGAGGCATGCCAGAAGGAGTAAGCGAATTGATGAACTCCATCGGATACAGGTCTATCTCTTCTTGCTCATCAGAAACAACAGAATCGACACTAAAGTACGTGACTGTTTCACCTGGTATTCCCTGAAGAATCCGTTCGTTAATAACTAAAGCCTCATCATTCGTCGGTGTCAGAATTACACGACTCGACATATCCTCTCCTCCAGCATCACTAAAAATAGAGTGGACGATATCATTATTTTCATGCACAACACATTCATTTGGAATTTCGATGGAGTCTTTAAATGGCTCATCCACTTTTTTCGGTATCGCTCCACTTCCTAATTCAAGTAGGAATTCTGCAAATCCCCTTTCCCCAGGTGCAGCTCTCATATTGACATTTAGATGAAAGATTCGCACTATTGGCCACAAGACAGAGCTCTTGATGCATGCTTCCACTATCTGAGCTGGTCTGCCTCTTCTCACTATTGGAAGAGTCTGTCTAAAATCACCACCTAAAAGAACAACCTTTCCAGCAAAAGGCACATCACTATTACAGATATCTCTAAACATTCTATCAATAGCCTCAAGTGCATGCTTAGGAATCATACTTGCCTCATCAAATATTACAATATGCTGGCTATGTAAAAAATCGGCATGCCTACTATTAGGCTTGACATTGCACATTGAGTTGTCCAATACAGGAACAGGTAATTTGAAAAGAGAATGGACTGTCTTACCATTTTGTAACAGTGTTGCTGCAATTCCAGTCCACGCACACGTACTTACTAATAGGTTTCTTCCAATAACCTCGCGAATGATGTAATTATATGTGAAAGTTTTACCTGTTCCACCGGGTCCATCAAGGAAGAAAATTTTAGCACTATTGTTGTCGTTTGTTACCACTGCATCTAGGACTGCGTCGGCAACAGCAAGCTGGTCAGCATTCAACGTGTTCCTCATGTTGATGGCTTCTTCCCTCATTTCATCAGCATTTGGTAGATCGTCTGCAATAGCTTGTTCAAAAGCAGGTAAATCAAAGTCAGTAACAACCCTACCAAATTGCTGCAAGACTTCCTGAATTTTACCAAGAGCTGACTGCTCTGCTTGTACTTCTGTCTGGTGTCGCAAAAAATCTTCAACCATGTGAGCACGGAAGCTTTCCCACAATTCAGCTGGATTGCTTGGTTCTCCATGGATCAGAATGAAGGAGAACGCTTTGCGAATTTTAGAGGGAGTTGCTGATGCAGCAAGTTCCTCCATGGTTCGTATCCACAAAGTATCGTCATCCAATAGTCCAAGTGCAATACACGCTTCCCTAAAAGATCTATATACAATCCCATTAACAGTTCTAAGGTATTCAAAGGAAGTGGCACCAGGAACATGTAACAACAGCACACGTAAGAAATACCTTTCACCTTGCCGAATGCTAGCATTGTACATTCTACTTACAATTTTTTCTGCTCCACGCTGCCGTGTCACCCACTTATGTTGTCGTGTTTGAAACACGTAATGGTGGGGGATATCAGGATATAAATATTGACGTGCCCGTTCGTCAACACGATTTAATTCGAACCAAGCAGTTAACTTGGTGTGCTCTTGTCCTCTTTCCAGTGCTGCTTGTTCCTGTCCTTCTCTGAAAAAAATCTGCTGCTCATTTGGAAGGTGAACAGGAAGTCGTAAAATAGCATGACTTTGAGTGTGCATTGGAAAAGAGCATAAACGCCACACAGCTTCTGGAGCAGATACATACCTTGCATCTAAAAAGGTTTTGATTTCGTCATGATCTATTCGCTCATTGATTTCAATATGAGCAGTATCGTGTCCTTTGTAAATGTATTTGTACAAATACTTGACGCTTTTAATGGAAACACAGGCCTCGAGGTTTATATGTGCATTGTACTTTTCGCTAAGGTAAGGGTTGTATAAGACGATCCATCTGTTGTCAAGATGCATATTCCGAATTCGAACAGTTCTTCCGTCATCTGGTCGGTGATATAAAGGATAGCCATCCACATTTAAAACAGTTCCATTGTTGAACTGCTTTGGAAAATTTTTGCTGCACTTACCATCTTGCATACACGGTGAAGACACATTCAAATGGCCACACGGACCATGGACCATGCAAGATTTGATGATTTCGTAAAGTTCTGGTTCTTGGTCCCGATTTGGAATTCGTGCTGATATCAATGAATCAATTTCATCAGCATTGCGCAACTTAAATTCGTTGCCAAGATGCAACAGCATGTGCACATGAGGTAGCCCCCTTTTCTGAAATTCTATAACATCCACCTGTGCTACAGATACAACTAGAACAGAATCTTTTATAATATCGTTTTTAAGAGCTTCCAACTTCAATTTGAATACTCGTGCAACCAGATCTGGCCTATCTTATGTGGTTTGACCAGGCAAAAGATTTTGAACAATTTCAGGCCATTTAGGATTGCATGTAAAAGTTAAAAATAAGTCTGGTTTACCTTGTTTTGAAACTAATGCCATAGCATCTGGGTACAAATGGGGCATATTTCTCGGTGAACCTGAAAAGGTAGATGGCAATACAACGATATTACCCGCACGGAGGTTTCGTTCATGGGCAGCTTCCTCCAAATAGTCCATCAAGCCTATGTAGCTATCCGCCCGTAATTGTTCTTGGTTCTGGCGTATGAAGTCGAGTCTCGCTCCCTCCACTTTGACATAGCTGTCAACAACAAATTGTTGAAATAGTTTTCCAGCTAAATGTAAAGCAGAAAATTCACGTCTAATGGCAATACGATAAATGTAATACTGCAATTGTGTAATTTTATTCCGCCTTTCAGTCGCATGCTGTTGTACATGATTCATGTTCGGACTCCATCCAGGATCACCTCTAGGAAAAATTATTGGATACATCATGGAGTCAATGTTTGCCGACATGTAAGAAATATTTCGCAAGGGCTGATCTCTTGGATACACTACAATATTTCTACCAGCCGGAGGCGCACCATCGTTACCTACAAAAATTGCTGCAACTTCTTCGTGATGTGGAGCATTGTATCTCCTCCTGTCTTCACCTTCACGCATATACATACCCACTACTGAGGTTGGTCTATTTTCTAAGAGCACCCTTTCTTCTTCTTCTCGTTCGACCTGAGCCAAGTTACGATATGCTGCGGCATAAGGTGAAACTCTATTAATGACCGTTTGTATTTGCCCCATCAAGTCTCTGTTGCAATCTGCATTGGAAGGGTTTTGCATCCGCATGTCAAGCGAATTAGCAGCTTCGATAATATACAGTTGGCTAAACATAGGCACTTGGTTTTCATTAGCATGCAGGGCTCCATACCTATGTAGCAGTTGTCCACATATCCTAAAACATGGAGGCCCATTTCCTGGGGGCGGACGTAAATTAGCTGACAGAGAAGCAAAACTAAATGCATTATTATAAACTCTAATACACTTACGGAAATGTTTACCCAGTGCAGAATCATTAAGTAAAAGATTCCTTAACTCAGGCCGATAATCTAATAAATTTGGAAGTTGTACCTTTCCATTTGTGCAACATTTAAAATTAGTTTCACTGTCGAATTTGACTGCTCCACAATGTTCACATAAAACGTTAAATTCACCTAAAGAATGAATGTCAGGTAAATTATTGTTTTCAATATCAATCCGTGCAGCATTTAAAAACCGAGCCCTGCGCATTCGTCTGTTTCGGACATATGCTCTTTGGTGTTGTTGAGCATCAGATGCACGTCGAGCAGCAGCTTGGTCGGGTTGCTCATTTTCTCTAAGCAATTGTTGACGTTGAGCTTGTGCTTCAAGTCGAGCAGCTACTTGATCAGGTTGCTCGTTATCTCTTCGCGCCTGTTGTCGTTGAGCATGCGCTTCAAGTCGAGCAGCAACTTGCTCAGGTTGCTCGTTATCTCTTAACGACTGCTGCCGGTGAGCTTGCGCTTCAAGTCGAGCAGCAACTTGCTCAGGTTGCTCGTTACCTCTTAACGACTGCTGTCGGTGAGCCTGTGATAGGAGTCGAGCAGCAACTTGTTCCGGTTGCTCATTAGCCCGTCGCTGTCTTTGAAGTTGTGTATCCCTCTCCCTTCTCAATTGAGCACGAACCTCACTTTGATTTGCACGGTATGTTCTTTGTCGTTCAGCATTTCTAATGCGACGACGTTGTTGAGGGTCATCAGCAGGGGGTTGTTGTTGTTGTTGCCATGCATCAACTACATCTCTATCAAATTGTGACCTAGGCAATGCAAACCTTTGAGGGATTCCATAGTCATGATCAGAATTCATAACTCGTTGAGAAAAAAACTCAAACAAAAGAACAATCTATACACAGGAATGTATATCTAATTTTTATTATCACCACAAAAATAAAAACACAACAGGACTTGTGTTTTTTGTCAGTTTACCTAGCTAAATAGACAACAATAAACAAAAAAGCAAACACAACTTTCCTTTGTTGTCTTTAGGCAAACGAAATGATCGTATTTTCTCAACTTTCTTCACTTTCTATTCGCGCGAATGTATGAACCAAAAGGGTTCAAAGCAAACCTGATCAGTTTCCAATTGTTGCCATGACATTGAACGGGGGTTAGCAAACGCTTAAAACCTTTTCACTAAAGGTCATTCTTAAGTATTGTGGAAATATTAAGTTATAAATTCACTTATATTACTCATGTACATGTATTTCAGTTAAAAATATTACAATTTTATGCAATTATTGCTATTTTTTAGAAGCCAATTTTTTACGTTTATACCCCCTAATTTTCTTCAGATTCTCCGTTGCAGATCCCCGATTTCTTTCGAAGCGAAATCTACCATTTTGCGTGACTTACAAACAAACAAACGCACAAACAGAGAATCGGATATTAATATATAGATAGTTTTATTTTCTTGATGATGATTTGTTTTTTCAATATCATCTGTCAGTAATTTTGAATAATGTCATATTCTTTTCATATGTAAGCCATTATCTTTATATCAATTTCATAAGGATAAGTTGCAGACATTACATACAATATGCCATGGGTAAAACAAAAAGAATATCTCCAAATTGAATAGATGAATAGATAGAATAAATTTATCAAATTCATCAGAATAAAATCATCTGAACCTTACAGAAGTATTGTGTGTATATTGCTGTAGTTGTTTAAAGATTCTACTGGTGGATAAATCAACAGGCTATTTCCTTGATGTAACTGATGCACAAGCTCATTCTTAGATTCCAAATTTTGAAACAATATCAACAATAAGGAGTTGGTTTCTACAGACACTGAACTGGTTATTATAGTATAGCTAACAATTTTCTAAAATCTAAATTTGGCATAACCTTTTCTATTTTATCAAAAAACTTACTTTTTATACTTTATATTTTCGTATAAATACACTATAAATATAATGTAAAATCTCTCAAATTTCTACATGTAAGCTTGGAAATTCACGCTTGAAGCAGTTTCTGGGCATAGATTTTAAATTTTGTGCAACCATGGATATAGCACCTAGTTTATACTTTAAAAAAGGAGATAATCAGTAGTGAAACAATGATGTTGATTAGTATTATTAGAAAAACATAAGTTGTGGAATGACTAGAATATAATAGAATTAGAATAGAATAGAACAATATTTATTTGTCACAAAAAAATTAGATACAAAGTATATTGAGATGAAATAAAGACTGGAAACCACCCCAGTAAATAAATCTAAACAAAAGAGGTGGCTACCAAAAAAGAAGACAAAATAAAAAATATAGCTACAAATAAATAACAGAAAATATGAAGATAAATTAAATGATAGTAAACATAAATAAAAAAAGTACAAAAACTGTAGGGTTTCCTGATTAAGGAGATACTAATCCAAGAGTGAGAAGGTAGTTGCATGTTAGGTAGTGTCTTAGAAATAAATCAGTAGCGAGATTTTGAAGTCAGTAGAGGAAAGGTAGATCGAAGTGTTTATAGGTAGACTGGAGCAGATTCCACCAAGATATTGATTGATATATAAAAGAATTAATATCATAAAACGTAGTGTTTATAGCGGGTTTACATAGAGATCCTGCTGATTTACCTATATAGTATTGATGAAATGATCAGGAATTTTGTGAATGAATTAATGAATGAAAAGGATATTTAGGGTTCTTGCCAAATCAAAGATTGAAAGTACACCAAGTTTAGAAAAGAGTGGATAAGAATGAATTCTTAAGGAAAAATATTAATAAGACCAACTGCAGTTTTTTGAAGAAGGAGAATGTGTTTATCATTAGAAGATTCATGCAAGGCCCAGTCCAGGCATCCACATCGCATACAAGAGGAAAAGATTGCATGATAAACAGAAAGAGAAACAGATTCAAAAGATTCAGATGTTTTTCCAGGTGAGATCCTCGTCAAGATACACAAGATAAGAGATAAGAGTAGAAGCAAGGCAAAGAAGGAAGTTTATATTGAGGCTAAACCTGGTTAAATCCTGACAGGATCCTAGCCAGGATTTCAACAACAGAAGAGGAAGGCTAAAAGCGCAGTTTATAAAGCTAAATATGAAGTATATACAAGAAGAGGTTTGCCAAAGTTGAGAATTAATAAATTAGAAAGAAAGATTTACTTTTAAGGTGGTAAGGTGCTGAGGAATAGGGTCTGTGGAGTGTATGTGATGCACATATGGTGAATAAAAGTGAGATAATCTGTTTTCCCGAAATGGTTTAAACTGTCTGAAAAAAGCCTAACAACAACGACAACAATAAAAACAACAATTCTTCTATCTAATACAAGGCTGGGTCTTTAGATTAGTATTTTGGAGGCTAAAAGAGCTTAAATCCATCTACTTTATAATACTAAAAGAATACACGTGTTTGTCACGCCGGACAAGAATTGACAGGGCTCGTAGCACTTCTCCCAAAATATTTTCCCTGACTTTCCCTGATTTCAAAGTAAAAAGAGGTATCATTTTCCCTGACTTTTCTCTGAAAGCACCCTGTTTTCCCTGACTTTTTTGCCTACTTAAACTGACACAGAATGAAGATAACATAACCTATCAATTTACAGGCTAGATAAGGGATAAAACATTAAGATCAAATTCAAATTAAGATACTACAGAGTGTCAGTTAACTCTGAAATGAAAAAATATAAAATATTCATAGATGATTGGGTACTGTAGTAAAAGAAATTATCGTTGAACAAAGTCAGTAATAGACACTGTTATAAACAACTGTATGAAATTTTTCCCCGACTTTCCAGAAATTTCCTGTTAAAAATAGCTTTTTGCCTGATTTTCCAGATACTGTGAAACCCTGATTGAGTTTCTGGGATTGGTTAGTTGCTTTAGTAAATTTTTATTGATCAGAAGTGATATATTTATATAGTATATATACTGTTGTTAAATAAGAAATCATTGAAATCCGTTGCTTACTTGTTGAAAGTAAATAAACATAGACAAAATGAGGCTTTATTACTCTCGTGTATATAACTCTGATCCATTTCTTTAAACTTCTAATAAAAAAAACAACAATACCTGACAGGTCTGTCGCAGGAAATGATATGGTTTCCTTTCTTTAAATTGCAGGTGTAAAGAAAGGGTCAACAGCTATACATGGGAGTAAACTGCAAGAAAGTCCAAAACAGTATTTATTACCTATGATATGATTTGTGATTAAAATTTGTTTGTTAAGGATCATTTCAAAATCATTAAGCAGCCAATATGTTTCAGCTATATACCAAAATTTGATTCACACAATAATTTGAACCTTCTGAAATAATCAGATTATTAGAATTGATAAAAACAATTATCTCTACGTAGAATAATTGAGAAAAATAATCTACAATCTATTCTATAATTTAGGTACCAATCAATTCATTACATTATATCACCAATGTAATGAGCGCTCGCGTGAATATAGGAATCGGCGTGAATAAATATAGGCTCTGCGTGAATATAGGCATCGACGTCAGAACTTTAAACAAAAGGGATTAAACATTTTTTAAAGGGCAGATTAAAATGTTCAAATTATTCTGAATATGAGGCAGGACACAAAGGAGTGTGACGTAGTCAATTGTTATATACTGCAGGCAGGGTCAGTTAAGATTGAAGAAAGAACTCATGAAAAATGAAAATTATGCAAATTTGTGAATTTATTAATTATCGTAGTCTCATTTTGACAACGTCATCTTCAAATCTCAGATACGTACTTGATTATTTTAGAATTTAAATGGATTCATTGTGATTTTTACCATGGGACTTATCTTTAGCAAAGGTGTTTGGAACCGGTTACCGAAATAAGGTACAACATTGGTGTAAAGGAAAAAGCGGTTTCCAAAACGGAATTCTTTTCCCCAAGTCGTATTGTGCTGACAGACCCGTGAGTATTGAAAAATAAAATTTTTCCAGCATCGCATTTTCAAATTTCATAACTTATACTGTTTAATAAAATTGCCACCGTAAAAAATTTTGAGATTAGAAAACAAAACAAGTTAAAATTTTAAGCAGAAGCTTTTCAGTTAATAAACAATTGTTAAGGATCATTTATATACCAATCAATTCATATTATTACATTATATAGCTAGGTTAGAGATAAAGAAAGTGCAGATCAGAGGCTCTTTACAGACAGTGGCTGTGTCTTAAATCCTAAGCTCCTAAGTGCAAAATTTCTCAAAACATATTCTCAATCCATACTTACTTTTACTACACTTTTCGTTTTGTTCATCTTTCATTTCATCATTTCAGCCACGATCATTTTTTTTTTTTTTTTTACTTTTCAGTGATTTACTTTATTCTGGAAATCAACTAGGATTAATCATAGGGGTCTCCTGCCATTTGATCATTTTTCACATTGATTTAATTAAAACTTAACAGTAGTATCTATTTTATTCTACAATTCAAAATGTTATCTAGTCATCCTGGTAAACAGGTTAACCACAACGCAAGCCATATTTACGAAACAGTAATGCCGATCACACGTGAACCGAATAGGATGTCAGGCTATCCGACGAAGATGCCAGGCTATCCGACGAGGATGCGAGGCTATCCGACGAGGATGCTAGGCTATCCTATCACATACAGAAGATGCCAGGCTATTTTAAAAAGATGTCAAGCTATCCTAACAAGATGTCAGGCTATCGGATAAGGAATCGGGCATATTCTTGTTATTATTATTATTATTATTGTTAATAATATGAAGAATAAATAAATAGATGAGAAAATATATTGATAATTATGTACAGAACGGTATAAATTGACACGAACATTAAGTAGACTAATTACGATTGTTTACATTAAAAATATATATAAATAAATAATTATGAATAAAGTGAAATAAATATATAGGTTAATAAATAGATTACTCGGGAGAATTACGGTTGGAAGTTAAATAGAAAGTGTATTGCGTAAAATATGTGCGGTGCTTGTAAGAACTATTTTCTGAATTTCTTGTAGAGAGTGAGAACCTGGGATCTTCGCTAGATGTTTTTCGGTACCCTTTTTTATCATTCCCAGGGCCCCAACAATCACAGGGATGGTTGACGTTTTCAGTCCACAAAGCCTTTGTAGTTCTATTTCCAGATCCTTATACTTTCTCAGCTTTTCGAACTCTTTTGCAGCAAGGTTTTTATCAGCCGGGACACTCATATCAATTAACATGCAGGTTTTGTTTGTTCGGTCTTTAATTATTATATCTGGGCGATTCGCTTTAATCGTTCTATCAGTATGAATAGGGAAGTCCCAAAGAATAGTAAGTTGTTGGGCTTCAGCGACAGAGTGAGGATTATGTTCATACCAGTTCTCTTTTGCTTTCATACCATAGTATTTGCATATTCCCCAATGCAAGTACTGGCCTATTCGGTTATGTCTATTGAGGTATTCATTAGGGGCTAAGATAGGGCAACCTGATACCAGATGATCTATCGTTTCCACAAACTGGTCACAGAATCTACACTTTGGATCAGCACCGTTTTTTAAGATGTTAGCTTGATAATTACGGGTTAAGAGACTTTGATCCTGTGCTGCCAGAATGAAGCCTTCTGTCTCTGCCTTTAGTCCTGAACTCCTAAGCCACTGATAGGTTGCACTTTTATCAACATCGGCGTTTTGGCTTCGGAGAAGGTACTGCCCGTGCAGAGGTTTCTGGCTCCATTTGTTAGCAAGTTGTTCCTGTCCACTTTTATTTGCCAAATCTCTGGCTTCTCTTGCCACTTTCGTTGCCAATAACCCTTCATCCTCCACTAGGGCGTTAACATGCAGAAGTCTTTCAAAAGAAGTTGCCTCGTTGCAGATAGAGTGAAGCTTTTTTGTACTTTCATGTTGCAGGACCAGCTGCAACATCCAATCATCTGAAAATTCTAAATAGTGTTTCATGCCAATTGTCGAGACTTTGTAGGAAAGTTTTAGTTGGATCATCCCGCGTCCACCATCCTTTCTAGGTAAGTACAGACGATCAACGTCTGACTTTGGGTGGAGCATTCTATTCATTGTAAGAAGTTTGCGGGTTTTTCTGTCCATTTGTTGCAGTTCAGATAAATTCCAATTAATAATGTTGTAGCTGTATTGGATAACCGGGATGGCAAGGCTATTGATAGCTTCTATTCTATTTTTTGAATTTAGTTCAGTTTTTAGGACCAGCCTTATACGTCTGTAATATTCTTGTCTAATTTTTTCTTTCATTTTTGTATGTTGTATTCCGTCACCTTCATTCACTCCAAGGTACTTGTAACTTTCTTCAGGGTCCAGCTCTTTGATTACGGTGTCGATATCAAGTTTCAAAGATGTTGAGGTTTTTAATTTTCCTCTCACAAATGTGGCTTTCGCGCATTTGTCAAGTCCAAAATCCATACATATATCGTTGCTGAATTCCTTAACAGTTTTTAAGAGTCCCTCTAATTGTTGGTCATTTTTTGCAAATAATTTTAAGTCGTCCATGTAAAAAAGATGGTTCAGAACCTTATCAAAGATGTTGTATCCAGATTCAGTGTTGTTTAATTGATCAGAAAGTGGTATAAGGGAGATGCAGAAAAGAAGGGGTGATAAAGAGTCCCCTTGAAAAATACCTCGTTTGATGTTAATAGAGTTTGATTAGCACACACCATTTTCATGTGACAAGATAAGCTGTGTTTGCCATTTATTTATACTGTTTCGGAGGAAATTTGGTATTGAGGGAGAGATTTTGTACAGGTCGAGACTTCTAAGAATCCAGTCGTGTGGAATGCTGTCGAATGCTTTGCGATAATCGATCCACGCGGTACTAAGGTTTTTATGCCGTTTCTTACAGTTTTCAAGGATCATACGGTTTATAAGGAGTTGATCTTTGCACCCATAGGAATTTCGCCTACAGCCTTTTTGCTCTTGTGGCAAAATAAGATTTTCTTTGAGGTATATATACATTCTTTCAGTTAGAATTGACGTAAGTATTTTGTAGGTAGTTGTTAAACAAGTTATTGGACGATAGTTTTTTGGATTTTTGGTATCTTGGCGTTTAGGTAGTAAATATGTTACACCTTGTGTCAACCAATCAGGTAAATTTTCTGGGTTATCTATACATTGATTAAGGGCAGATACTAGTGGTTCATGTAGTTCGTTAAGAGAGTTTAGCCAGAAATTCGGGATCTTGTCTATTCCTGGTGATTTCCATTTGTGTGACTTTCCTAAGGCATGCTGAAGTTCTACAATCGATATTTCTTCCCATGTTTGTTGTTCAACGGTATTCATTCTTTCTTCCTCCCTATCTAGCCAGTCTGCTTCAGCATTAAACCTTTTTTCTTCGCCCCATATGCTATTCCAGAACTGTTCAACTTCTCTAATCTCTGGGGGTTCTTTAATTTCTACTTTACTTTTCCCAATCTCTTGGTAGAATCTCTTAGTATCACTTTTGAATATTTTGTTTTGACGGAAATATTTAGTCCTTTTGTCAAATCGTCTTAGTCTTTGTGCTTTTACCTGAATTTTCTGTTTAACGGTTTCTTTTGCTGTGTCAATGGAAGCTTTATCAGTGATTTTATATACCCGTTTAACTTTTCTACTTTTTCTTGTTTTAACATTTGTGCCCTTAGACAATTCGTCAAGAATAGAGAGCTCCGCCCGCAGAGACTCTATTTCCTTTTGTATTTTCATTTTCCATTTTGGGGATTTATGTACATTAGGCTTCTTCTTCTGTTTTTTAATTTTAATTCCACATTTGTTGGTAATGACTTTCGCTGTTGAGTACAGTAACTTATTGATAGTTTCTATATCTTTTTCCAAGTTTTTCATGATTTCCTTCAGAGCAACGTTGTGAAGTTTAATCATTTCATTATTCTTAGAGCAAATGATGCTAATTTTTGGTAGTTCATATTATTATTATTATCTATATACTAATACGCGCTGTGCATCCGCTTTTTTCACGCTTTCACTCTCTAAAAGTTCGGGTCGTTTTTTCGGTCACTTATTCACAATGGAGTGTCAGACCACGGCTGCGGTTAATATTTTTCTACGATTAGTATAGGGGAAAACATTGCATTGCAATTAATCGTTTCAAATGTTTTGATTATTCGCGAGACAACAACGAAAGTATTGCGCGAAGATTTATTTATGTTTTTAGGGTAAGTACGCTTTAGAACCTTTTTGTTTGTTTGTTTTGTTTTTCTTATAGTATTAATAGGGTTTCTGCGTCATTACTTTTCAAACAAAGAAATGAATATCATGACGCTCTGGGTTCGTGAAGAAAATCGCAATTGTTTTTAATTCACATCTTGACACTTTTGCGACTTTCGCGTTTGGCTTTTATTTACATTGGGTGTGAATTTCATGAACAGTTACAGCGATTTTAATCTTTTTGTTGTTTACCTGTACGCACAATTTATTTTTACTACTGCATACATCGTATCGTGAAAGATTTAATACGAATATTTTGATGTGTTTCAGATCTTCTGATTAAAATTTTTTCTGTTCATAACTCCAGTGTTGAACTAAATATGCTTTAGCCGGAATACCTAGAGATTATTAATTAAAAGAGTAAAGAGTGTTTTTTTCTGTATTGACGTTAGATATTTTTAATCAAGGGGAACCATTGCATTGCATCTTCATTTTGTAAGGTAAAAAGTGAAAAAAGTGGACGCACAGCGCGTTTTTTATTTTTGATGAATTAAAACCCGTGTTCTACACGCTGTTCTACACGGGATACTACATTCTAAACATTCTACATTCCAAACAATTGAGGAACTATATCATACTAAAATTCATTATACTAAGCCTTTCTCTCTCTGTTCAGCTCACATCGATTAAAACATGTAAAAATTTTTTACACGGGATACTAGTTATTATTATTACAAAATGAACGGACTCCTATGAACGGACTCCTGGACTCCTTTTCACGAATAGCTTTCTACTCAACCGGTATAGATTTTTCATCATTTATCGCTAATTGCAGATAGAATTTATAGTATCTGTTGTAATTTTGAATTCCCAAATTCTAATTAAGAAGCCATTTCTACAGAAAACATAAGAAAACACTGAAGAAGACATTGGTTTGGTGTTCTGGTGATGTTTTTCTAATACTGAACTTGTTTTGATGTATTTCTCTAATTCATTTTCAGTTTCCATTCAAATATCGATTTATTAAGGATACTTTCATGAAAATGAATGGCAAAGACTTTTTAGCCTTTTTCCTATCTTCGTTTCTTCAATTTTTCTACTGTTATTTAGTCAACGCTATGTCAATGTAATTGTAAGCTGTCAAAATTGGCAAGTTATTATCACTGTTGACAACACAAATATGTGAAAATTACGTTGACTACTTTTTTATTACGGATTTCACTTACGTAACATGATTATGCCGTTACTAAAAATTCTCATTGTATGTATTTTTGCGCAAGCTTTTTTGAGGGAAGAGAAGTTAGCTTGAATTGTTCCGTCTAATAATGAAAGCCTTTAATATCAAAAAAAGAAGTATGAACAGTTTATTCTTCTCCCAATAACTTCTAACAAGATTTAATCCGCTTTTCCACTAGATGGAATGTTTTCAACTGCGGAAAAATTCCGCCAATCAAACCTGTGATTCCGTGTTTAAAATCTGTGCACCATTTCTCCATATAGTAGATAAAGCTGCTTTGTGCAGACGAACCCCATGTTTTGTTGAGTCTATACATAGAAGCATACTATGCAAGACTGACAGCAAAACTTTCAGTGACTTTAAATAATACGTACATTTTACTGGTACTTGATCAGCATAACATCTTTCGTCCTTTATCAATAGCTGGTGGATAGTTCAAATTCACCTAGTGGTCACCTAAAGCGACGCCCGCTACGTTATAAAGCAAAAATGGAATTGAACAGTTGAAAATAACAGGATGGTCATTTCCCAAAGACCAGAGGACTGTTTTCATCTAGGTCACTCAAGATTACCCTCAATATATCATCGACAGGTTGCTATGATTCTTTATAGACTAGTATCCCGGGTAAAAACTTTTTACCGAACTTAACTTTGAAAACATTAGGTCAAATCTGTCATTCTTGGGGTACGTACGCGTCACTCGCCACCCATGTTCAGCATGCGTTGTGTCACAGAATTTAACTCGTGTAAAAGTTTCTTTTCAGGCATTAATTTGTTATTACATTCAGAAGATTAAAAACAGAAACAAATAGCAACATGGCTCAGAATAATATATTTATACGCAAAAGAGAAGTAACTTTAATGTAAAAAAAAATGGCAATATATAACACAGAACTGTTTACCCAGACATACGAAACCAAACATTGAATAACATTACAAAATGTGAATTGAAAACAAATTGATACCTTCCAACTGTGTTTCTTTTGTGTGGAAGTTACATTATACAGCAACCATTAATGAATTTTTGAAATGATAATAGTCTGTTCTTCCCAAAACCATCAACGTCATGATTAAAACCATGAGTTTCATTTCTTTATGCTTTTTTTTATTATTACCTAAAAAATTAATACTTGAATTGTAATACCGAAAACCTAATCATGCTATAAGAATATTGAAATAAACAACAACAACAACAACAACAACAAAAAAATGCAATTCAACTACGCATTTATCCTAAAAACAATAACTCAAAACAATAAAACACCGTAATAGTAATTGTAATACTGTAATACCGAAAACCTAAAACAAAAAACAACATGCATAACATAAACAACAACAACAAAAAGTGAAATTCAACTACGCATTTATCCTTAAATTAAAAATTTACCCAGAAGATAAAAAGTCACAAATAAAATCATAAAATCATGCCAAACTTATATACCCAGGTACGTAAACGATTACCATAACACAAAATAATGCATAAACATTTCATTGCACAGTAATAACTAATGAACTTTTTAAATACATAATCCATTCACATCTACCTTATGAATAATAATTAAAAACACAAACGTAATGACAGAATTTATATATCTAAAGAGTTTATAAAAAATTGAAAACAACCACATTTTTAATCTGAGTTAAAATCTCCTCTGGCTAATTCACAACAGTTAAACAACCCTTTATTCTTCTTTATCCAGCATACCAACTGTGTTATAACTAAATAGAGTTATACCATTTTAACTTTAGCTGAACTTCAAACAAAATGGGATACCTTTCACTGCCAATTCACATGTTAGTAAACTAAACAGCATTGATCATCTTCTGTAGACATTTTCAAACACTTCTAAACTCTTTACTTCTATATTCATACCTGTAAACAAATTACTAATACTTTATTTACTTTCCAGCACAAACATACATAGGTATTTATAAAACACTTTCGCTACCATTTTTTTAAAGTGAAATACATAAAACTGCTCTCTTCATTTGGAAAAACTGCTAAACTTTCTGTATTTTCCAGTAGATTTTGTACTTTTTGGCAGGCAGACAAAAGCATCAAGCATCGATATAAATTAGATACAATAGATACAATCAGACAGCATAACACATTCCCCACTTCCACAGCGTCATGAGAAATAAAAACATTCATAGCTGTAGGACCATTTTTAATGTAATAATAGCGCGCGTTACCAAAACAAATTTCTCTCGGCTTCCTTTTCATCCAGCAGCATATACACATGCTAAGCGACAGAATAACTGAGACATTCACTCAAAGCTAAATCAATTAATCTTTCAAAACTCATTCAAATTCAAATTCAAAACCATTCCTTACTGTGTAAATAAACATGAAACTGCATTTCTCCACTGCACTTTCTTCTGTATGGCGATATTTGATAACTAAAACGTAAACAAACATTTAAAAACCTGTTCTTTTATTAATCTAAAATATTAAACAATAAAAGTCTTATCGTTCTGCACAGCCAATTTTTCAAAACTCCACTGCACTTCTTCTGTATAAAAGTTTTATAATAATACCTTTTGTTCGTTCGATCTTTCTGCAGCTAATTTTTAAAAACTTCACTGCACTTCTTCTGTATATCTAAATATGATTTTTCATTGTAAACAAACAACTAACTCACTTACACGTGCTACCTGATAATAAAACGAATAAAACAATACCTTCGTGCATACAAACCTGTGTTTCTTCGTCAGTTCTTTCGTCGATTTGCTGCCTAAAACAATCAAATTTAAATTAAAATATTCGTATACAAAAAGAAACACGTCTTCTTCGCGAAGTTTCTTGCTCACGAAATGATCGTTGACAAATTTCGAACGATTAACATTGCATTGCTCGCACTCCTCCAAAGACGTTTTTCGGCTGATTTCCACTGCGCAAACCAAAAATAACAAAACAAAGGAGCATATACTAATCGCGGAAAACCAAAAAAAGTGTCTGTCGCTTTGGCGTGGTTTTACGACGAAAAGGGAAAAAATAAGAAGGATTTGACCGTGAAAAAAAAACAAATATGTCACTCTCTAAAATAAAAGTGGTATGCACAATCGCGGATTATTATAATAAGACTAGTATCTCGCGTAAAAGTTTTTTACGGCTTTATTTTCGAAACAGATGTCCAAGAATCCCGCGTTCCCGTGTGCGAACCCCGTGACGAAAATTTCAATTACGGAATCGGGACTGGAAAGTGTACCCATGTTGTAGAGCTCGAAAAACTGATCAAAAAAATGTATGGGATCGTTTCGCTACGACCAACCGTTGCAGAGATATCGTCGTTCAAAGATTTTGATGACATCATAGCCGCAGTACCAAATAAAATTTAGGTCCAAATGTTGCGTCACCCCATCACCCGTGTCACTGACCCTAAGAAACGTCAGTTATCCCTATTGGTTCTCGAGATATTTCCCCAAAAACGTCGCGTTTGATTGGGGATGCAATGCAATAAGATAAGATAAAAAAACTGACGTCACGCCGCGTGCTATTATACTAATCGTCAATTATCAATGGTCTAACGAAAAAATGACCACGATTAAGAAGATTTTGACCATTAAAAAAACAAAAACACAACACTCTCTAAGTTAAATGTGTTACACACGCACGCGAATTAGTATAAGTAGACTAGCCGCCCAGGCGGCGTCGCTCGCCACTCATGTTCAGCATGCGTCCAATTCACGAAAAATTAAATTAAGAACTGATAAAAATGCATGTGATGGTTTTAACACGGATAAAAATTTGGAAATGCTGACTATAAGGGTGAGCAAAAAATGTCATAGAGTGTTCAGCAGAAACATAAATTCTCATGAAAAAGTGTTGACAATACTACAAAGATAGCATCAAAAAATAAATGAATAAATAAATAAATAAATAAACCAAATAAAGGGGGGGGGCTTCTATTCGAGGGGGGCGTTTAAAAGAGGGGAGCGTCTATTAAATTTTTGTGAACTCTTCTTTTTCGTAAATATAAACTAAATATAAACATCGATAAAAAATATACGAAATTAAACTTCACGATTATCGTCAATGAAGACAAAGTTTCCAACTGTTAGTTTAAAATTTAAAAAGAAAGGCGTCTATCGCAAATTTCCATATTTTTATACAAAACGAAAACATTGAGGCTGAAACAATGCAATGTAGTAGTTCTACATGCCTTAATTAGTGTGTCTCTAGAGAGGGGCGTCTATTCGAGGGGGGCGTCTAATAGCGGGGGGGCGTTTATTTAAAAATCTCCTGAAAAGGGGGCGTTTAATCGATACATTACAGTATCTTTAATCACTTTTGTAAAAGTGTATATCGACTTCGTTAATGGTCTTCCAATGCGTTTTTTGGTTTAATCCATTTATTCTTGGAAATGATAATTCTCGGTGAATAGTGAGTGCATTGCATCTACGTACGCATGCAGTTGGAATTATCGGATCTTCCGAAAAGTGCATTTTTAAAAATTGATGACATATCATTCGTAAGCGAAACCAAAGAATCTAAAAAAATAAATAAATAAAGTTAAGGTTGAATTTAAAATCCGAAATGTGCAGCCAACAATATATCTTCCAACTAAACTTTCATTCACAATTACCTTGACAATGCTATCTAGACTATAGTAGATACTGGTTATCCATAGGATACTGTCAGGAAAGGTTTTTCCCACGAACTACCAACACCAAGTTGACCTCAATACTATACTATAAATCTAAAGAATCTGAATAAATATAAGTTAAAGATAATGAATTAAGTTAGTCAATTTTGTCAGTTAGGAAAGATTTATTTATTCATTTACATTTCGCTCCATTGTTCTATTTCTGCTGACATCAGCATATTTCATTCATTATCTTTAACACGGACAATAACCTCTTTATCCTCAATAAACTAAATGAACTAACTTTAAGGAATAGTTATCTCTCAAACTGACAAAGAAGTTTTCTCTCAAACCATAACCTGTAATGTCATTTCACAAAACATAGTGAAATAAAGATCAAAGGAAGTATGTATTACAACTCTACCTGAACTCTCATTTAGATAACAACAGACTTATAGAATAAGATTCGCAAGTGATTTGTAACGACTAAATAAAGAGTAATCCGTATATAACAACATATTTTTTGTAACTAAATAAACTACAATGATAAACTAAATATAAACTAAAATAAACTAAAATAAACTATGGTATGGAATTACCATACACTCGACCGCAAATGACTGATTAAACAACCCATTATTCCCTAAAACACAAATTAGAAAAACTATTCGGAAGCAAGTAAGTGGGCGCTAATCAGCCATTCACGGTCTAAATTTAATTTGTTGGTTCAGTTCACTTGATTATTTTTCATTTCGAGACATTTTAAAACTAATTTCAATGAAAACTGAACCTGAGTGTATGGTAACTCCATACCGTATAAGGGATCAGCCCTCACTCAAAAACAGTGAGGACTGACCCCTTATACTTCATCTCATAATGCTTCGTATAAAATTTTTTTTTGTTTTTTTGGGTTTTTTTTATATTTTTTTTTTGTGGGGGTACGTAACCCTCTCGGTCACGCCCCCCATTTTTTTTCCATATTTGGAAGGCCCTCCTGGACTTGGAGCCAGGATGGGCCTTCCTATATGCGAGGAAGTCTTGTCGTGTTACTAAAATAAAATGATAGAAAGTTAAGGATCAGTTAAGATAATAAAAAACCAAATAGTATGGCTTATACGAAAAACTTCAAAACTCACAACGTGTGGTCTCTTGCGATTCTAAACAGGAAGATAAAATTAAAAATGCAAATATCATCAAGTCCCTGTAAAGAGCCAACATGTATTAGTGAAAGTAAACGCTTACTCTGGCCACTTGCTTGGACTAACTGCCCTATAACATAAAAGAACCACAGTGTGAATACTACATCTATTGAAGTGCATTCTAAATGTTAAGAAGGGAAATATCAAACCACCACCATTTGCGCCATTCTCCTTATCTATGAATGAAATAAAACGAAATTACAATAGATTGACAGTAATATCCAAAAGACAGCAAAAAAAATATGAACTTACTTTCTCTTAGCAAATCCTCTTCTTCTGAAAGGAAAGGAAAAGTATCAATAACCTAATTACTACATTGATGGTATTCTAGTATTGTAAAGGATTAAGTCCTTTTACCTTTCTTGGATATATCACCAACTAAAATATAAAAGAAAGTAGTTCTAAATAGACAACCCTTTCTTTTTTGTATATATTAAGTTTCATTTGATAACTTACCACCATCTTCTTCACCGTCGACTTCAACTACAATAAGAAAGACATTCATTAACCTCATAAATAATACCAAATATAACGAAAAGAACTAAATACTTACTTTTTTCCACAAATGGGTTTTTGGAAACTAAAATAAAAGAGTGACAAAATCATTTTTTATTCTTATTTCAAAATGAAAAAAAGTAGAAAGATTATTACCATTTTGTGCTGAGGCAGACATTTTACTATTATTATTAATTCACTAAAAGAAAAAAAACTAAGGATTACACTTCCAAAAAGACAACAGGATGAATGCCCTGACTTTTGGTTCATGGTTTGTGCATGCAAGGTCAAAGAAGACTCTAAAAAAACAAAATAAGAAGATATCTGTTTCCGGTGAATTGATAAAAAGCATGCACAACCCATGGTAACAGAGTACACGACGTGAACGTAAGTCAATAGTGACCTTAAGCAACACGACGGCATATTAAGAATGACGGGATAATTGATCAAGGGGACTGGAAAGAGCACGTTTTTACACCGTCTTTGAATTTGCATTTAAGCAAATACGCTGCGACGGCAGCAAAATTTCTCGCATCTACATGTAAACAAATATGGCGTCGTTTAGACAGACAAGAGATGCACTCCTTTTAGCATACTGTGATAGGATCATTGATGCTGAAGAATTTGCCTTGTTGTATGATATAAACACTAGCAAAAATTATGACTACCCGTACTGGTCTTACCCGAAATTTGATCTAGAAAACTTAACTGATATAGAGTGTAAATCAGAGATGAGATTTTTCAAAGCAGATGTTTATAGATTAGCAGAAGTCTTTCGTATCCCTGAAGAAATAACATGCTACAATAGATCTGTATTTAACGGAATCGAAGCACTTTCAATTTTTCTGAAACGCTTTGCATACCCTTGTAGATATTCAGATCTTGTTCCACGCTTTGGCAGACCAGTTCCCGAATTATGTATGATGTCTAATACTGTAATGAACTTAGTTTACGATAATTTTGGTCACCTGTTACGAAATCTTAACCAACCTTGGCTAAGCCTGCAAAACTTAGAAGCATATGCAGACGCGATTCACGATAAGGGAGCTGCTTTACAGAATTGCTGGGGTTTTGTAGATGGAACAGTTCGCCCTATCTGTAGACCAAACTCCAGAATACAAAGAATTTTATACAATGGTCACAAAAGGGTCCACTCTATTAAATTTCAATCAGTTGTAGCACCAAATGGCCTCATTGCAAACCTGTATGGTCCAGTAGAAGGGAGGAGACACGACAGTGGAATGTTAGCAGATTCAAATTTATTACCCTTATTGCAACAACAATGTAACAGGCAAAATGGAACTCCTCTATGTATCTATGGTGACCCAGCCTATCCACTGAGGGCACATTTACAAGCCCCTTCCAAAGGGAACAGAATAACTCCTCTACAGGATGAATTTAATAAAACAATGAGCAAAGTACGTATCTCTGTAGAATGGATATTTAAAGAGATCATTAGATATTTTGCATTTTTGGACTTCAAAAAAAATTTAAAGTTACAATTAAGTGCAGTTGGCAAAATGTATTTGGTATGTGGGCTTCTGACAAATGCACATGTTTGTTTATACAAATCTCAAACTTCAGAATTCTTTGATGTAGAGCCACCCACAATAGAAGAATATTTTATGTAAAAACTGTATTAGTCAAGAAATTGGTGACTACAAAAGAAAATTTATTGTTAAAAACTCATAGTCTGTTTCATTTCTTTTACACTTCCAAGAATTCTATTTTTATTTCATTAAGAAGATCCAAATATTTGAATTTTATGTTTTCCTGAAAAACAAATTCATTGCCAAAATATTCATTACAGAAAAAAGAGGGCAAATGGCTGAACAAAAAACAGAGGTACCATCATTCAGTTAAATCAGAGAAAAAAGGAAATAATTTTGCATGTTTGCAAATTTTATTTCATTCTAACAATTTTGAAATTTCAATTTTCAAAATCAAGTCCCAGTAACATAACATTCCCCAAATTGGGACAAAGTAACACAAGATAATTTTAAGACACAAGGTCTAATAACATAAAGTACCCCAAATTGGGATAAGTAACAACATAATTTTAAAAAATGTAGTCCAGTAACAAAAAATTTTCAAAACTGGGTCAAGCAACTTGGTAAAATGTCCAAAGTAAGTTTGTAACAAAATATTTCAAAAATAACATCCAGTAGAAACATTTTTAGAATGATCCAAAATGTTACTACATTTTGTCAAAAAATAAATCAATAATAGGAAAATATCAAAGTCATTTTAACATCATTTTTTACTTTTAATTATCTCCGCCATCATGTTCATCATTTGCATATTTGTTTGCATAACAGATTGTAATAAATTATTTTGGTGTTCTTGTGAGGCCTGAAATTTTCGCTCCTCCAAATCTAGCTGCTGCTTTCTAAGTGAGAGTTCTTCTTCTCTCATGACAGTTTCTGTTTCAAGTTTACTTTGTAAGAATACTAACGTATCAGTTCCAGAACTTCTTGACTTCTTTTTCCCCTTGGAGCATTGTTGTTGTTCCTCTTCAGATTTGCGCTTCAAGGTTTCAAGGGCATCCATACGTATGGACTCAGCAAGCTTTCTGTCTTCTTCATTTTTTTTATCCTCTTTTTCTATCACAATAGAACTCTCGTTTTCTCTTTGAATAATGTCTTCAAGTGCTAAGTCTAGCAACTTTACCTCTGGACTTATTCCAGTTGCAGCTCTTTCTTGTCGTTCTCGTGCTTCAAAATTTGCTTTTATTGTATTATATCTGTCTCTAACTGCCCTTTTATCAACTTTGAAGTTCATTGTCTCTATGGAATTCAAGTTATCTGCAATTGTCTGCCAGGCATTGCCTCTCTGCTGAGAGCGTACCTTAAATTTATATGGTTCGATTAACAATATTTCTCTGCAGAGTATTTCATCCTTATCGTCATTCCATACCATTATTCTTTTTCTTGATTGTTTTTCATGTTGATTCAACATTGGCTGCTGATCTTCTTTTTGTTGTTCTTCTGCCATATTCGCTTTTATAACATATATTTAACTGTCTACGATATATAAATACATTTTGTTAAAAAATTTTTCTACATTTGGCTCTATTTGTTTATACTTTTCAAGTCATGCTTTTTTTGTGATAAGAAAGCATTCCTCAAAGATCAGAAATAGTTAAATTTGTTAAGATCAAACACATTTGCAGCAACCTGCACGATTTAAAATGGCCATAACAGGAATTTTACAACTGAAAATACAAAAAATACATTATACACATTGCACTTCTCACTTCACGTTTTCAGTGAACGTCATTTTCGCTTTATGAGGTCTTCGACTTAAGCTCGACCGTATTAATTCTAGGAATCACCCTTCAACACACATGCGCAGTAATAAAAAATGACGCAATATATCGAAAATCCCGTCTTAGACACCTTCCCGTCGTATTTGCTTAAGGTCACTAATGGGACTTGTACTCCACCTAAAAAAAACAAATGTACAGAAACAAAATGTTTTTTAGGTAAAATAGTTCAGTAACAATAAAAGCATATCATCTATTTTCAGCACTACCACAAAGTAATTGTCTGTGATTTAACAAAATAGCACCACTCAATCCACCACTACAGTTGAGCAACACAATGTCACATAGTTGGTATACCAACTTAGCCGAAAAGCCGCTTTTAGACAACTGCAATGATAGTCACTCTCCAAATGAGTGAGGATATCAAAATGCTCACCGAAAAGCAGTGTTTTCATTTCCGGTATTTTTGTAACTCACTCAACAATACAATACTTTTGTGGATATGAAAAGATGAAAGGAAAGATATGCAGAATTAAGTTACTGTAATACTTGTGGAAAGACAACATTTTGAGTATACATCTTTCCATTGATATAACCTTGTTTCCCAGTAGCAGCAACTTTGATTTTCACATTATCAAATGCCTTTGCCCTGGAACATGCGACATATAGCTGACCATGAGAGAAACACGGACTCTGCAAAAACAAACCAATTTTATTAAATGTTTGACCTTGACTCTTGTTAATAGTGAAAGAGTAGGCCAAACGGATAGGCAATTGTCTGCGTTTCAATATAAAAGGCATACCTGTATCTGAAGGTGACAGTTCAACCCTAGGTATGAAAATGATTTCTCCAACTGCTGACCCTGTCAAAACTTCAGCTTTAATAAAATTGCCTGAAAGTTCACGGATAATCAAGTGTGTGCCATTACAGAGACCCTTCCTGATATTAAGGTTCCTCAAGAGCATAATAATAGCCCCAACTTTAAGTTTCAAACAATGAGGAGGCATACCTGACGGCGTGATGCTATTTAAAAAATCAAGCGGATAATTTTGCCGCTCGTCTTCATCGTCACATACCACCTCATCAGCACTGTAATAACAAACTGCATTTCCTGGCAATCTGTCCAACACCTCATTGTTAATGATTAACGATTGCTCGTTTGTTGGTGTCAAAATAGCTGTGGCAGCATATTCTTGATGTTCCAAACCATCATACATCACTGATATAATAGAAGTGTTTTGGGGAACAACGCAACAATCAGGGATTTCGACTGAGCCTTTAGCAGGTTCATTTTGTTTTGTTGGCAGTTCACCATTACCAAGTTGTAATAGCCACCTACAGAATTCTTGTTCTTCCGGCCTGGCTCTCATGTTCTCGGTAAGTGAGTACTTTACCACTGATGCCCACAAAGCAGAACTTGTCAAGCAAACTTCAATAACATCAGTTGGTTTTGCCTTCTTCACAACTGGCAAACACTGACGAAAATCGCCACCCCACAAAAGTACCTTTCCACCGAAAAGTGCATCACTACCGCAGATGTCACGTAGTAATCTGTCGATAGCATGAAAAATGTGCGTAGACACCATTGTAGCTTCATCAATCAGAAACAGGTCAATACTCCGAAGGTATTCTGCATGTTTAGATGTCGGGGTTATCTTACATACGCTGTTTTCTAAAACAGGAACAGGCAAACGAAATAATGAATGCAATGTACATCCACCAGAGAGTAAGGTGGCTGCAATACCTGTATATGCAGCAGTTGCAACTTTCCAACCTCTGGCTCTACATGCTGCAATAACATAGTTATACGTAAAAGTTTTACCTGTGCCAGCTGGTCCATCCAGATAAAACAATGTTTCAAGTTGTGCTAAACCATTACGCACATTTGAAACAGCAGCCAAAATTGCATCAGCCACAGCTACCTGCTGTTCATTAAGCTGAGGCCTTACCTGTTGTGCCCTGTCAATGTAAACATTTACATCCACTTCTTCCTCGGGGATCTGTTGAACCAACTCTGGAAGATTAAATTGAATTAAGGACATACCGAATTGTTTCAGGACATTATCAATATAACCCAAAGCTCTTTGTTCTGCTTGGGCAAGAGCTAATGCTCGAGTGTAGTCCTCACACAGATGCTCCTTGAATGTATTCCACAACTCAAGGGGATTGGAGGGTTCGCAGTGTGTCAAAATCGTGACAAACAGCTGTCTCATCTGTTGGGGCATTTGAAAGGTTGACGCCTCTTCCAATGTGTTATGCCACTCTTCATCATCTTGTAGAAGACCTCTGGCAATACACGCTTCTCGGAATGTGTCGTAAACCACTCCATTGAAAGTACGCAGATATTCGAATGATGTGGCACCTGGAACATGCAGCAACAAAACCCGAAGGAAAAAACGTTCTCCTTCTGATGGACGGGCATTGTATAACCGAGCGACAATCGGTTTGAATGTCTTTTTTCGTTTTTGCCATTTTTTCTGTTTGTCATGAAAGACATAATGATATGGAATATCTGAATAAAGAAACTGTCGAGCATCAGGATCTTCCACATTCAGCTTAAACCATGCTGTTAGGTGACTATCTTTCAATGCCCCTTCAGCAGCTGCCTCTTCCTCACCAGCTCTAAAATAAACCTGATGACAATTAGGTAAATGAACAGCTAATCGTTTGATAGTGTGGGATTTATCATTCATGGAGAACTCGAAAATTCTCCACAATGCTTCCGGTGCACTGACATATCGAGCATCTAGAAATGTTTTAATTTCGTCATGCTCCAGACATTCATTAATCTCAACATTAGCACGATCATGTCCTTTGTAAACGTATTTAAAGAGATATTTCACACTTTTTATCGTGGTACATGCTTCCAAATTTATGTGAGCATTGTATTTTTTTGACAACCACGGGCAGTATGGTACAACCCATTGATTATCCAAGTCCACGTTTTTGACCCTCACTGTACGACCATCATTGCGTCTGCGATACATTGGATACCCATTTGCATTCATTTGGGTTGCATCACAGAATGGCTTTGGAAAATTCTTGGTACAGTTGCCATCATCTCCCATGCAGACTGAATTAGGATTCGCATTCCCACAGGGACCATGAATCATACATGATCTGATGATGTTATGTAGCTCTGGTTCAAGTTCAGGATCTGGTATTTCAGCAGAAATTAAGCTGTCAATATCATCAGCATTCTGCAGTTTGTCCTCTTGAGCTAAATGGATAAGAATATGTGCATGAGGTAAAGAACGTTTCTGAAACTCAATAACATACAGGTGCGAAATGGATTTCCCCAAAACACCATTTTTAGTAATATCCTCTAAGAGTGATTTCAATTTCAAATTAAAAACACGTGCAACCAAGTCAGGTCGATAATGTGCTGGCTCATTATCCAAATTTTCAGTAATTTCTCGCCATTTGGGATTGCACGTGAAAGTGCAAAACAAATCTGGTTTTCCCATTTTAGTGACCATAGCCATAGCATCTTGATAATTTTGTAGCATGGCTCTTGGACCACCCTGAAATGAAGAAGGTAGAATTACTGGTCTGCCTGCATGAAGGCCACGATTTTCTGCAACATTGGCAAGATGATCAATAAGGCCTTGATATTGTTCAACCCGAAGAGCTGCCTGGTTCATCCGTATGAAATGCAAACGATTAGCTTCAACTTTACAATAGCTATCCACGGCATATTGTTGAAGTAATCTTTTACCTTTTAAGATGGGGCTAAACGCGTCTCTAAAGGCAAACCTAAATGTGTAATATTGCAGCATGGTCGTGCGACGTTGCTGACCTACTGCATATTCTGCTACATGAGGAATGTCGGAACTCCAACCCAACTCTCCTCTTGGAAAAAATACAGGATACACCATTGGATCGATATTAGATGATTGCGCAGGCAAATCCTGCAATGGTCTATCTCGAGGGTAAACAACAATATCTCGAGCTAATGGTGGTGCACCATCTTCACCAACAAAAACAGCTGCGACTTCATCGTGATGAGGTAGATTATATCGGCGGCGGTCACCCCCACTTCTCAAGTGCATTCTTACCTGAAAATCAATAGGAAATTATCAAAAGCAGTTGAAAAAGATCATTGGAGTATAACTATCTATTTGCACTTACCTCAGATGGGTGACGATTCTGTTCATTTGCGAGTTGCAATTCCTCCGCCTCTACCTCACCCATGTGTTTATATGCAGCTGCATATGGACTCTCCCTTAAAATGATATCTTGCAAAGTTTGCATGACTTCAGGGGAGCAACCTTGATTTTCTGGTCTTGCCATTCGCTCGTTGAATGCATCCATACCATCATAAATATAAAGTTGACCATAGGATGGAGGAACACCTGGTGGTGGGTGTAAATTACCCGTTCGGTGACATACCTGGCCATTTATACGAAAAACTGGTGGACCACGACCTGGCGGTACAGCCAATTTCGCACCCATGGAAGCAAAAGCAACGGAACTGTTGAACTTTCGAATATTTTCTTGAAAGTTCTTTGCTTGATTGTTATTACCTAATAACAGATCTTTAAGGTCATTAGGATAATAAATGTTATCTAAATGAACTTTACCATTGTGACAACACTTAAAATTAGTTTCCGCAGCAAACATCTTGGCACCACAAAATTGACAGATCTTGTCCATGGCACCAAGATAGTGTAACTCAGGCATTTGGCCTTGTCGAGCAGCACGATGCAAGGGTTGATTAGCCCGCCTAGCCCTCATGCGACGAACATTCGCATTTCGCCGAGCTGATCTCCGCTCATCGTCTTCTACTTGACGATGCTGAGCTTGTCTTTCCGCACCATTGATTCTTAGACGTTCATTATCTGCCTGAATATCTGGTGGCTGGATATTAATGTTTTGCTGAAGCTGTTGGCGCCTTGCCTCAGCCACATCCTCATGTGCATGCCGACGCTGAATAACAGAGCGCATTTGCTGCTGATCAGGTGGCTGGAGGACAAACTGGCCATTTCTGAAAACTGCTTGGAAGCCAGGAATAATATTAGTGCCTCTTATATTAAACATCACAGTTCAGAAACACTAATAACAAAAAAAGAAAGAAATAGCTACCAACTGTGAATAAACAGCACAAATCTAGGCATAAGCAGAATCAAACTGACTAATACAAAATAAAAACAAAGAAATAATAAGTCGAAACTGTGATAATAATCTTCAACAAACCTTTCTATCTAAAAACTAATGTCTTTTCAACTAACGTACAAAAAACGAACCTGGAATGCAAATAGAAAAAGTGTTAGAAGACAGAAAGAGTAATAGGTTGTAAACATAAACAAAGGATAAAGTTTACCATTTTTAAATTACTATGAAACAAAGATCTCAGAGATCTCACCTCGTTGACGTATATTTTGTATGTATAAACAAATCAACAAATGATCAACAGGGCAGCAACCACAACAAACAGAATGATCTAATTAAATAAGAAAACCATCATATATCAGCCAATAAGTAGCCTATTTTAAAATTTCAAACAAACAGTTTACCTGATCTATCGCTATAATACAAACAAATGTATATTTCGCAATTTCATATCTTTCGCAAGCGTCCTTAACTGGAAAATTAAAAATTAATTTGTTTACGTTCTGAACGAATTGGTTGCTATAGTTTGCCCGATTCTGGAAACCAATTTTGATTGGTCAAAAAGCATTCACGTCAATCAAAACAATCAAAACAATCAAAATAAATGCGCATTGTATAGGTTTCCCGAAAGAAACGTCACACTTAGATGACGTATCATGTACACGTGTATACTGATTACGTAACTTTAAGAAGTGTCTCTCGGCTTCTACCAGGTATTATGCGCATTGTGTTGGTCTCCCGAAAGAAACGTCACACTTACATTATGTAACATTAAAAAAAGTGCCTGTCGCGGCTGCGTGGTTTTACGACGAAAAGGGAAAAAATAAGAAGGATTTGACCGTGAAAGAAAAACCAAATATATCACTCTCTAAAATAAAAGTGTGACACACAGCGCGGATTATTATAATAAGATAAGATAGACTAAGACCAACCAGTTGTTCACTTGACTGGACTAGACTGTAAACAAGGGAAAGTCTATGTCATTGGGAATGAAAATACTTTGTGTGAATCGCGGTTGGTTGCTCTTCAGTGTACTTACAACTAGTTCTTGTTAAATTAATCATTCATGCACAGTGACTGTTTAAGAGAGCCAACTTTCGGTTGAATGCTTTTGAAGCACATTGTCATACTGCATGACACAGGATAAACGCATACTGATTGCACTTTTCTTTATCCAGAAATCAATCAGCTGTTCCCCAAGGATTTGATCTTTTTTGTCCATACATTTTAAACAGTAAATCTTTCAGGTGACGCAATCCTTTTAATTTTTGTTGTCAGATAATCTTAGTTGTACATCCAAGGTAGACATAAACGTGGAAGAAATTGACATAGCATTAGACACGTTCAATTTATTTAAAGCTTTCGGCTGTCACCAGCCATCATCAGTATACACGAAATTTTAACAAGTCACACCTTGTATAACAAGTTATAACAAATCAGAATATTACCAAATATGGGAATCCGCTTTCTGTAAAAGTTTCACTTAGCTCGCTCGTCACTCCTGTCCTTCATGTGTCCTTTCCTCCTTAATTTCGCCATTAAGGAATTCAAATGAATGGAATTTCTTATGTCATTTTATTGCTGCCTAGCTATCTTCCAACCTCGTTAAGGCTTTAAATGAAAGCTGAACTTTGTGCTGCAAGTATGATTTACTAACTTAAGCCTGGAAAATTCACAATGGCGCACTACTATAAACATTCAAACTTTAAATGAACGTGAAGTGTCAGTCAAGCTGAATACGTATGTAACTGCATATATCTGTTTGCCCCTCCCGAAATACACAAGCATACATTTTAACAGTGACCCCCTCTTCTTCTTTTGGTGCATACTTTAGATGACCCCCTTCGTGCAAAGTGTCTAACTGGCGAGGATGGATCGGATTGGATTCAGTGCCCCCAATAAGTACAATGGGTCCACCAAGGTTGCTTTTACGGAAAATGGTGTTTTAGTTTTCTCTATTAAATTTTTTTAATAAATTAGCGTTCTCGCTCCGCATATTATATGATTTTAGAGGTTTCAGAATACTTATGTCAGACGGAGCTGTGAATTTGTTAACCAAGTAACCGCGGTAACCAAAAGTTAGACGTGTAAATTCAATTTTAAGATAGAACCTCAATGGTGCGCTATCCGACACAAAAATGAATTTTCCAGATTAAGTTTACAAAAATGGCTCTATTTTGTACAGCTGAAAAAGAGATGCTGAAACAAATTATATGTAAACACCTGTCCGGTTTTGTAAGGGTTTTCAACCCATTGGCCACAAAATTCAGAAAAGGCAAGTCGACAACTACTACATGTAAAATGAAAAAAGAAAAAGAAGTCGATCATGGTAATTTCACCCTTAGTATTCTCGGCCTTTGGTGAAATGACAGTGATAAATGGAGATTCAATCTACAACTACTGTGAGAGGTAGTTATTTCCTCCTCCAGTCTTTAAGCACTTTTCGTTAAGAAGGGGAAGCATGTCAAAGGAAAACGAGTCAGACGCATTAAAACTGTATTTAAGAACAATTTGAGTAACAACGATAGAATTAATGTATGCTACTTTCATTATGGGAGTAAGGTGACATAAATCAGATGCTCAATGTATGTTGGTCCCTCATTAATATTTTCCAATAATAAAACGAGAAACAAAAAATTGCAAACAAAGACTCAGTGGGATAACAAACAGTTATTTCAACGACCTTTTTACGCCAACCCTTTTTCAACAGCAAAGTTAAATTTCTAAAGTCTATGGTCAAACCTTCACAAACATCTTACGACGCCATTTTAACGCTGAGTCATGAACGTCATTAAGGGGAGGAGTAAAAAGGCAAGGTAAGGTAGATTTCTTAGAAGATCTTCATCTCTATAGTGAATGCACATATTTTGCGATATGGTAACTGAACACTAGATATACTTTAAATTAGAACATAATTTTAAAGTATATGCAAAATTCAATTAACGTTGAAATATTCTCACTGTTTTGTGCAGGTTATGGAAGAACTTTCACAAAATATTTTTCTGAGAAATTTGACTTCTAAGTCCTTCATAAAAAAGCAGATATTTCCGATACAGGTATGAAATAATGCCAAAGACAGGTTAAGACAAACAAGCATGAGAAAAGAGGAGGCTACATGAACATTGACATCATGTCATTGGACGTCTCCTTCTAACAATGTAAGCGTACAAAAATCAACTGACTATATCCGAAAAATAAGCTTAGAATGAATATTAACAATAGCATGGGGAAATAATATAAACATTCGAAACTATCCTTGCTTTTAAAGTTTTGGATATTGACACAGAATCATTGTCTGAAGTCTTTTTTTCTTCAAACCTACAAAAAATTAGGCAGGTTGCTATTAAGAATCTAAGCAATTGAGAATTGGATGAGAAGAACAGAAAATATGGAAACTTCACAGTGTTGGTAGTAAAAACAAACATACTTCCTTCGTAACTTATTCTTGTCCGGATTTGTTTCCAGTCATATTTAATAAGTAAGGATGAATCTTTCAGGGCTTCTTTTATCCGTTCCTCTGTTTGTGGACCAGCAGAAATGATTTCAGCACATCGAAGCTTTAATCCTGCAAGTTCTCTTGGTTCGAACAGCCGCTTTTGATCGATAGAAAAGACCTACAAAGATGATAATCTATTAAATAAATACGGTAATTGTTTGAAACTTCAGACTTATATTGGTTGCAATAGCGCATGATCGTGATGAAGACAGCCATTATGAAATGACTGCATATCTAGAAAGCTTAATACAGGATCAGCGCTTTCATTTTATGAAATCGACAATGAGTAACAAATCGTTCTGAAGAAACGAAAACAAAAATAGAAAAATATGAAAAAGAATTTAAAATGCTACCGGAACTTCAACTTCTTCTCCTCTGTCATTTCCAGGGGATTTGCTCTATGATAATCAAATAAGACAGTTTTCTGTATATGCATTAGAGCAAAATTGAATTCAGAGCTAGACAAAATTATTTGTTTCGGTTGTTAGGTTCCTTAGTACCTAATTTTATAGAATATGTAGTTAAAAACATTAATTGTGTTCTTACAAGTTTACTCATTTTCCTCAATTTATCGTACATTTGTCTTGGAGACGCATTCAAATTGAGGTTCTTGGTTTTTACTTCCGTGTAATTTATTTTTCCTGTCTGAAGCTGATCTTTAAATGATTCCTGTAAGGTTGATACCTCTTCATCGTTCCATATCTTTTTACACGGAGAAATTGTGTTCTAAAGACATTAAACGTAAAATAAATTTCTAAATATCAAATCCCCATACTATAGCATAGAGATTATTTTTATGCAGCAAGTATTAAGCCGCACCTGGTTCACTTGAGATACAGGACGAAATATCTTTCGAACTTCTTCACCAGCTACACCAACAGAAAGTTGTCTGTTCCTGATGTAGTACCACGCATCAGCTGTGGATTCTGCATGACACATTAAATCTGCCACTTGTTGTTTCTTTTCTGGGTTCATCTCACGTATACCACTAGACACACTTTTTCTAACGATGTTGGCGGTCAAATTCTTGATCATAGGATTCTTGGAGATTTTGTATGTCGTCCATATATTATTCAGTCTATTACTAATAGATCCAGATACCATTGGCATGCCAGACCAGGATAAAAAGACGTAAGGGTGTGGAGAGTTGATTTGTTTTCTGACTTCTATGAATGTCTTTAATTGTTCATACTCTGATTCCGTTAGTGCAAGGGGAGCGGGGCCGTACTGGTGTCTCATTTTATGTTGAGCCACTCTTAACTCAACCAAATTCCCATTTGGTCTGCCATTTACTGCTTCTTTGACTGTCAAATTACCAGTAACACCTGATCGATTGGCGTTTCCAAAATGAATTTGAACAATCATGTGGTCTCTTATTAAGCAATATTCTTCTTGGCTAACCTCTCGTATTTGCTTTTGAAGCTCACCAAGTAATTTCTTTGCTTTCTTTGCATGATCACATGCATCATATTGGGAAATATTGTCTGCAGTTACCAACATCTGAAGGTCCTCAACTTCCTTTCGCCTTTTTACTGTCTTACATTCATTATTCAAACCTCTTTTCCCGACGGAAATCCGATTTTGAATGGAAATTATGTCCGACTTACTGCATATTGTTCCTCCAGGTAACACCTTATTGCACATATCTGTTGCTAAAAAATGGCAAAATAACAGAAGACTGGAAAGATATTTCCTGATACTCGTGGCCTCTATTTTTCGGCTGCGCATTTCAGCCATAAATTTGTCTCTAAAGTCTCTACCATTAAACAGGCAGTCAAAGTTGTTGTAGCATCCGACATCTTTAAAGATGCGTTTGACATCCCAAGTCAATTGGTAAGCCATAGCTTCGGTTCTACAACTACCATCAAAACTTCGAAGAAATTTTTGAAACTCCACAAAGATTCCTTCCACTTCATCGGAAAATTTTTGGTTAGCTGAAATACAATAATATAGTATATAGCCCATTCTGCATTTCATCATATGGAAAAGAATCATATTAAAATTGTTTGAAGGTTCAAGAAGAAAGTAGGTTCAGCTCCCTCTACTCTCTCCCTCCCTTTCTACATCTTTCTCAACAATATATTAATATCTCTCCCTCTCTTTTTGAGTACTTGTTGACGTAATAGGCTTACGTATGTCATTGCTAGCAGCGTCGTCAATATCTGAGGAGACACCTTCGTTAGGATCAGTAGCAGAGCATACTTCTTCACCCGCGAAATCTTTCGCATTTGCTGTGTTTGTCTCGGTGTCTTGAGGAACAGAAACGTTTGTGTCAAACGAAGTTGATGTCACAGATTCCGTTGATGCTAATGTCGACAAGTTTAAATTATGATCGGCATACGTGCTCAGTTTTCTAAGACGTGGATGTTTGAAAGGGTTGCCTACAATTGATTTAATCGGTGTGGTTTGGATCGCAATACTCTCTTGACAAGTACTAATAGTTGTCGCAGCAACTGTTTGCTTTTTCCCTTCAGCACAGTGCGGACGAATATGTGTTGTTTGTGTTGCAGCATGATTTTGAAGAAATGGGGCAGCGTGAGGTTCAACTTCAAGGTCAGTAACAGGTCTTGATATGAGAGGTGGAGAATTAGAATGTTGAACCGTGTCTTGTGATTTCTAGGAGACTTGGTGAAAGTTCCTGTCGACAAAGGGGCTTTAAATGTTTTGGCTGTCTTCAGCAGATCGAAATAGTTTGTGAGATTCCAATAAGTGCTTCGGTAACCTCGCTAATACCTGTCAGAAATGATGATGAAATTTCGTAAGTTCGATTTGCAAAAAACCTTCTCCAGCTACGACCAAGACAACATCAGTAAGATCAGCCCCAAAACAGCAGAAAAACAATAAAAACAAAGACCACCTCTATTTACCTCAGCAAATGCATACATTAAAGAAACACTTAATAATTGTATAACAATTTTATAACAAATCTAATATTAATATACCTTTCCACATATAGGACAAATCCTCTTTTTATGGGAATCCTTTTTATTTGATTGCTTTGTGTTGGCCCTTAAATCAAAAAGTCCAACCGCAGCCTTTGAACTTTCAGATGACCACTTGTGATCCTTACGTAAATGTTGAGCCAAATACGAAACTTTGGCACAGCAATCTTTCAATGGGCAATCAAATTTTTTACGAAGCCTAAATAACAAAAAGGAAAATATTTAATATCACTAAGGACACAAAGGCCATCAAACAATACATTCAAGATAAGGTCTACCTCGTTGCTTCGCCTTTTCCACTTGCTTTACCGTTGCAATACTCCCCATCAAACTGAATAGCAGAGAAGAGAATACTAAAACAGTAAACAGTCTGTTAACGTTTGGATTCAAAATTCCCTTTTCAGACTATTAATCAAATTGTCCTTCTCAATTCGTTTTGCAACGAGGGTCTAACAATCGACAAGGCCAAATTTGTGTTCTGGTCTTTTCTTTAATAGATACTTACAGAAGTAATACTTAGTTCGGCAAAATTACCAGCTGTCAATGCTTCAGTGGTAATTGATGGCTAAATAATTATATTGAAGGTATCAAACCATATTATAGCTGAAAAAAACTCCAGACTTAAATTCTTCCCGTAATATGCTCTCTATTTAAAAGGATGAACCGAATTAACTCCTGCAGTATAACATGAAGGCATCAACCTTAAACAATTGATAGTCATAAGCTCAGAACTGAAGTTATTGGGAAATAAAAGTCTCCACTCACTGAGACAATTGGTTCTGCTGTATCAAAACTGAACAATGCCTTTTCTGCGGTCTAAAGCACGAAAGATTTAATTTCAATACACATAGCCCTATCTACAATAAGACGTTCTTATTGATTTTCCAATGTTGCTGAGGCAAGGAAAGACTTTATAGCCTGTGTTTAAAACCAATATACTTTCAGAAATGCATATTTACAGAGGTAACGTTTATCTGGCCTAGCGCATCAGTTGCCAATACTTCAGTCGAAATGAATGACTAAAAAATTAGATTAAGTTATCAATCAATAACACATATTTAGTCACAGGAAGCTCAGAACTGATGTTATTGGGAAATAGCGGTCTCTACTCACAGAGACAATTGGATCTACTGTCTGGAAACTGAACAATTCCTTTTCTGCGGTCAGAACTGAACTTATTGGGAAATAAAAGTCTCTACTCACTGAGACAATAGGTTCTGCTTACTCGAAATTGAACAATTCCTTTTCTGCGGTCTATAACACGAAATATTTAATTTCAATACACATAGCCCTTTCTGCAATAGGACTTTCTTACTTATTTTCTATTGTTGCAGAAATACATATTTACAGAAGTAACGTTTATCTGGCCTAGTGCATCAGTTACCAATGCTTCAGTCGAAATGAATGACTAAAAAAATTAGATTAAGTTATCAATCAATAACATATTTAGTCACAGGAAGCCTAGAACTGAAGTTATTGGGAAATTAGTCTCTACTCACTGAGACAATTGGTTCTGCTGACTCGAAATTGAACAATTCCTTTTCTGTGGTCTATAACACGAAAGATTTAATTTCAATACACATAGCCCTTTCTGCAATAGGACCTTTTACTGATTTTCTATTGTTTCTGAGGCAAGGAAGGTCTTTTTAGCCTGTGTTTAAAACCAATAAACTTTCAGAAATGCATATTTACAGAAGTAACGTCTATCTGGCCTAGTGCATCAGTTACCAATGCTTCAGTTGAAATGAATGACTAAAAAAATTAGATTAAGTTATCAATCAATAACACATATTTAGTCACAGGAAGCTCAGAACTGAAGTTATTGGGAAATAATAGTCTCTACTCACTGAGACAATTGGTTTTGCTGACTCGAAATTGAACAATTCCTTTTCTGCGGTCTATAACACGAAGGATTTAATTTCAATACACATAGCCCTATCTACAATAAGACCTTCTCACTGATTTTCCAATGTTGCTGAGGCATTTGTTTGCGATGCCTTCAGTTGAAATGAGCGACTAAATACATAGATGGTAGTATCAACCAAAAACAATGAAAATGACAACAGCCCTAGAACTAGAGTCATTAAGAAATAGTGTTTTCTACTCACTAAGACGATTGGATCCTCTTCGTTTGGCTGTATAGTGAACAGTTTCGTGACTGGGGGCTATAACAGGAAAGGTTTAACTTAAGTGCATGTAATGCTATCTACAGGAATGCGCTCTTATCCATTTTTTTTTATGCAATTTGGGTTTTTAAGAGCCTGTGTTTAAAACCAATGTTCTTTCAGAAATGCACACTTACAGAAGTAGCAATAGTCTGCGCTGGAACACCAGTTTGCAATGCTTCAGGCGAAGTGAGTGACTAAAAAAATAAATGAAGTTTTCAAACAATAACTATATATGATGAAAACTAAGAGGATAACTGAAACATGAATGTCTCACGTTTTCGTGGCTATTATGACCTGAAGGATTTGATTTCTATAGCTAGCTCTTTCTACAATTATGAGTTCTATTTGGATTAGATCATTTTGGCTTTAGCCTTCGCATGTGGCTTCGGAAGAGTGGTAAATTGCAGATGTAACAAAATATGCTTGTCCCATCACAGGGTGATTATCATATCCTTTCTTTTGAAGGGTTTAAAATTGGGAAGAAAAGATTTTTTGGAGATGTTCCTTTTTTTCTGCAGTATTGTAATTCAGTTGTAATTCTTCAGTTGGTTATCACAAATAACGATAATTCGCTTGTAAGTAGAACCAACCTTTTCTAATCGTTCATTTACACTGAAGTCAACATACTCGCCAAGGCTCGGTAAACGAGCAGTGAGCGCATCCAAACTGGCAAAGTTGCTATTGTTCGAAGCATTGGTCGTGTGTTCGCTTCCTGATAAATGCTAAAAGTCAGCGGTAAATTCTTGTGATGAGTTTACTTCTTTCTCAACGAATTATGAAGGAAACTGTTACTTTAATTCATCTTTACCTCATTGATATTCTGGAACGACGTCTTGCATAGGTCACAATATCCATCAGATGGCAATAGCTCCTTATGTGAGCAATGTTTCTTCGATCTAAAGCATTAATATGAATCCGATTCAAGTAGGTCACATAGGGCATATTTTTCTAGCAAGTAATGTCATCAACAAACTTTTCTGCAGTCCCTTTTGCCACTTTCAGCAACCCAAAACTCTTGCTGACAAAAGTTCTCGAGTACAATAGGGCGAAAGCAACTACAAAGAAAAATTGCTTGCTCAACTATATGAATATATTATCTTAAAAATTTTCTCTTACTTAAGGGCGCTTCGGCGTAAAGTAAAGTACGCTATTAATTAGACGAAATGAATTTACAAAAGTATTAGCCATTGTTAAACCATGTTCACTCATCCCTATTAAACAGAATTAAATTTAATCCGTATGGAGCACTCGAATTCGCAGCAAATTAAATAACTGCAGACATACCTAACGAAAAAGAAATGACTGAACAAAACCACATTTTGATTGCATGTTGAGGAGAAATATGCCGCATAATGAGACAGTGATCATTTGTTTGTTTGAAATTTATTTTAAGTCGGATCGTTTAAGGACATTTTTATACAGCCGCATAATCGCCGTGTCAAATTAAATTACTTTTATTCGGGTAAAATACGTCAAAAATGCGACAGTCACTTTATACAGGTTTTGTTGCTGCATATCGAATTCGATATGGCTTTAGACAGCCACATAAGTATCGAATGAATTTATTTTTCACTTTATACGCTCGAATTTTCGTTGCATTTAATAAAGAGTTTAATTCGACGCGGCGATTATGCGGCTGTATAAAGCTGTCATAAGGTTTGTCTCCACTATGCGCAAAAGTGCACAAATTTTATTGCGCATATTAGGTTTATTTTAATCGCACCTTTGCGCCTAGAGGAGACATGACATAAATGCACTTTTGCGCATTTATGCGTAGTTATGCTTCACTTCGCGCTGCTCTGGGCTTTGCACAAAGAACAAAACTTTTTGAACAAAACTATCAAAAGTATGCCGACAATTAATCATTCATGATTTTTTTTACTCTTTGCCTGTCAACACGGAATGCAAATGCTAAATGCTGACTTTCTCCAGTTGTAATAGAAGACACTCTTCTGCTGAAATGCTTTTTCAAAAATGAGGGTGTTTCTTTGTGATTCTTTCCCTTGTCAAACCAAGCAAATAGTGAAATCTTTCAGGACTCATTCGTAAAAACAATAATAATATTCGCTATTATCATTTTGTAGTCCAAAATACAAAAAAGTATTGTAGAATCTCAATTCTTGTCGTTGCTGATACAGTTCTAACCCTGTTTTTTTGTTTTGCTTCTTTTCTTCAGTTTGTTTTTAGAAACTAGAGACATAAAAGTATATTTTCAAGATCTTCCAATTTACTTTTCTCCTCAGTCATCAATAAGTTTGAAACGGCAGATATGGAGCTTTTAGTTTTTGTAGGTAGGACACCACACTTCGCCCGATTTTAATACAAGAATTAAACTTTTCATTGAACATGGTCTAACGAAAAGACAAATGATCTAATGGAAAACAGTATCGCGATCAAACGCAAAAAAACAGTCGTTGGTTGAAGGTACTTTATAGATACTTTATGCTTTTGCTGCTCTTTATGTTAAATCGCCAGGTGTGAACACTCTCAAGTATTTCCGAACACTTGATATTTTGATTACGACGACTACAAAAGTGCTCACATTAGACGATTATGAAGATTACACTAAATTTTAATCGTCGTAATCGTCAGGTCTTAATGGAGGAGCGATAAGGAACTGTAGAAAAGTGCGCTAATTTGTATACTAAAAAGAAAATATCCGCAGGAGTAGTAATCAAAAACTACCATTTCTTTATACAATTTTTTTATTTATCCGTAATGATTAACAGGTCATTTACAATTTACAGTCATTTTAATCTGCAAAAAAAGAGTAAAATGTAATATATTAGATCACGTTACCAGTTCCCTGAGCAGACAAAATGAACAGAACGGAACTCGGATACAGTAAAAATAACAAAACTAAACATGAACGTTTCAATATTCTCTTGTTTTATAGCAATTGAAACTCTTTAGGCCAACATCTTATGTTCGATTGACCAGCCTATCAATGACCCCGAAATAGAATAAATTATCTTTAATTTATTCTACTTAATCTACTATGTTGATGTCTTGTATAGCCATTAACCGAAATTTCAGTCAAGCAAAATTTGGATAAGGTACGTTTCTAGTGTTGAAACTTCTAAACTAGACACACTTCTTTACTGGCAATTGATACATGTATCCTTTTCTCATGCACTGCCAATAGGACTGCTTTCAATCTGCATTTACTCAAATTGCCTTCTAGTCAGGTTTGGGAGAGGCAATCGACAGCAGTTCCTCTATTAGTACCGTCAACTATGAATGTTAAATAACATTGATATCTTATTATAATAATCCGCGATTATGCATCCCACTTTTATTTTAGAGAGTGATATTTTTTCTTTTTTTTCACGGTCTAAACCTTCTTATTTTTTCCCTTTTCGTCGTACAACCACGCCAAAGCGAGAGTGATTTTTTTGATTTTTCGCGATTAGTATATGCTCCTCCGTTTTGTTATTTTTGGCTTGCGCAGTGGAAATCAGCCGAAAAACGTCTTTGGAGGAGTGCGAGCAATGCAATGTTAATCGTTCGAAATTTGTCAACGATCATTTCGTGAGCAAGAAACTTCGCGAAGAAGACGTGTTTCTTTTTGTATACGAATATTTTGATTTAAATTTGATTGTTTTAGGCAGCAAATCGACGAAAGAACTGATGAAGAAACACAGGTTTGTATGCACGAAGGTATTGTTATTATTATAAAACGTTTTATTATCGTTTGTTTACAATGAAAAATCATATTTAGATATACAGAAGAAGTGCAGTGAAGTTTTTAAAAATTAGCTGCAGAAAGATCGAACGAACAAAAGGTATTATTATAAAACTTTTATACAGAAGAAGTGCAGTGAAGTTTTTAAAAATTGGCTGTGCAGAACGATAAGACTTTTATTGTTTAATAATTTAGATTAATAAAAGAACAGGTTTTTAAATGTTTGTTTACGTTTTAGTTATCAAATATCGCTATACAGAAGAAAGTGCAGTGGAGAAATGCAGTTTCATGTTTATTTACACAGTAAGGAATGGTTTTAATTTAGTTTTGAAAGATTAATTGATTTAGCTTTGAGTGGATGTCTTAGTTATTCTGTCGTTTAGAATGTGTATATGCTGCTGGATGAAAAGGAAGCCGAGAGAATTTTGTTTTGGTAACGCGCGCTATTATTACATTAAAAATGGTCCTACAGCTATGAATGTTTTTATTTCTCATGACGCTGTGGAAGTGGGGAATGTGTTATGCTGTCTGATTGTATCTATTGTATCTAATTTATATCGATGCTTTTGTCTGCCTGCCAAAAAGTACAAAATCTACTGGAAAATACAGAAAGTTTAGCAGTTTTTCCAAACGAAGAGAGCAGTTTTATGTATTTCACTTAAAAAAAAATGGTAGCGAAAGTGTTTTATAAATACCTATGTATGTTTGTGCTGGAAAGTAAATAAAGTATTAGTAATTTGTTTATAGGTATGAATATAGAAGTAAAGAGTTTAGAAGTGTTTGAAAATGTCTACAGAAGATGATCAATGCTGTTTAGTTTACTAACATGTGAATAGGCAGTGAAAGGTATCCCATTTTGTTTAAAGTTCAGCTAAAGTTAAAATAGTATAAATCTATTTAGTTATAACACAGTTGGTATGCTGGATAAATAAGAATAAAGGGTTGTTTAACTGTTGTGAATTAGCCAGAGGAGATTTTAACTCAGATTAAAAATGTGGTTGTTTTCAATTTTTTATAAACTCTTTAGATATATAAATTCTGTCATCACGTTTGTGTTTTTGATTATTATTCCTAAGGTAGATGTGAATGGATTATGTATTTAAGAAGTTCATTAGTTATTACTGTGCAATGAAATGTTTATGCATTATTTTGTGTTATGGTAATCGTTTACGTACCTGGGTATATATATAAGTTTGGCATTATGATTTTATTTGTGACTTTTTATCTTCTGGGTAAATTTTTGTTTTAAGGATAAATGCGTAGTTGAATTTCACTTTTTGTTGTTGTTGTTTATTTCAATATTCTTTTAGCATGATTAGGTTTTCGGTATTACAGTATTACAATTACTATTACGGTGTTTTGTTGTTTTGAGTTATTGTTTTTAGGATAAATGCGTAGTTGAATTGCATTTTTTTTTTGTTGTTGTTGTTGTTTATTTCAATATTCTTATAGCATGATTAGGTTTTTGGTATTACAATTCAAGTATTAATTTTTTAGGTAATAATAAAAAAAAGCATAAAGAAATGAAACTCATGGTTTTAATCATGACGTTGATGGTTTTGGGAAGAACAGACTATATATCGTTTCAAAAATTCATTAATGGTTGCTGTATAATGTAACTTCCGCACGAAAGAAACACAGTTGGAAGGTATCAATTTGTTTTCAATTCACATTTTGTAATGTTATTCAATGTTTGGTTTCGTATGTCTGGGTAAACAGTTCTGTGTTATATATTGCCATTTTTTTTACATTAAAGTTACTTCTCTTCTGCGTATAAATATATTATTCTGAGCCATGTTGCTATTTGTTTCTGTTTTTAATCTTCTGAATGTAATAACAAATTAATGCCTGAAAAGAAACTTTTATATACACGAGTTAAATTCTGTGACACAACGCATACTGAACATGGGTGGCGAGTGACGCGTACGTACCACAGGAATGACAGATTTGACCTAATGTTTTCAAAGTTAAGTTCGGTAAAAAGTTTTTACCCGGGATACAAGTATGATAATATTATGCCGAAAGGTGGGTTCGAACCACGTAACCAAACCACCAATGTTAACTGAAATACATGACATGCAACGAATAACTATCCTCTTCGAGATTGCTTCACCGTAGTACACTGTAATCCCTGTTATTCGAAATTGTAACTGCAAATAACCAAGCTCTAATGATGTCCGATTTACAGGTCTTTCTATTTGTTGTTAAAATTTTTTTCAAAATTAGCAATCTTTTAAAAATCTTTCTGCAATATCAACTAAAACTTGCTTCATTACCTCGATCTAAGAAATAAACAAAGGTATATGTTCATTTAAACTCACTTCCCATTTATTATTATTCAAAGAAAGAAATATGGAAATAGATTACCTGATGATAGATTGAAATCTTAAGTATGTAATCTTTCTTCACTATGAATGCACCAACATGAAAAAACCATAACAACTAATTATTGACGCAATTACGGCTTCAAAGAGACGCAATTATGTAAAATGCTGGGAGAAGCTGGTTAAGCAATTCGAGATATATGGGATTATGCAGATGTAAAATAAAATATAAGACACGGACGCACACTTTTTGGAGCCTTCCAACTTGATGAAGTTACAATCAGCTGTTAATTCGCTCACTCAGAAATGTTATATATAAAACAAACTGCTGAATAATAAAATAATACAATAAAATGTATTGATGGACTAACGTCAACTGTCGGTTTGAGAATTACCATAACGAATAATAATATAATAATAATATTTCTTGGAGCAATGAAGATGTCATTCAAGTGCTAATCTGCCATCCTCAGTTACACGCATTTCCTGGCTTATTCCTGGTTTGGGACTGCCATCCACAGGTTTAGATGAATAGTGTGTAGCGGTGCTTGTGTCGTGTCTTTGGCTGAGTCCATCGAGGACTCAGTATTCATGGTTGTTTCAGATCATCAATGCTGTGTTGCATAGTTACTTGCTGCAGCTAGTAGGGCACAGTTGGGAATGCTACGACACAACTGCAGCAGGTTGTTAACATGTTTGCAGACTGATTGTTTGACAGTGATTAAAACATTTGCCAGTATCAAAATATCAAATAAATAAAGAAAAGACAAATTTTAAAATGAAGCAGAAGCTTTTCGTTAAAATAACATCATCAGTGCTATGTTACAAGTTATATATTGATTGTTTGACGTTTTTACCAAGTAGTGAGCATTCTATATCATGGGATTGTGGGTGACATGGTGACGTCTGTTTCACTCGAATATCATGTTTGTCGTCATCATAGGTTGAAGAGGGGTCGCTGCCTTGTGTTCTTCTAAATTACTAGATGGAAAATCTCTACACCTGGAGGAGAACAGATACCATCTGTTTACCAGGGTGTATGTTTGATAGTAAATATTCCAAAGAGATCCAGCGAGACTTCTTTCCATTGTTGTGGTGGTACTGATGTGACCGATAGAAATTTTTCTTGGTATGACTGGGTTCACAACTGGCAGGTTTCTAGTTCAACAATAATTACATCTTGCATACTTGAAACCAGAAATGGGACTTAATTTATCGGGTGACTGTCTTAGACTACATTGATGCACCAGTTGCAAGGCTTTTGGTGAAGTTGTGGGAAGAGTTAATATGCCCGCGGAGATGAGGTGTGTAAGTTTCTTCATGCCAATGTCGGTTTGTTGAGCCATGCAGATTACCTCTGGGGCAATGACACAAGTGTAGTCAATTGTGTGAAGGGCATAGACAACTTTGGCGTATACCTTGGTATCTTCAGCGATGCGCTATGGAAGAAGATGAATTGGAGTGCAGATTCAGGTAATCAGCAGGGTTGTATTTTCCGTTGCTTATTTCTCCGTTACGTGCTGACGGGGAACTTGAGATGAAGGGATACTTTGCTGTTGGGTTTCGAGAACGACACGAGTGGCTGGTGATCTGTGACAACTTGGGTAACATCGACAGTGATTGTCATGCGGCCATCAGGTTTGAGTAAGAAGGCAGAAATAGAAATCCCAGTGAACAGTCCGACATAATCCCATACAACATTACTATCTTTCACTGACATTGACACTGAGTGTGTTGTTGATGGTAAGGGGTAGAATGTAGTTGGAAACGGGTTACACGTTTGATTTGGTGTAGAGGGTGAAAGATTCTGTTTTTCAAGCCTGAAGATACCTTATCATGGTCACTGTTTTCGACTGATATTCTTGGATGTACTACAGGTTTTATGGTTAACTGATAAGTTTTTCCCACAGCGTTTATTCCCAGGATTTCGAATTTCAGCAGTTTGGTAGGAAAGACCGATGTCAGCTTTTTCGACTTAGAGCACTTTGCCCAGTTAATTGTCCAAATGTTTGGGTTAGCTGACTGATATGGCTGTAGTGTATCGGTAGTTTCTAAAAAAACATGGTACTGAGGGCCGCTGATGATTCTCAAGCCATCATTCTGGGTAACAGTTTTTTGATTTTGATCTATAGATTCTAAGACTGAGTTGCTTCTGGATTTAACGCAATTTTCCAGCTGGGTGCTCTATTTCTGAAATTTTGTATTCCTTCACGTTTTCCATTATATATCGTCCCATGTCCGACTTGGCCAAATGTCTGCTTTGCTACGTAAACATGTGATAGTGGAGTGCTTCGAAACCCTGTAAGAAGAGCAGATGACAAAAAAGTGAAAGTTATGCTTTATTTTGCAACAGTATATCAAACAGAATGCATACATTTACAAGAGATTTTTACAAGAACAATTCATCAATCGAACATTGAAAAGGGTTGTCATCACAGAGATCTTTATCCAGTCACCTTAAGTTATAAGTTACTCTTATTCCTTTTTCCTGATAGATTGCCTAATCTTTATGTATATTTAAAACATCCTTTAATGAAGCTGGATATTTTCAAGGTATGGGAGACGCACTCAACAGAAGAACAAAACAGAAGATCCTCATTAGATCCTATAAGTACAGAACAGGTATTAAAAGCCGACAGGTGGAATCCAACCACGCAATCAATCCACTAAAGCTAAATGAAATAACTAACCATTAATATTCACTTGGGCAACTATACAAATCTAATCTTGGTGATGTCTCATTATGCCAAACTTTGATAGTCTTCCTTGTAACATACTATGTTAATAATTCATAAACTACTGAAAATGTAGGGTTTTCTTCAGGTTTCTACAAATTCATTCTAAGGTACACCTGATTCATTTTGTAAAGATAGAATAATTTAAATGCAGATCACCTATAAATAGCTTCTAGGGAAGAAACCTATGAAATATACAAGAAACATCAATTACCTCTAGGATGTAGAAAATGTTTTCAGAAAACGGAAGAAATCTTGTACTCTGTAGATATTACTTAGGGATAAACAAGTCAGATTAATTTTTTTTATAGATCATATGAAAATGACTTCACTCTACAATTCACGATAGTCTACTTGAACTGCTAAGCAGAACAAACTACACATACTTAGCAGAGTCTTCTATCTTTAGAAAAGGTTCCTTTAATGCCACAACCAAATGAACGGAAATGGTGCTTATATTTAGTCGACAATTAACAATAACACAAGAATAATCTGATCAGCCATTTCAATTGTTAACTACTACAAGTTACTTTTACACTGGCAAAAAAACATCTTCTGAATAGAAATCTATTCAAACAACAAATACCCTTTTCTTGAGCTACCAATAATCTTTTTGCACCCTAGAAAATCATTACACATTTATGTTCACATAAATTGAAAATTTAAAAAATTAATTGGAAGATATCGTTGGTTGGACCAGCATTGTTTATCAAAAGGAAAGAGGTCTATCAATGTCATGGACAAGGTGAATAGGGCTCTAGGTAGATTGAAATATACTTACAGTTTTCATGAGTTCATTTCTAGGTTCTGCCTTATGAAGTATGAGTTGTACCTTAAATTCCATAACACATAAATTCAAAAGAATAAGAAAAAAACACAAACCACTAAAATTCGACACTGCACTAAATAACCACTTAATGGCTAAAACTGAAACTTCAAATTCTACTTACATCAGATTCGTCGACAAATGTTACCTGAAGATGATGATAGAATATTAAAAGCCTTCAAATCTTGAGCTTAACTTGACTTTTGACTGGACGTAATAGACTGATATACACAACAAAATGCATGAACTTACTGAAATACTCCTCACAAATGGTTTACAGTACTCAGGCTAAAATTTGAGAATAAATTTATAAGAATAATAAGTACCATAATAATAATCCTCGAATTTTTCGTTATAAATACCGATGCGACGTAATCATGAAAAAAGTGTTTCCTCAGTTTAAATTACAAACCAGTGTTCTAAAGAACTTACGCTATCTCTCCAGGAAAGGTTTTTGTCGTTATAAGAATAACGAAGCTCTGTATTGGCAGGAATATCGACCTTGGCCACCAAAAACAAATGTGGCCGACGATTTAAAACTTCCTGCTTTACAAAACAATTTGCAAAAGCAGGAGGGCTGTCATTCACTAGGCAAACCAGAGAAGTTGAAAGAGTGGCATCAATGCTATATATAAAAGTAAAAAATTAAATATAAATTAATGAGGCCATCAACAGGTTAAAGGCGCGGTAAAAAGAAATCATTCTCTTGAATATACCTATAGTTTTTCCCATCGTACACTATATCAAAGATATAGCATCCAAGGCCTCTTCTCTCATAGTCGTAGCTCTTAGCCTGGCCTCCTTTCGGGAAATTAGTGTGCCTCGGTAGCACAGTAAGATGGCCCCTTTTCTAATGTTTCTGATAGTGAAAACACCGTATCCTAGAAGTACAATATAATTTTTGTTTTGAAAAAGGTTTTGCTATTATAATTAAATTGGTCTTTGTTCTCTTTATATAAAATTTGGTGTGCAAACAAAATGATTTGTCACAAAATATTACGGTTAATCTTTTATCAAGAGAAGAAAGATGAAAGTTTATGTAAGTTAACTTTAGTTAACTTCAATGAGTGAATAGCCAATAGCCAATTATGCACCAACACCTCCTCCCAACTCAATCAACTCTGGTCATTAACACCAAAATGAAGAAAGTATCAGCTACATACCAATTTTACTATCAATCATTTCCTTAATCAGGAAATTTGGATCACTATGTGTTAGCTCCAGAAGCAACTCAGTCTTAGAATCCTTAAATTAAAAACATTAAAAAAATAGATAATTAAAATGAATCACTAAATAACCTGCTCCAGTAACTACCTTTCCCCTGTACTGAAAATGTTTACAAACAATGAGTAAATTGTCTATGTTTTAATCGAATACAAAACATCTTACTGTCCATAATAACACAGATAGTAGCAAAACTTACCCTAGCTTTTAACTTTCGTTTACTCATGGCGTCACTTGTATAATTACTATTTATCTAGCATGAAACTATATACATAAATTTTCTATACTTCCAAAAGACAATCTAATATAAAATGGGAAGACATCAAAAATGACTTGGCAATGTTATCAACATTACAATTGTTGTAAAAGGGTAAAGCAAACAGGAACAAAATAACAAGATAACTCTACTCTAGGAACCAAGGAAATTAGAACAAAACCAAACACAATGACAACAAGGAAATATTTTAAATGTTGTTTATTATGCCATAAACCTATAAACAAGAAAAAAAGATTTATCAGGATAGTATCACCAGAACTTAAAATTTGAACTCCTTTTTTCAACTCTACAAAATCGTAAAGTTAAAGGATCCACACTTAAGAATTTTACTGAAAACCTTGAATTTGTCTTACCATTAATAAATACTCGACACATTTATTTTCAGTCCCTCAAGTTGTTTTCTCACTGAAAGAGGAAGAAAAGAAAATTTTTAATTTGCAATTTCAATAGTACTTCGTTACCACTACCATTTATTTGCAGATAATTAGCATTTAATGCACTTAATGCAAATCACAGATAATACTAAACGAGAAAGGAGTTAGCTTCTGGATTTTCACTATTTGTGTGCGTTTGCTGATACTGGCTAAAGAAATTACAATTACTACAATTACTACTATGACTTTGATTTAAACTAGCAAAAATAAAACTACAATCAATACCTTCAAACATTGGTTTGATGCAACTTTGAAAAGTTTGCTGGTCATACAAAAGCCTACATGAAATCATAAATATTAGGTTCAATACCACAGGTTCTAAAAGAATTATTAAGTGCTATCACCTACATATAAACCACCAGACATTTGGAATAGATTCCATTTTCTAAGCTACACATGCTATTTTATTAAGATCAGGTATTCTATTCTTGCAATTTTCACAAATAATTTATGCTGAATAGTCTTAAAACACACTATATTTTGCCTTGTGTGATTTTGCCAATTGTTACAGCATTTTCTTCAGGAGTTATTTTTTGCCATTCTTGAAACATACCCTTGAAACACGTAAATGGAGAAATGTCATCCTGCAGGTAAAACCATCAGAGATTTCTGCATTGTTCATCGTTCATATTAAAGGATAATTTGTCTTAAATCAGTGCCACGAAGCCAAAGTTGTTGATAAATCTCACTATCTTTTCAAGACTTGCTCAACATTGGATGTGGCAACACCTGCAAGTGGTTCATCTACTTTGACACTGAATGATAGTATAAGTTTCCAATGCATCCAATATCCAATATCCAGCATCCCCTAATGAAGTGTGTACATTGCATCTGCTGAGATTGTGGAAGAATATGTCTGTCTCTGATGTTTTGTGTGTTGTCGTCAAGTTGAATTCTATGTGCTTCTTCCACATGATCCACAGAGACAGCTTCACTTTTGCGGATCTCCATGTTTCCAACTTCTTCCATCAAAGTTTACACATTTGTTCATACCCATCAACATCAGCTCTAGGAATGCCTGCTGTGCAAAAACTTTGTATGTTTGTATGTTCCTTAGGTGAAACATCTCCTGGTTCATTAAAGTCTGTGAATATTTCTAAAATAATGTATGCTTGCTTTTTCTGCAACCAGTATTGACCGTCTACAGTCAAGTTGCTCTCAAGTTCAATTTTATATGTAATAATGTAAAACAGAATCAAAGTTGCTGCTACTGGTGGTGAAACAGCATTGTATAACTTTGACAGTGCATTTCTGTAATAACATAAGTTATTATAAAAGTTTGCTTTGCCTTCTTTGAGGTATGGACAAAAGGGCATTCTTTTCTTACTCATTTTCTATGACTTATACATGGGAATCAATTTTTTAACATGTAGATGGCATGTTTTTGTTGGTATGTTTCGCTTTAACATATGCACGGATGGTGTCAAATTCTAGCGTAATTTCAGATTGGGACTTTGATTTTTTTATAGATTGCACTTGAATCAGCCTTCATATATCTGTTGCTCATACTTTCACTAAAGTCGTTTAGCAATAAAAATCTAGTAACTATAAACTAGTTGTCTAGTGTTTTTATAGTCAGATAGCAAAACAGATACTTACAATGAATTCTCACATATATTGATATTCGGGGCTGTAAGAAAAGCAACAATCATTTGAATTTTCATTAATTCATTTCCTATCTCATGGAGTTTTTGTAACCACAAACAAAGATAATATTTTTACTTACGGACAACAATCTTTCCATCTTTTCTTTTATATAAACCAGTTGCTTTTGTATAACCCTCCATCACAATGCTAAGTAATGAAAAACACAATGTATATTGTTCCTTTATCAAGCAAACAAAAACAAAAAAAGAACATCATCATCATAAATCATGGGAGAAATTCCTTTAATATGTCAAAACAGTTATTAAGAGTTCAATATTTGCTTCCAGGATTAAAACATAGTTTCAAGATCTATAAAAAATATTGTACTAATCTGAATAAACTGTTCTTCCAACACTCATTTGCATGTTTACTATGTTTGTACCCTGCAATATGTGCAGATGTTGCAGTAATCTTGCTAGATTTAGATGTCATGACTGTGTTTGTTTTAAAAAAAACAACAAAAAAACAAAAAAACCCTGTCAAATACACATTAATAACAATCATATATAACAATCAGTAGTGGAGTGATCTTTTTTGTTGATGAACTCTCTGTCTTTACACATCGATGTGATGTTTTCCCTTATGATTTTTTAATGATGCAACAGCATTGTTTCGTAGTCAGGGGGAAATACAGGATTTGAATGTTCTTCACATGTGCTGGCACAGAGATACGTCTCCTTGTTTAAGGCTGACCTCCACTTGTGGGCACAGGCACATACTTACATACAAAGTTGAGTAGAAGTTGTCACTGAGCATGCGGAAAATTGGCTGCGTATGTACGGGCAAATTCACACCAATGAAGGTCGGCCTTCCTAGCTCCTCTTTTGTTTTTATTTTATTTTATTTAATTTTCGATTACGGTTGCTAAATTGCAGAACGATAATTCAATATAAAATGTATTTCTTCTGTTAATGCGCGCACACTGTCTGCTGTGTATTTTTAGTGTATTATTAAATAGAGCTTGTGACAAGAAACTTTTGTTACACATACGAGATGATTTTTTTTCACAATCTTTTCATGTATTGCTAAGAATCGCGACTTAATCACGTACTAAGATAGTAAAGATTTCACTCATCTTCAAATCGCACAATAGCGAGATTCTTTTGATACACGAAAAAGCTTTAAATCTCTGAAGTAATTTTTTTATTGAACAGCTTTAAAGTAATTCTCACAATTAATTGACTTTTTTCGTGTTACAGGCTCGTCGATTTTACGAATCTCCCTAATTAAATAAGTTAAATTAAATAAGACCGTTTCTAAGCAACAATATTTGACGTTAGGAAATGGAAATTGAAAATGGGTGTGTTAACTCCTCCGGTTTAGACTAGGTCTGTAAAACAGATACGGTCTTATTAATAAAAATGGTAACATAAAAAAAATTGTGACCAACAGACGTGAAACACGTTGTGGCAACCTCCGCCTTGTTTGTGTCTTATTCACCCACCTCTTTACTTTATATATATATATCATATATCATAATATCATAGAGATTTTCCTAATAAATATTTCAGCCAAGCAGTCAAGAAACTAAAGATTGACAATTCTCCTGGGGAGTGCGATTTCCAACGGCTGTTCTTTATTTCAAAAATTATTTGCCCCTCAGGCCAACCAAGGTAGGCCTATCGGGTGTCATTGTCCAAGCAAACAGGTAAACAACAGTTGTTAAACTCAATCTTAAAAGTAAAAACGATAGCAGCTAAAAATCCTGGAATAAAGCAATGAAAAGAAATGAAAATGAAAAGATTCCAAACTTTTGGCAACTTTTTCTGTATGCTAAATGAGCACTGGCAATAACATAATCTTTGAATGAGAAACAAATGCTCAAATGCCTTGTAGATCCAGCTGACATTATCAGATTGTAATAATTGGAAAGATAAAATAATACAAAGGCTTTTCTCAGCAATAATAGAACCAGAATTTGTTAGAATTTGTTTACAGAATGCACTAAGCGCCCTTGAAAAACCCATTAGTTTATGTTCTGTATTTTATAAATAACAAGTTTTTAAAAGGAGCAATGGAATATATACCCTGTTTCTATAAATTCCCTATGTTCTAGATCTTTTTGTAAATACTCCTTAATTCTCCGAGTCGGAAAGTCACGTGACAAACTAATTACTCCGTGAAATTTGTCAGCCATTATGGACGAGGGAAAAACAAATCATTCTCTCTGTAGCTACCAATGCGAGATGTCGTACGAGTATTGTGATAACCTTCCGAAAGAATCTTCCGAACGATATAAAATGAAACTGCGACTTATTGGTGAGTTCATGTGAACTTTCTTTTGCTATGTATACCTTTTAATGTGTTAGTAATCAAACATTTAAGTACTTTTTGCTTTATCACACAACATACAGGTCTCAAGCAATGCCCATACAAGTTTCCAGCAAGTGCTTGGAAAGAAGATCCAACTGAGTGGCCAACCTTAAGTTATCATCATCTATATCATTACCTAATTAAAAGTCCTCGTAAGTAGATATTGTGTTGAACTTTAGTGATGTTCTAATTTTGCCTGCTAAACTTGAGTGGAGTATTCTTGATTATGTTGTGCCCTATGCTGATGGAGTGAAAAATTAAATGGGTTTTTCTCTCATTTTAGGCATCTATACACCTGAGGCGATGGAAAATTTCAAATCCTTAGAGGCATGGAAATTTTTTCGAGCTGGCTGGGTTCAAACTAAAATGCACATGAAACTAGATGGAGGCATTGTACTTATGAAATGTGATGTGAGACCATCATATAGGACCACTGGTGCTATGCATAAACCATGGGTTGCAGTTAAAAGTGATGGAAATGTTGTTTCTGCTCACTGTGACTGCATGGCAGGGTATGTTCTTCATGTACTTTGGGATGTTTTTAGATCTTTGAAAGTACCATCCGAAGAGAAGACATTAATTTTCTCCTTTTGTCTTTTTAGTCTTGGAGAAACATGTTCTCATGTTGGTGCAACACTGTACAAGATAGAAGCTGCTGTTCGCACTGGCCTTACACATGATGCCCCAACGGATATACCATGTAAATGGAATCAAACATTCACAAGAAATATACCTGGGGCGCCAGTTTCAATGATAAATATTTATTCAGATAAGGCAAAGCAGAAATTATCTGACAAAGTCAAAGACATGCCAAATGAACCATCTGAAGAAGAGAAAATGAATTTCTTGAAAGAAATACACCAGGTTCAACCAAAGACAGTGGCTCTTAGTTTATTTGGTGATTTTACCAATAATTTTATAGATAATTCAACGCCAAAGGAATGTAATAAGTTACCACCTACACTCAGATCACTATACACTGCCGATAGTACTAAATATACCGATGATTGGAACTCTTACTGTGTTACACAAAAGGATGCTTTAAAAGTTACACCTGATCAGGCATGTTACATTGAAGAGGCTACCAGGAATCAATCTTTATCAGAAAGCTGGTATCAACAAAGGGCTGGTCGCATCACTGGGTCAGTATTTAGAGAAGTTGTGAAGGCATCAGTAGAAAATGCACCGATGTCCTTAATTTTGAAAATTTGCAAAGTCACCATCCACCCAGTACGTGCAAAATCACTGTTATGGGGAAGAGAACATGAACCTGTGGCAACAACTTTATACCAGAACATTTATGGCGATAAAAACTATGTTACTGAGTTATTGAGTTTAACTGACTTGGAAGCAAAATTAGACTTTGAAATTCTCCCAGTCGGTTTATGTGTGGATATAAATATGCCATGGTATGGTGCTTCACCAGATGGGGCAGTGAATTGTTCCTGCTGTGGATTAGGTGTATTTGAAGTGAAATGTCCATACACATTGAAGGAAGAAACATCATCCTTAAAAAGGGAAATTGACAATGACAATTTTTATATAAAATATACTGATGAGCAGGGATATTTCTTAGACCCTAATCATCAGTATTTCTATCAAGTACAGTTGGAGATGTACGTAACCAGCACTCAGTATTGTGATTTTATGGTATGGACACCAAAAGAATTTGTTATTGTAGGGATTTACCCTGATGAGAATTTTTTGGGTATTGCCTTTGAAAAAGCAAATGTTTTTTGGGATAGAGTAATATTACCAGAACTTATAACAAGAAAAGTTGAAAATGGACAAAAACGTAAGAACACAGAAGAATCTGCAGTAAATGAAAAACTCTATTGTTTGTGTAAAACAAAGTTTACAGGGACACTTGAAATGGTTGGGTGTGACCAATGTGATGAATGGTTTCCTATGGCTGTGTAAACTTAAAAGGGGCACCTACTTCAGAAACATTGTACTGCCCTGCATGTAGAAAAGCAAGGAAGAAACAATGAATATTTGTTGATTATATATTTAAAGTTGATAGCATGTAAATAGTTGTGTTGTATACATCTTTTATGTTAATAATCACTTGTTAAAAATGTTGTTTCCTATTTGAACACAATACTTTCCCCAAGGTTTGTTAAGGCTGCACACACTGTCACTATTTTATCACAATTTGCCAGTGTTGCTGAAGTGGCTTCATCCTTTATACTTTTAACTGTACGTAACGGCATGATCCCTTTCAATACTGTGCACTTATTTTTCATAAGTCCAATAATTCGTTCAATATGAATACGTACAGATGCTATCTTCCGTGATATTTCAACTTCTTGGGCAGAAAGTTGTTTTTTATTTTTGGTAAATGCTGGTGTGTATAGTTCTGTACTGCTACCAGCTGCAAAGTCGTCATGTAAGGTGAAACCCCGGTCAGCTAAAATCTGATCACCTGGTGAATGATGCCGAAATGTCGTAAATCCGGATTCACGTGTCATCTGCACATCTGATGCTTTTCCTCCATAACACTTTGAAATAAAGTTGATAGCACCAAGTGGAGTGCAAGACACAAGCACCTTTATAGTGCAATGTTTCTTATAATTGCTATAAAATTGTGCTCTAGCCATAAATCCACTGGGTGACTCTACAAAGACTTCAAAACAGTCAATAATACTTGTCAAATGTGGAAATTTTGCCTTGAACACTTTTGGAATGGTTTGGTAAATATTGTCTCTATCAGCAGGCTTCACAAGATAACGTAGTTGAGTGAACATAATATCAATCCATTTCCAAAAGTGGTCAATGAGTGTAGTTTTTGGTGTGTTAGCTATAAATGATAACATGTCAAAACTCATGTTGTGCTTTAGTTTAACAATTGCTAACAAAATTTGGTTTTTCATGTCTATCTTTGTGGTTCTCAAATCCTCTTGCATGCCTTGAATCAAATAATCCAAAAGTTTTTCTAACAAACAAAAATTCAAACCAGTGACCAAATTACAGCTGTGTGGGTTTGCTCGAATGGCTTCAATACAAATAGTTCTCTGTTTTAAATAGTTCTAATGAAAGTTCTGTTCCTTTAGTTTATCACGCTCTTCTCTTAGTTTCTCCATTTCGTAATAAATTTCTTCACGTTCAGTTGTGGAGATTGGCGACCTCAATGTGATAGTGCTCACATTTGACCTAGGTGAATGGGATGAGCATGCCAACTCAGTATCGACATCCAAATTTTCTAGTTGATAATCGACATCAGATCTTTCTTCATTATCCTCATCACATTCTGTTCTGCTTTCCTTCGTTAAGTTTAGTGTCTTTCGTACTTCTGAAAATAATTAGAAATTAACTTTATCAAAAATATATCACAATGTCATACAAAATCAATATTGCAAAAGCTGAAAACCTTTTTTAAAATTTCATTTCAACACTATCACATTAGGGAGTTAAATATACTCACTGAGATGCTGCCTATTTGCACGTTTTTCACTTCTTTGTACTTCAGCATGTTGTCGATGGGGAGATCTCCCTTTCGTGCAGGATGATGACATGTAAAGTGATGGCACATAATCAGGATGGTGGCTAAAATCTTCCTTTTTCCCTACACAAAAAAAAATGTCTATTCAGTAACATAGAAAGAATAGCTTTCTTCCAAACATATATACTACAGGAGAATAGGAGAACTAATTATCAAAAATTTTGCTTACCACTTATGAAGTGTTTCGAGCAGACGTAAACATATTTAGATTTAGGTGACCAGCGTTTCTTAGGAGACGATACTGATTTGCGATTTATAGCATCAAGCCACAATTTACGACGTTTTGAGTCGGACGGTATTAAGTAGTAACTTAGTTCCGGATGATTTTTGTAGTTATTACTGCAGTTAAATACACAGCAACTCTTTGGCATGATTCACAAGTTAAAAATATGTGTTACTTCCACTGGTGAACGTGCTAAAAGAACTTCTTGTTTTCCCCTCGGTCATAATGGTAGACTAAGGTTCGAAACAAAAGATTATGACGTCACGCCGACCGCAAGAATGTGAAAGGCAGCAATAGCACTTGCTATGAAGAAACCATAATCAGATTATTTTCTATACATCGAAGCTAATGCTGGTCACTCACACTTGCAAAGGAAAGAACATATAAAAAGTAAATAAAAATGAAAAATAAAAAGTAAATAAAAATGAAAAATAATCAAATAATGACCGCATCCCGCATCGAGTTTTTTGCGTAAAAAATGACTATGAACAAATGATTAATTATAGGTGGCCTTACTGCTTTCATATATGATTCTGTTTGATTGGTATTTTATTAATGAACATAATGGAATTTATTGCAAAGTATACGTACATTAAAAATTAATTATAAAAATTTAAAAATTCCTTTTAAGTAAGCTGTTAAACTCTAGTAAGCAAAAAAAAACTGTTTCTAAAAGTTTTGAGAATTCATACTTAGTTTATTCTTTGTCTTGTTGTCATCCATGATTTCAAGATTATTTATCTCTTGGTTCAGTTAAATACTTGTGAGCAGATTATATATACACTTTTTGGTGAACTCTCTAAAGGTTATAAAATCTGATCTAGAGCTAGGTTACAATTCTGTTATTGCACAAAATGTTAACAATTAACTATACTATCCACTGTTACTTGAGGTAGAACATATTTCAATAGGTGCGATTTCCATACATTACAACCTCAATAACATTACAATCTCAAAAACCCCAAGGTTGATAACCCGTCATATTCACAATCACCTATTGTGCTGTGTTTCTCCTTCATCATAACAAACTTTAAGATAGCATCCAGTCAAGTTTTCAAATTAATACTTTCACCCTCAAGCCTTTCCTTTAGTAAAATACATTGAAAGTCAAAAAACGATGTCTATATAGTTATTTTGGTAGAATTACTCTCGGAAACTGGAATTAAGCTGATTTCAATCAAAGATAAGTCTTTTTAATCAATAATGAGATGAACATAAAGAAAAGAACACTTTAAAAGCCCTGTGAAAAATCTTCAAAACAAAACATTAATTGTCTTTATCAGCCATATGTCATATGTCATATTTCTGTTTACTGCTAGCCATTTCTACACATGAAGAAATTTGTAATTCAAAAGCTTTCATTTATTTCAAAACATTCGAAACTAGATTGGAATAAAAACATTTCACCATTACACAATTTTAAATATAATATTGTTTTTCATTGCCTAATCTTGCAACATGCTTTTACAACAGAAGAATAATTGAAAAGATTTTCACTATCATAATGAAATGTTGATCTTGTAATCTGATCCTTTAACAGGTGCTTAAAGCAAGAAGAAAAGAAGGTACTTGTAACTCATTGATTTTTATTAATAGATTGAATGAAAAAAATATCTTCCAAATTGTTTTTCTTTTCTCTCATTATAAAAGAAATTGCACAAATGTTCTTCTAATCATGCAATAAATTAGCGTCGGATAAGTTGATTTTTTACGTCTTAAACAAAAATTATTTGAGTAATTTTTTGCTTGCCATAGAGGATTGATGAGTGTTTTTAAGCACAAGGGTGGTCACTAAGGTTGGCTTAGCATACTGAAAAAATAGTTGTGAACAGACACATATATCAACAAAATAAGAGCAAAGTAAAGGTTATGGCTGAATCATAAGAAATGACTGTAATATTTCTTTGACTTAAAAGATAAGTTTTGATTATATATACTTATTTGCGTTAAATCTTTCAATTAGGATGAAAAAGACAAACGTATGTTTTGGTTTTGATTCTAGGAAATCAGAAAGCTTGTATTTGCTCATACATAATTTATTGTGAAAGCTCACAAGTGTTCAATTTATTGTTGTAAATGAAGGTTAAGTAACGGAACTGTAAAAACACACACACACACATATTTGAAGTGAAGGGAAATTATGAAATACTAGCCGCCCATGTTCAGCATGCGTTGACTTCACGAAAAATAGAATTAAGGAATTGGCAACCGAAAGTGTTCTCATGTTGTAGAACTCGAAAAACTGATCAAAAAAATGTATGGGATTGTTCCGCTACGATCAACCGTTACAGAGATATCATTGTTCAAAAATTTTGATGACGTTATAGACCCGTCCCCCAAAAAAAATTAGACCCAAATTTTTCGACCCCAAAAAACGTCAGTTATCCCTATTGGTTACGGAGATAATTTTCCCTAAACGTCGCATTCGATTAGGGTCTCAATACAATGGCTTCACACTGACGTCGCACTAAATAAAATAAAATAATTACTCTAACAACTTAATCTACCATTTTGCGTGACTTACAAACAAACAAACAGACGGAGAATCGGCTATTAATATATAGAATGAAATATGCCCTTGGAAATTCTAAATCATCAAAACGCGAAAGTTTTTCCACGCGAAATCATGGATATTTTTCAAAACGCAAAAGTATTTTCACCTTCATAAAATCATAAAAATGAGGCAGTTTTCAAAAGTAATTTAGTCGATGTCAACTACAATAACATTTGGTGTTTTTTTCTTTTTGGGGGCTGCAAGCATTTCTTGGATGTGCCGATTATTTGAAACAGTAGTGCTTGTGGATGCAGACTTTTTCTTCCTTTTCTAAATATTGATCCAATGCTGAGTAATGATGTTCGCCAATCTGTTGACCTCTTAGCGATTTGTGATGTCACAGTTGAGGAATTTGAAGCGTTATGTGGAAGCAAGATTCAAGAAAATGACGACGATACTGACTCTGAATGGGAAGAGGCAGATAATTAAATTTACTTAGCCTAAACTTGTATATTTTATACATTTTTGATTACAGTAAAGACCTTAGATGTGATTTAACGAATAAATGTTTTTCTTGGATTTTGCCCATTGGCGAATACAAACCTTATTTTAAATTCACGAAAGTTTTTTCCGCAAAATTTGTTCCAAAAATCACCAAACGTGAAAGTTTTTGTCAAATATTTCGCGTTTTTTTTGGACATGCGAAAGTTTCTGCCCCTAAAGTAATTATAGAATTCACACCATGCCATCCTCAACCAAGTCCTGTTATCAAACCTAAGTCCAAATTAGCCACCTATGAGGGCCCTTGATCTTTATACAAAGAACGACAAAGGTCTCTGTGTGTTACTCAATGTTTCAAAACATAGGCTATAAACAAATAACAGAAAACAAAGATATAAACTCAAATAACTCAAATAAAGGACTAAATAGGAAAACCAAATAACGAACTTACTAAATCACTGTTTACAACCACTACCCACGCAATGACACAATATCACAATCACTCAAAAACATTACATATTACACGTACACACGGCTGACTATATAAAAATCTTTAACAAAAACGATGACGTAAAACAATAGTAGTTAAAACACGAAACTAACACAACGATGACACTCAAGGGATATAGCAATAGGTAAGCACCACGAAGGTGCGCCAGATGGAGAGTGCACACAGCAGCAACATACTGGCTCCCCTCGAGATGCTTACCCAAGCATCTAGATACAAGAAATTTATTATATATATTATTATGGCTCCTTCGGTGGGGAATCTCCATTGTTACAGTCACTTTCATCTAAACAAACAAGTTTAGTAATTGGTCGTTTCAGTCTCTGTCCATTAGCGTTTCTAACCACAACAGTTCTTATGATACCGTCGGCGTCGGGAAAAATCTCGTCGACAATACATAAACGCCAATCATTTCTGTATTCAGACAATTCTTTGAGTAGAACGACGTCCCCTACTTGGTATGAACGTTTAACTTCTTGCCATTTCATTCTTGTTTGCAAGGTTTGTAAATATTCTTTGCGCCATCTTGTCCAAAACTCGTTCAACAAGTGTTGGATTCGTCTCCATAGCTTTCTACTGTAGACATCCGTAGAATCAAATATGCCAGGTGGTGGTGCTATCACATTAGATTTCATCGTCAACAGATTGTTTGGTGATAATGGAAGTGGACTGTTGACGTCGCTCAGGGTATCTGTGGTCAGCGGTCTTGAGTTGATTATGGCTTCAACTTCAACCATGAAAGTTCTGAATCCTTCGTCATTCAAACAGTCACCATGTTTAAGTAGTATTGCGTTTAATATAGATCGAACAGTTCGTATATGGCGCTCCCATACTCCACCGAAATGGCTTGACGCTGGTTGGTTCCTCCTCCAGTTGATCCAATCTCCACCATGCATTTGGAGAAAAACTTTGATCTTCTCTTCGTCCATTTCCGTGATCGCTTGTTTTAGCTCCCTCTCTGCGCCTACGAAGTTGGTTCCGTTGTCACTATAGATCGTCCTTACGTTACCCCTCCTTGAGATGAACCTCCTCAGTGCTTGAATGAATGAGTCCGTCTCAAGAGTGTTACTCGTCTGGACGCCTCTTGTTCCAAAGCAGGTAAACAGCACGCCGTAACGTTTGAGTGCTTTCCGTCTTTCTTTAATGATGAACGGGCCAAAGTAGTCAACGCCACACACAGTAAATGGGGGTGACGGTTGCTATCTGTCCTCTGGTAAGCTGGCCTTCAGCTGAGAACTAACCTGTCCACGAAGCAAGCCTTTTCTTTTCCCTTCCATACTTATTTCTCAGGTTTTGGAACAGGGATTCCACCTTATCACCTAAAAATAAAAAATGGTTTAATGTCAGAGCAATATATACATTGCATATAAACATAAAACCATTCCACCTATTCCAACCACGAAAGCCATCATCAGATGAATAAATTTTATAAAGTCGTTTTGACGCTATAAAATGGAACTTACGTGGCAATCCTGTCTCTCGTGCAACATCATCCCATGCAAGCTGCTTTTTTCTTTTATCCTTGAAGTGACTTGATGCTTTATCATAAAGTACTGGATACTTTCTTACAGCTTCACTTAATTTTTCTTCCATTTTTCTGTTATTATTTTTTCTACAGTAGTCTATTTTCTCACACCATTCAACTCTCACAAACTGACAAAAAAAATTTAAAAAATCGTTTTCAAATAGAAAATATCGCATTTTGAGCATGTTTTCATTGTTGTCAAAAGTTTTAACAAAAGAAATCAACGCAAACGCAAACGCAAGGATCAAAATTTTTTGATCCTTGCGTCTGCGTCTGCGTCGCTGCGTCGACCTAGTGCACACTACTCTTGCGTCTGCCCATGTGCTTGCGTCTATGCTTGCGTCTGCGTCGTAGATGTGAACCAGGCAATAAAATTGCATGCGTGTCATTCAAACGAAGATCTGATTTCACCAGTTAGGATAAAATACAAATCGGTGGTTAAAGGAAGAAAGGCGGTTTTGATGCTTTTATTATTAAACAGACAAAAATACAGATAACACAGAATAATAATACAGAAATTATAATTATTTGCCTCGGGAGGAAATAATCTCGTTAATATTAATGCAGCATATCAAAGTTACTTTTCAGCTAAAGCTACGGCTTCCATCCACCACTCCTTCCATTTTTGGATTACACGTTCATTAGCGTTCAAAAACTTGTTGCGAAGAGTATGGACACAGTAGAGCATCTTCGGAAATCATGTGCCCTAACTTGATCTATTAGTTTATGTGTGGATGTATTAAATAGTGCTTTGACTTCACTGGCTTTGAAAGATCGAACTTGGAGTTTATTCTGAAAATCCGGACGAACTATGATATCGTGACAAATGTATGTCACAGTCAAATAGATCTTCCTGCTAAATGCTCTGGTAGGTACAAAATCGGAAGGTTTGCGAAAGTTCGACGGACTACTCTCAAACGCCAACTAAAATGTTAAGTAATGAAGTTAAAAGCAGGTTGTAAGTTTATAAAAACTAGGCTCAGCAAAATAATTACCTGAACTGTCTTCGTAGTCTTCTCGCATTTTCTCTTCTTCTTAGTCTTCTCGCATTTTCTCTTCTTATTATTTTTCTCAAATATTTCTTAATCACTTTCTTCACTGACCTGCTCATTATCAACAATATAATCCTCATCAGATAGTTCAGGACAACTTTCAATATCATCATCTTTCAGTCCCGGTTTTTCTTCCTGGATACTTTTACCCTCTGAGTTCAATGCTACGGAAAAGCTGCCAACCTGCAAAAACAGAGATGAATTAAATTAGAATCAGGTTCTCGCTAAGAGACCGTTTATATTTCATTTTGAGACATCATAAAAACTTCACACTCAAAACTCTGATGAAAGTATTTGAGTAAATAAGCCCAAGCCTGTCCTTATATATCGATATATCAACCCTCACTAACCCAGACAAATTTAACACCGTGAACTAGTTCTATTTTTAGATGTCCCAAAATGATACATTAATTGTATGCTTATTAAATTTCTGTGTGACAGAGGGAAATTTACCAGAGCAGTGCGTGCTTCTTCTACAGGACCACCATGATGACCAATATTCAAATTACTTTTAATAAATGGCTTAGCATAGTGTGGCTGAAAACAGAAAGAGAGTGAAGATTAAAAAAACAAAAACCCAAAACAAACCAGAAAAAACAAAACAACAACAACCAAAAAAAGTGTTACTATAACAAAGAAGGCATTTTCTACATTTCAGATGGAATGGCCTTAATTTTGACATCAACATCAAGTCTCAAAAAAAAAAAAAAATTCCCGAAGAAAAGTCTAATGTTGCCGTGTTATGCTCTTACATTGCGTCTCCATGGCGTGTTTGACTCTTTATAATTGTACCGTAATTCCATACCAACTGGTATCTCTTTAGTGGCAAATAAACACAGAAACGGCTTTCCCCCAGCAATTACTTTAGTCATCGTGCAATTGAAATGCATGGAGTCATTGACAAATTTGCACAATGAATTCGTGTTTCGAGCGTCAATGCTAAAGGAAATCAATGACAGAAGATTCACTTATTTACTATAAAGGAAAAGGAACTTCTAAAATATCCTTTACATCGTCTTTCAATTCAAAATATCAGTTCCTTTTAAGTCCTCTGTTTGCAAATTTAAAGTTTCTTTTGTAAGATACCATATGGTCATGACAATTTTCAGTTACAAATATATTTAGTACTTAGACCTCAAAAACGTGATCTTGTTCTATATTCTCCCTGTTTTAATAAGTTTCTTAATATCTCACCAGTATTTTTGAACAGTTCGTTCATTTTGGTGTTCAAAGCAGTATAAAAAGGAACTATCTGTAATTTCATCGGCTTCATTAGCAGAAAGTAAATTCCCTTGATACACCAACAAAAACTCTCCCTTGTTGAAATACTTGGTCATAAACACACCATATCCTAAAATTTATTAAATGCACAATGTTTTATCATATACTTAAAATGTATAATTAAGTGGTCGCATAAAAATAATAATAAAGAATGTACTGATGAAATCATCTATATATAGCTTTTGAAATCCTTCAGGGTCAACTTGCTGCAAACAAAAGCTAGTGGCTTTAGTTTCGGGATCTTCTTCAACGCGTCGGCCTTTAGATCTCTAGAACATCATGAATGGCGAAATGTCAATTCATTCGATAATTTTGTTATTCGGATATAGGCGCCGGCGCCTTTATGCGAGATTATAGGGTAACGATAATATACTCCTTTTTTACTCCTATTACAGCTACAAGAAAGAGTTAAAACTTACTAAATTAAAAGATTTTCGATCTGACTTTTTTTCTTTTTCTTTGTCGAAACCAAATCCGTCCTTGGAATATTATGTACATTTAACACACTATAATATTTATAATTCATAACAAAATTTCAATTTTTCATACAGAATCAGTTTTGTTGCAACTCTGTTTTTGTTTTTGATTTTCATCAGTTGACAAGACATCCTAAGATATTTACACATGATTGAGAATGCAACGCGAAACACAATGAGACTGTGCAAAATAAAGGGTTTAATTCTAAAACCACACCACTAATTTTTTTCTTTTCATTTCATAATTTTCGCCCAATCTTTCTGGTACAGACTCTTGACAAACTTGTTCACTAATCTGAAAAATCTGAAAAAATAAAGGTTTTATGAGATGAGTCTTTCTAATAGCGTATGACTAAGATATTACCTCAACGTTGTTCGCCTTCTGCTTCTTTGGTGTGACATCAGAAATTAGACCATCTGTTTTCCTTTTCCCAGACATTGATACCTAGGTCAGTGAATTGCTGAATAATTACTGTATAAAAGCTATACTTTTATTTGTTTTAAATAACCTACTTTCATATCCGAACAAACTTGTGACAGTGTTTCACCAAATCCAGAATCCTAAATCGTTTGCACTTGTTGTGCATGTGCCTTGTTTTGGTCGAGATCACGCAAACTCTTGGCTTTCCTAGAGGCATTGTTGAAGTACAAGTTTTCTCACAATTTACTTGATTGCTTTGTACAAATTACTGATTTTCAACGGTTACTACAATGTCGTTTAGTAAGTACATTATTTTTTTTGCTGTTTATGTTCTTGTTGCATTTGTGAATTTGTGTAATTTTTTTGACATGATTCTTGTTTCTGAATAAGGTTTTTGTAGTTTGTACAATATTTTAGCAATATTTATATGACAACATCCGTTCAAACGATTTGTTCACCACTGGATCCGTAATATGTACAAGGCAAAAGCTTGCCATTAAGTTGGTAAGTCACTTATAAGTATACATAACGTTACACTTACCACACAGGACCCAACTTCAAAATCGACGGTTTGATGTTTTGCTTGAGGAGGCTGGCTAATGGTCTAGAATGATAAAATATGTGTAAACTCTTTCTTGCAAGATTTTGCAAGATTGCCGACCTACTAACGTTATTAAAATTTCGTAAGAAACTATTAAAATTTAGAACATGTACATGACCATAGAACTTCTTAGTACTGACATTTGATACGTCTTCAGCACTTTCTAATATTGACTTAATTTCTTGTAGCTCCCTTTTCGAAATATCTTGGTTATTAGAAGCCAGCCAATCGACGACCTTCTTGCTCGATATATCGGAGGCAGATTTTCGAAAGCCTTCAGCTAGTTCTTCCACCTGTTCTAGTTTGGCACTGTAGTTAACGCCATCAACACCATTGAAAGACTGATAAAGTTCCATTGCAATATTTAGTGCATGACGTCTATTGGACAAAAGATTATAATGGATTGCGGTAGTTTCCGCTTTATTTTTCATTAAATGTCTCGCGAAAAACGCCATATCGATTCCTCCGCCGTTACATGCGAAAGTTGCAATTCCGCATCTAATGCGTGTGCAACAAACTCTAGCATTTTCATAAGTCGTAAATACTTTCGCTAGAGCAAAGCTAGCTGTGAGAGATGACGCAACGTTAGTTTGATTCATCATGACAGAATTAGATGAAGGCAAAAACATTTTTCCAGATTTAGATTGGTTGATGGTGCTTCTTAAATGGCTGATGTAAAATTGGCAATGATTATACAGAACATCGGGAACTACTAAAAACTTTTCGCCATATATTGTACTGGTTTTATAGTTGTCATTAGAGATGACACGATGACCTTCATATCCCTCTACAACTTTAGCTTCCTGGAAATCTTTAACACGTAACTCCATGATGTTTGATGCTCTGAGTCCATTTCCTATACAGAGACTAGTGATAATGTAATCCCGAAATTGGATTGCAAAAGTTTGTGTCAGCATTTTTGAGTCTTTTCGTTCATGAAAATTTTCATACTGCGATAGAAGATGCTGTATGAAGGTACTGCGGCCATAAGAAATGAAATGCTTTGGAGTTAAAAGATTTTTCAGTTTGTATTTTCGCACCTCAACTTTTGTTTGTTTGATAAGTGGATTCAACTCTTTGTTGAAGTCAGAAAGACTTTCTTCGAAGAGATGGAATTGCATCCTCGTCATGCCAGCGAAAATTTGGTTCTTTCGAAGAAATGAAACAAAGAAACCTAGGGAAGTAAATCGAGCTCTCAAAGACGAAGCTTGGACTCCACCGTCTTTTCCAATGCTGGCTAAAGTCGGTTGATGGTAAAAGTGCTTAAAAAGATGAATGTTAGTGAAAGGATGGGATGGAAACATTTCCAGATTCTTGCTAAGTGTTGACCATATGAGTTCAACGTAATTCATGTGCTGTATTGCATTGTTTTTTGTCCATTCCACCGGCAACTAAATCTTCCTTAAACGCTAACAGTAACTTAGCCGGGTCCTGGTAATAGATTTTGAAAAAATCTTGCTTCTCTAACTTCCAAGCCATTTGTAGATTTTTGGTTAGACCAAATGCATTTGGTGGTATATAATCAAGGCCACTCTTGCTCACTGCCAAATCATGTGTACCTTTATACCGTTTAACAAACAGATCCTTTTCGGGAATATCTTCATCATAATTACTACTTTCATTCCTGAACCCATCACTCCAATACTTTACTCTCATTCCTTTAACGATCAAAGCGCGGTCTTGTTGATTTAAATTCTTATGCGTTTTATGAGAATTGAGGTGGTGATCCAGACGAAGGCACCACATTCCACAATCTTCACAAGGCAATGGCAAACATTGTCCGTGCTTTTCTGAACGACACCAAAGGTATAAGACCCTCATTTTACTATGCAAAAACTTTGCTTTTTTTTCGCTATATTTGTGTTTGCTAACTAAATGTCTTGGTAACCTGATGGAACATTGACATTCAGGGCATTGAAACATATAATCTCTCCTTCCACTCACATCATTAACTTCCGCTATCGAGACTACCTAGATACTGGATTAACAACTGATTAGTTTTGTCTTGCTTCATTGCTTTGTTAGTGTCATGTGCTCTTTTTTTCTTCCGTTGCGCTACTTTTTTTTGAAGCTCTTGCATGGATTCAATGTCTTTAGTCTCTTGGCATGTTCTTTCATAATTCTGAAAATTTTGTAACAACGCATGCATGTTAATAAAACAATGTAGTATATTGAAGGAACGGCTATTATTTCCTGAAAAGGCTAAAAACTGCTGATAAAGGATTCAATGGATATGTATCAATTTAACAACTCTAATGGGATTGAAACCTCTTACGATTCAACACACCTTTTCATTTAACATGTCTGAGTCAACTACTTCTCTGTTGTAATCTTTGCTACTGTGGCTTTCCTGATCACTATCATAACCGTCAGTCTCCTAAAGAGCCATTATTTCTCATACATATCTTTTGAAAATGTTTATTTACTACTGTTTACCTTGAGATATACTAGCTAAGCTAAGTAAACTATACTGTCTACCTTAAGCTATATAAGATATTGAAATATCTTCCTATTCAACACACCTTTTCATTTAACATGTCTGAGTCAACTACTTCTCTGTTGTAATCTTCGTTACTTTCGCTTTCCTGCTCACTATCACTATCACCATCAGTCTCCTAAAGAGCCATTACTTCTCATACATATCTTTTGAAAATGTTTTATTTACTACTGTTTACCTTAAGCTATACCTCAACACTTTCGCTGTCAATTACCACCTTAAAAATGGGCGTCGAATCTGCGTCTGTATCTATTAAATAAAATTGATTAGTTCGACATCAATGCAAGAAATAAAGTATACCAAATAAAATGCTCGATGAAAATTCGTTAGAGGACATTTTACTTTCTACATCATAAAGGCTCCATCCATTTTGATTATCTACATTAGCTTCCGCGAACTGCAGCTGCAACTTTGCAATAGCATCCCACTTGTTATTAGGCAAAAGACGCAACCCTGTAGAAGTCAAGACAGCTATATTGGAACCAATTCTTTATAAACAAAATGGTAAGATTTCTTTTTCTCATTACAAAATTTGAATTTCAAAATAAGAATAACAAAAAATCTTAACGTACAACTTGGTGGATACGGAGCTTTGATGTTTGATTATTTGGAAACAACGCCACTTTCCAATAACACTCCGATAACATCATCTCTGTACTCCACAAATTTAATATTCCGTATTAGCAATACATCGCCAATATTTATCTCCTCCACAAAAAAATTTTTATCACAGTTGGCATGTTTGATTCATCAACAACCGAAATCATACCGACTTGAAACAACATAGGATCGGCTTTCTCAGTTTCGTCACCACATACTTTAGATTTAACTACAGCCATTATGTTGCACTTACCAATAAGCAATTTTCTTGCTACTTTTATGCTTATTAAGCTAATTTTTCTTTCTCTCTAAATTTGTGATAACATGTAAAGAAAACACGTACTGTTCTTCAGAATATAGTAATATCGGTAAAGCTATTTTTTCATTGTCATGACAAAAAGTAAGATTTCAAAACTATAAGTAGAAGGAAGAAATAGATGAGCGGTGAATAAATAATCCAAAAAAGTAAAAATACTTTTTATTTTCTTCATGAATTTTTAGTTTAATTAAATGGACTTTCAGAATTTCGTAACGTGATGTGCACAAGGCAGAATCACACCACTAAATAGTAGTATTACATAAGCACCAAGTTGGACTTGAACCAACGACTAGACAGAGACCTCTGTCCAGCTTTTTCCAGAGCTACTGGTACGATATAGAACAAACGGTAGAGCCGAAACTACTTACCTGTAAAAAAGTCATTTCATTTTTCTCATTTTCCCATCTTCTTTGATCAATAACTGCTTCTTTTTGTTCTAGTTATAATATGAAGAATAGAAAAGCAAAAAATGACCGAAGTTTGTAATGTAAAATTTTCATTATGAAATGCTGGTTCTTCATACAAGCAGATCAAAACTTTTGCACACCATACCTTGCCTTATGGCCAATTTTTGGACAAATCGTTTAAATGACAAACTACTGAGGTCTACAATAAAAACCCCAAACAAGCAAATTCAGAATACAATAAACAAAGCAGCATTAAAAAACTAGTGATAGTAAGAATTTTACCCATCTTTGCCACTTCCTTTTTTTGGCTTTCCTAAAGTAATTCAAGGGATAAGTTACATACAAAAAGGATAGTGTAGATACTTCAGTAAGTTAGAAAATAGCTTTGACAACTTACTTCATTTCACATAAAATCTGCTTCAAAACAAGAACACTCTACAAAATATAACATGTTTTTACATCATTTTGTACCAAAGGAAATTTTGAAACTAATAAACTTATAAAGTTTATGACTACCTGCATCAGATACATTCACTGTAACTTTGTCATGTCTTATGTATGGTCAATCTTTTCAGAGGAAGAGCTTATTGTAAGATAATTGGATTCTGTAATATATCATTAATCTTGGCCCAACTTATTTAGAACAGTTAGGAAGCACTCAGCAGCTCAGCAGCCAGTTGGGTTGAAAGGTCAAATTACTTAACTGTTTGATGCATTATAAGTCACTGTAATAATGTCAACTGCCAGTAATGTGTAACCCTGAAACGATCTAAAATATTTTCAAATGAAACTTAGCCACTTTTACCATGAACTTAAGAAACATTTCAAACTAATTTGAGTTTTTCATCGAACAATTGGGTTTAAAAACTTTATAAGCAAATGTGTAAATTCACATCTGTAAGGAAAAAATGAATCACACAAAATTTTGCAAGCTAAATGCCAAAAATGGTTAGAACTCATAATGTCAAAAAAAGAAATAGTTCACCTTTTCTCTACTCAAACCAGCCATTTGAGAAAATAAGATAATGATAGCCTCCTTCATTAAAACTTTGTCCACCTAATCAAAATACTAAAAGGAAACAAGATTTTTAATAACCTAAAAGTAATTTCAGTTTGCAGGGCAATGACAAAATTGTGATAAAAAAAGTAAAGCTGGTGATTATAGTAGATTCTACATGCTGCAAAGAGGTTTAAAGGCATACAGAACCACGTAACTCCAAGCACCTCTTTCAATTGTGCGTATTTGAGTAAACAGATATTTTCCTGCTATTTCTGTGTTACTAAGACATTCGTCAACTAACTGTTTTGTTATTTCTTCACCATCAATCAGTCGTTTGCATGATCTTTTAATAATCCAGAGGTCTTTACGTGGAAACAGTTTCGTTCGTTTGATAGACGGTGAATTATACTTCCCCCAGTCATCAGAATCGGAGGAATGGAACTCGCGCGGACTTTGTTGGAGCACAAATATCAGAGAAGTCAATTCCAAAATAGCTCTAGCAAAGTAATCCGAAGCAAGAAAGAAGGAAGCGTTAACCTGATTTTGATCATTCATATTATCAGCGCCAACATTTGGATCATCACTTGCAGCAAAACGTTTTATTTTCGCGCAATTTTCCTGTATATAGAAAATAATCATCAGTCGAAAAAACAAAGCAGAAATTTATTATTGGAAAATAAATATGACAAATATATCAAACGTACATCGGGCATGAAAGACAACGCTGAAGCGTCAGTTTCATATACATTAGTATTCAATGTCTCTGAGTCCTTCTCTCTGAATGCCTCAGTTACTCCATTGTCACTTTTTACAACTCTGTCGAACTGTACTGGATCATCTGCCAATTGCTTTTCTTGCAAACTCTCACAATCACTCTGAAATTTGAATTAGAAAAAAACAGGAAAAAATTGACAGAGCAAACTGTTACATAAGTCTATATAACTTACTTTTTCAGAGATGCCTTGACTGTTAACATGTTCGGCATCCACCTATAATGCAAAGTGTTGAGAGTAATGAATTCCATAATAGTTACACGTAATGTTTGTTTTCCCAGTTTCAGTTTAAAACCTACCCAGCCTTTTGATCAGATAATTTGATGAAAATGACAATACCAGGCGTCAAAAGGAGACGGGACTTCATAGTTTGAAATACTGAAAAAATTGGCGCTTAAAGTGAATTGTATATTATTGAAATATCTTTAAGATATAGCTACCTACCTCTGAACTATAGAACCTTTTTGAATTTGTTGAATTGCTGTTAGTCGCTGTCTCAGAACTTAATTCAGTTATCAACTGCTTTACTTTGATTATCTCATCTGGCGACGTACGAGGGTCTGCTTTCTGTAGATATGAAAGAACTTGTTGCTGTGTTGGTAATGGCCGCTTAGCTGTTATTGCGGATGCTAGCTCTTCTGCTTCCTTTTTATTAAGGGTAATTTGCTCTCACCCATGAACTGTAAAGGAATTTCCAATCCAACTGGCTAAACATATTGCATCTCTGTGATTAGAAAACATGTTGTAATGCATTGCAGTTGTCTGCTCTCTATTTTTCATAAAATGCTTCGCGAGATAGCCCATATCAATGCCGCCTTCATTACATGCAAATGTTGTGCATGCCACTCTGATACGGGTGCAAGAAATAGCTGTATATACATTATCCTTGAAAACACAAGCTTTATGAAATGAAGCAGTTAAAGCCGATGCCACATTACTTTGATTCAACTCTGCTTTATCACCGTTCGATAAAAATAATTTTCTAGACTTTCTGACTCCCAAAATAACTTCACGGTAATACTGAATATATGTTAACATTTGCACATACAGAGCTTCTGGAACAGCAATTAATTTTTCACCATAGATTGTCGACGTTTTGTACTTCAAATTTTCTATTATTTTTTGACCTGGATATTGCTCATTATCAGTAGCACTTTTAACATCTTCAACCCTTAGCTGCATTAGATTCGAGGCATGCAGTCCATTCATTATGGTTATTTCACACATCAAATAATCTCTTACGTCAATTGCTGATTGAAGTGTGATTTTATGACCCTTGACATTTTCTAACTGCTTTACCAATCCTTGAACATAGTTAGATCTTCCATACCGAATCATATGAGAGGCCGTCATAAGTTGCTTCTTTTTTTCCTTACGTAAATCGACTCTTCTTTGTTGTATATGTGGCCTGAGTTCCTTATCCAAGTCACCAATAGTTTCCATAGCGAAAGAGATATCTTCTCTGCTTAGGCCCGCATATATACCACGTTTTCTCAGAAACATAAAAAAGCATCGGAGTGATCCATACCTTACACGCATTGTACTAGCTGTCACTCCTTTCTGATCGATTCCAGCAACAGCTTTTCGATGATACTTGTCCTGTAAAGCGTAACGATTGGCAAAAACACTTTTTGGAAAAATTTTAAAGTTAGTTTCCAATATGCCCCAAATCAACATAACGTTCTGAACATGTTGTTGCGGATCTGCTTTTCCTAGGTAACTCAATTCATCACTAAATCCATTCATTAATGACCGTTTATCTTGGTAGTAAATTCTGAAAAAGTCCTTGTTACCGATGTTCCACTTTTTTCTATCATCGTCTGTAAGTGCAAAAGCTTTCCGTGGTAAATAACTAGCACCCTGCGCATTCGTTGACACTTTTTTTGTGCTTTTAGCTCTTCATACGAATCCACTGTCACTGTCTGCCGATCTGTCCGTACCAAAACTTTCATCTCCCTCGATGTCCTCATCGATGTGGACATCATTCTCACGAGTACAAACGTCTGTGCTTTTTGAAGATTTTCCAACCCAATTATCTTTACGTGCATCATTGAGAATGGATTGTCGTTGGCATGTTGTGAGTGACGTATGTGGTTTGACTTTCAGATGATGGTCAAGCCTGAGATACCATTTTTTGCAAGTCTGGCACGGTAAAGGCAACTGTTTCCCAGCTTTATCACTCCTCGCCCACAAATACAAGACTCTCATTTCGAACTGCTTGAAACTTGCCTCTACTTTTGTCCATTTATGTACTGATATCAAATGTCGCTCTAAATTAATTTCAACATGTTCTTCACACACAGGACATTTCACAAACAGAAATCTGGCGATCAAGTTTTTCCCTGGTTTTAATCAACTCCTTATATTGTTCGTTTAAGTTTTCATCATCACTTGATGGGATTTCCATTTTTTTCGTTTTCTTCGACTTCTTCTCTTTTGACTTTTTCTCTTCTAGTTTTCTCTTCTGGCGTTTATTTAAAGGTCTTTTCTGCTTTTGGTTCGTATCACTATTACTAACATTTATATCGTCTGCTGACGAATTACAGCTACTTTCTGGTAAATAATCCGGGTCTTGTTCTTCATCATCATTCCTATCGTTCACTATTTTCCATATTTCTTTTGCTGTCTTAACACAACGAAACATGCTTTTAGAATTCTTATTTTTCCCTGTTAAATCTTTCTCGTTGCCATTGATATCTTCATCCGAAGCTAACGAATCACAGCTACTGTTTGCAAAATAATTTGAACCTTCTTCTTCATCTTCATTCCTATCGTTCACAATCTGTGATACGCCTTCTGTTGTCTTGCCGGAACGAAGTATACTTTTAGAAGATTTTTATTAAAATAACATCTTTTTTTGAAAATTATTAACATTACCAGGCACAAATGACATTATTACTGACAGAAATTGATTTTCTTAGCACACCTCTTCATCTTGGCTGTTTGGCAAGCAGTCATCACTTTCTCCTTTGTCAGATTCTAGAAAATAATTAATAGACAAATGGAATATTTCAATTAGGTACATTGTGTATTATTATATCGAGAGCGTACTTAAATTAGTGCAATTCTAACAGATATAGTATAATTCTAACAATTGTAGCATAATTCTAACACTAACAGTATATTTCTACCAAGCATTTTACTTTTTCAAAATACAAATAAAATAGTGAGTCCAGAATAACATCACATACGATGCAATTCAGTCAGTGTGTAAAACGATAAAGGCATATTCAGAGGTTTTGCTAAAATTTTCTCTAAGTTTTTGTATTGAAGCAATCATAGCTGAAAATTAGTAGAATGACTACAAAATATTGCTACAAGTAGGTTCTATCTCACAGAACATCTTCTTACACACTCATTAAAAGAACCTTGTTTGACTAAGGTCAGTTACCTTCATTACTAAGGTCATCACTGGTGTTACCGCTTTGAAAACCTAAGAAGTAAGTAACGGTATTAAACATCACAGATACGAAAGGCAATGCATCATGGCTCCCAATGAGTTGGCACACTTCTTTTCAAGCTCATCGAATTGGAGTATGAGACAGACAGCAGAATAACTTAATTAAGATTAGACCCTAAATACCAAATTTCCTTGAAAGTCGTTCCATGGCATCCTTCGCTAATTTTATTCCACCATTTGCAAGATAAAATCGAGCTTGTGGTGCAGATAAACCCCCAGCACTAATCAAAAGCCAAAAACGCACTGTAGGTTTGAGTACCTTGAATATAAAACAATTACATTATTGAGGAAATTTTGGTGATATAATTTATTAATCTTTAAAAGAAATTTCCACCTTGACTACGTAATTGAATCTTTTTGGATAAAGTTCTAGCAGTGTTTCATGTATAACAGCTTCAAGCTCATCTGTAAATCCTCCAGTATCACATGCAAATGTATCCAAATGATGTGACATTACCCTGTGATTATCAATGATAATGTTCTTTTTATGAAAAACATCATGCCTCCAATTGGCTATCTTTCCAGACACAACATTGTCCAATACTGGTATCATTAAAAGTACCAAATTTTTAATTAAGCCAGTATCCATATTAAGAAGAAAGTTGTCCATATCTTTTAAGGTACTCCGTTTCAACTTCTTGCCTAAATAAGGAAAAATTTTATAAAGAGATGATTTATTATCAGATAAAACACATTATGGACATTAAAACACATTATATGCTTACGGTCATGTTTGTTATCATCTAATTCTACTATCTTAGACACCAATTCTGCACCTAAAAGATATAACCTCCTATTTTATGAAGTTATGTTCCTATGAATTTCAAGTGATACCTATTTTCTCCCCTAAATAATGGATTATAAATCAAATCATAAAAATGTCTTAAATTTTCAAAAACAATGGATGATCAGAAGCTGCCAAATGATGAGAATTTTATCGACCTTACCTATTCCAGGGTGTCTAGCGGACCCTGAAAACCCTGAGAACCCTGAAAAACCCGGAATTTCATTAGGGGGCCCTGAGAACCCTGAATTTTACCATTTAATGCCAAGAGAAACCCTGAAAACCCTGAAAAATAGTGTACTGCACTTTCAAATTGCTATGCATTTGAATGTAATTTTGACAAGTATTCATAATAAAGCTTTATTTTCAGCTTCTTAAGTTGATTATTTCTAGTTTTTAATGGAATATTAGTTGTTAACATTTTTTTTCATTATATTTTTAGAAATAATTTACTGAATAATGATTTTTATTGATATTCATGTATTATTTCTAATGTCTGTATTTTATAAAGCTGGTATGTTATATTTAGTGCTAAATAATGTCTAAATCACAGCATTCTAAATCAACATTTCAAGACAGTTGGTTCACCAACTCGAAGTATGAGTTGTGGATTTCAAAAGTCGATTCATGCAAAAACAAAGCATATTGTAAACTGTGTCGAAAAAACATTGAACTAATAACTGGAGGTTCAACGGCTCTTGATTCCCATCAAAAAGGCCAAAAGCATCAAGAACTTGAAAAAATACGAAAAAATGATGCAATTGGAACATTCTTCTCTGAAAAAACTGCAGCACCTACTGTAAGCAGCACACCCAAAGAAGGAGCAGCCCCAATTTCATCATTTGTCTTGGACTAAAATACACTCAACGCTGAGATAAGATGGTGTTTGAATGTTGTCAAATCACATCATAGTTTCAGATCCTGTGATTCTTTAAAGAACCTATTTAAATCCATGTTTCCTGACAGCTCGATTCCTGATTAATTTTCCCTCGGAAAGGACAAAGCCAGGTATATGATGGAAACAAGTCTATAGAAGATCAATAGGCTTCTCATGTCATTTACTTATCTTACGTGACTTTTCTTTTTCAAAATTTTAGGTACATGATCATCTACGGCATCTCTCCAGCATTTAAACAACAGTTGAGAGATATGGTTAATGCTTCTTCGTGGTATAGTGTATCCTTTGATGAAAGTTTAAATAAACAACAACAAAAGTGTCAAATGGATGTGAATGTCAGGTATTGGAACAATGAAAAGAATATCGCAGAGACATCTTATTTTGACTCAAAATTCCTGTTGCGGCCAAATGCAGAGAATCTAAAGGATGATTTAATGGCAGCTGTTTCTGACTTGGATTTAAGCAAATTTCTTAACCTCTCTATGGATGGACCAAGGACTAACTGGAATGTTTTAAACATGGTCAATGATCACTTGGTAGAAAAAGGGTATAACAACACATTAGAAATTGGCAGTTGATCCCTACATATCCTCCACGGTGCCTTTCAGACCGGTGCAACTAAGTCAGATTGGGAAATTAATAAAATCCTCAGGGCAATTTTCAAAATATTCAATGAGTCACCTGCTCGTCGTGATGTTTATTTAAGAGAAGGAACGTCTTCTATATTTCCCTTGAAGTTTTGTGACACACGCTGGATAGAGGATAAAGCAGTGGCTGAAAGAGCTTTAGAAGTGTGGAGCTCAGTCCAAGCTACAGTAAAACATTGGGAAAGTCTTAGCAAATCATATAGACCAAAGAATAATTCAAGCTATGAAACATTGGTGAGATATTATCAGGATTTGTTGATTCCAGCAAAACTGAATTTCTTTGCTTTCATTGCTGGAATTTTGAAACCTTTTCTGACAATGTTTCAAACGGATAGTCCTAAGTTGCCATTTATGTATGACGAGCTTTCTAAGGTTTTATATCGTTTGCTTCGGTTGATTTTTAAAAAGGAGAAACTTGATAAAGCCAAAGCATTGTCAAAAGTGATGAAAGAAGATTGGCTGAATGATAAAGGCAATCGTTTGGAAGAGTATTTGATTGATCTGGGTGCTGCAACCAAGGACGTGCTCTCTAAAGTTAATGTTGCAAACGAGAAAAAACGTAGCTTCAGGAAAGAGTGTATACAGTTTGTACTTCACATTCTCTTAAAACTTCAGGAACGGTTACCAACAAGTTATGCCCTAGTGAGGAATGCATGTTCAGTAAGTCCAACCAACATGGTTAAAGCAGGTAACATGTCGAAAAGGTTTGTTAATTTGGCGGATTATTTGTATTCAAAGAAATTCATAAAATCCTCTGTCGCTGACAATGCGAAATGGCAGTACGATCAGTTTGTAAGGAAAGAAGTGGTGAAGAATAAAGATAAATTTCTTTCGTTTGACATAGGAAAAAACCGAGTGGATGAGTTTCTTCATGTCTATATGGTGAACAATGCTCAATATAAGGAACTTTGGATGATATGTAAACTAGTCTTTATCATGTCACACGGTCAAAGTTATACAGAAAGGGGCTTCAGCATCAACAAAGTTATCACTGATGTCAACATGGAAGAACAAGTGTTGGTCGGCCAGAGAATAGTTTATGATGTTTTGCAGAGAAGTGGGAAAGAAGTTTGGGAATTTCCAATAACAAAAGATCTAAGAAGGAGCTGCAAGCATGCCCACCAACGAAAAAAGTTAGATGATGAGAAAAAGAAAAATCAAAATTAAATGATGACAGAATTCTTAAAAGAAAGCATGCAAAGGATGAGATAGATAATGTAAAGAAACGAAAAATCAACGTTGAAGAAGCTGTGAAGACTTTGCGTGAAAGTCTTGTCCATGAAGCCATTGCTGCGGATGGTAATAAGAATCATGTTGCGAAAGCTGCATCTTTTGCAAAGTCTCTAGTTGAAAAGGAAAAAACATTGGAAACCCTCTATATGGCCTTAGAAAAATTAGAAAAAGCATACAAATGTTAAATTAATTATCTTAGAGTATAGGGAATATAACATACATAGAGAGGATACTTTCAGTGAAAAATACTCACTTGTATAATTTGTATATTGGTAATGTATAGTCAGAGCTATTCTTGCGTTTTTAGTTTTTACATATTTATATTAGAGGTTTATTCATATTTATGCTTACTAAATTTATGCTAGTCAGAGCTTTATTTGTAGTTGAAGTTTAATATATTTATATAAAAGAGTTGTTTCATATTTCTGTTTACTACTTATATTAGTATGCAGGTTATTGTTATATTTTGAAGCTGAACATTCTTATTACGGGAGAGTTGACAAGAATGTCTATCGACTGTTTTATTTCGATAACAAAGATCTTATAAAACCTAGGTCATCCCTTTTGTGAGAAACCAATAAACATGTTTGCGAGGTCAGGGAAATGTTAGGAATCCTAATTTAGGACCCTGAAAATCATACAAAAAACCCTGAAAATCACGATATTTTTTCTGAAAATGACCCTGAAAACCCTGAATTTGATCATAAATTTTTGCTAGACACCCTGTATTCATTTAGACCATACCTACCCAATAAATTGGCATGTTCTCTCTTATTCTTAGCAAAAGAAACATTATCACATGTCTCCTTCAATCTTCCGTAAAAACTTCTTTTTTCACCTGGAAAATAATTGTTTGTGGTTGCAATTTTAATCTGCAGTGGTACACACATTCCATGCCATGTTTGCAAGTGTGCATAAACAAATATGAAACTATTATATACATACTCATTTGTAATCTAGGCTTCTATAATATCTAAAACAAAAATGTGAGGTTTACATTACTAATATACTGGGTTCATATTTAGACATGAAATTGACATAATAGATTCTCTAAACTAATAAAACAAACGTCTCGATAGTTAGACTACCTTTGTGCAACTTTCAATTGGTGGTAATAATGTGGAAACTATGTAATTTTAAATTGGGTAATGCACATATTTTCGAATGAGTGCAGATGACTTTTTTAAGACAATCATAAATACAATCCAATCTTCCAACAAATAGTGCTTCTCATATGGAACACATTGCTTTATTAAAAAGTTGGTTTCGATATGGAATCTTACTTGTTCAAAAACTTAAGAACAGACTTTGCTTTAATTTTCTGGTAAAATAAGAACAATTCAGAATGTGAATTCTCTTGAAATTCTTTCACAAACTGTAATAAATGTTTTGAAAGTATGTTATTTTGACTTGTACATGGCTAGTTAGCTCAAATCATCAAGACAAGAATTATATGAAAAGACTTCTAGCTAAATGTTTTTTCAAAAAAAAATTATTTTAAAGCTTCTTTCGCATAGTTTTTGTCGTAACACCAAACAAACTTTTTACTGTATGTTCTTACCACGAAAAAATGCCTTGACGGAGATTTTTATTCACATGCACTAAAAAATTTGTTGCAATAAAAAATATATACAATATACTTTTGGAACGTTTGTAAATGGATAATTAGCAAAAAATGATGTAATTTCGAACAAAATACGTCATTTCGAACGCTCGATCTAATTTTTTTGAACGTTCTTTTTCATCTTGAGGCTTACGTAGGCTTACAACGATTTCCTTGAAAACAAAATTTTTTGTTTTTAAGGAAATCGTCGTAAGGGCTTATGAACGTCCGTAAGACCTTGCAAAAACTTTTCCTAAAGAAGAGAATGAATGAACATTGTCCTAGTCGTAAGGGTTTACGTAAAATTTAAAAAAAAAAAGCTTAAATGAATTTCCATATATATATATAAATTTTATAAAAAAACACTCAGTCAGAAATTGTGTTTTAAGGCTAGGAAATATATAAAATTCAGAAAGCTGGAAAAGCTGAAAGTGAAATAATAACAGCCTTAATGAAGTCAGTAGATATTACTCACAGATTTCATTGGTTATCGACTATCGTGTCTTATAACTTTACCTACTTCCATAAAGTTTTGCAGGATCTCTGAAATTATTTTGTTGCAAATACTGCCCTCATCATTGTGTGTGCGTAGAAACAGAAAAATAGAATTTGAGTTGCCAATTCTGGAAATACTTTCCTTATTATAGCACACCTTAATAGGTTTTTATTTCAAGATCTACAACTTGGGAGAGTATAGATGAGTTTCTAAGTGACGTGATGTTTATAAACATTAGTGTTTTTTGCTCGATAATTGCTGTGAGTTTCAACATAAATGCTTAATAGATCAAGTCAATTTCTTACCAATATGCGCACGCATCTTGGTTGGCAATTAGATGCTCTCTGCACACTGTCGGTTAAACCGGTTCTCAGGAGGCGTTTTTAAGACAAAAAAAATTATTAAAAATAATACTCATTAGCACTCAAAATCTTTTTTTGTGAAGTTTATTAAATCTTTAGTTTAAACAGATCTTTAACTGGTAATTAACATCAGAAACCCATCTATAATATCAAATTGGAGGAATTATGCATGGAGAGAAAATCATTCTCTTCCTTCTTGTTTGTTTCATATTTCTATTAAAATGGAATGAATTTGCTGCAAAATTGTGAGATCATATACACAAACTTGCTCACAAATTCAAACTCTAGAAAAGCCACAACTTCTTTGTAGACACAAACAAAACACTAGCTAAAACAGAGCACTTTATGCAGTGAATGACTCGATCTACAATGTAGTAATTCATCATTCAATAGCAGCTACAAACTTCAAATGGACCAATAAATTGAAAATTCTTAAGTAGAGAATGACTTTAGTGAAAGTACGCAGCCAGCCTTCGGTATTTATTCCAGACGAAAGATACCATTTTTATGTTGTATTTATTGATATTTTACAGAATACTTGACATCTTTTAAGGAATAGTCTAATTCTAACAAATGCTGTTCAAAATTTCAAACATTTTAAAACTATTTATCCTGACTGCTTGCTTTTTCCCACAAAATCGACTGAAAATAAAAGAAAGCCAGAGAAATTAAATTCGTTGTTACTAAGTGAAATATTTCATCAAATCCAGCGTTATAGATTATGACCTTATAACACCTACAGTTGTTTTCGCATCATCACGGGATAACGCAAAATAACTACTCGATCTTCAAACGAAAATGGGAAGTTGAAATTTTTAAATACCGATATTGAAATAACCTACATATAGCATAAAACTAGACCTTAGATTGAGACGGATTCCCAAAATATTGCTGTTGCAGAGTTTCGTTATAGCAGTTTTTCAGTGCAATATGTTCAGTAGTATGATTCCACCTAGCACCTTGATTTAACGATGAAAAATGTAACTCGTGCTGCGATTTTTTTCAAACACCTTTTCAACAACATTCTGTTACGTTACACCAAAGTTTGACTACCACACGTAATTGCATGTGACGTAAATGGAATTCTTGAGATTAAGTAGAATTGTACTACAACTTTGATATAATTAATATCATTATTATTATTATTATTATTACGGCGGTTGTAATATTCAGGAAAAGGTTGTAATATGTTGCTGGGACTAAATACGATTGAAATATTCTGGAATCGGTTGTAAATAAAATTGAGTTGTAATATTCGCCCCTTCTATTATTTTACACCTTATTAATTGTTAGGTTGAAATATGCCTCGATTGAATTTCTTAACTTTTTCCGTAATTCAAGTTACTGAATTTTGCCGTTTTCAATTTAGGTGAACTTTCCTATCCAAAATTCACCATATCGACTAACGTTTGTGTCCACTCAAAAATGACAAATTCCCAAGGGGCGATGCAATTTTTAGATACAGTCAATACCCATTTCGAGCTAATTAGCAAAGCGGATTAAAATATTTAGGGAATTGAGAATAGAGGAAAAGTAAACTGAACACATTTTTATATGAACAAAAGAACTAAAATACAAACGTTGAACCTAACATATAATGATCTATAATGAAGTCTGTATTATCTTTCTGCAGTAATTTTTGTTGCCGTAAAAACCTTAACAAATTATTGCTCTCTTCTGTCCACATTCTCCACTCAGGCCCCTTTGTTCCGTTTAGACATTTCTCATGAAATTTGCTCCTTAGTGCCATCACTAAAAATTTCAATTCTGATGCTGGCTTATCTCCAATTATTTCGTCAATTTCTGGTACATTACTAATCATTTCCATCAGCTCTTTTTCAGTAAACGTTCGAACCTTGTAAACATTTTCGAAATCTGGTCTTGTGATCAGGTCTTTGCAAGCATAGCTCAAAGCTAAGTATAAACAACGCTTCTGCTTTCGAGTTCTCACGATATCGTGTTTTTTTCGGTTGATCAAATTCGACTAAGTTCTAGATTTGGTAAATAAAGTTAAATAAATAAATAAATAAATAAAGATGGCCAATACTAAAGTCATAAACTACTATGAACCAATAAAGCATAAAAATACAAGGAAATTACAGTGGACTCTCTCTATCTCGACTACTCTCTATCTCTCTATCTCGAACAAAGATCTCGGTCGCTTGAACATTTCTCTAAGCTAAATTTATCTCCTTATCTCGAACTTTCTCTATCTCAAACAAATTTTTCGGTCGCTTGAACATTTCTCTAAGCTAAATTTATCTCCTTATCTCGAACTTTCTCTATCTCGAACAAATTTTTCGGTCCCTTGCACTACTATGGGCTTTTGCGTTCTTCCCGGACACACGAACACATTACGAACGCATGAAGAACGTATAAACGTTCTTCATTAGTCAATGAAGAACGCATATGAACGCATTGTGAACGCACGAGCGTTCTTGAAGAATGCATAAAGAACGTCAAGATACTTTCATGTAATTTGTGAATGCATAATGAACGTATTGTGAACGCACAAACGTTCATGAAGAACAATTGAGCGTTCATGAAGAACGCTCGATGGACGTTTTGCTTTTTATTAGAAGTTTATGTGTTGTTTATGCGTTCACAAGGCGTTCTTTATGCGTTCTTCAATCTTATCAGAAGTTTTTATAGTATTTTTTCAAAATAATGATTTATTTAGTTAATGATCAGCACACGTTGCTTTCTACGAGAAACTGTACAATTAGAAGCGTACAGCGCTTGCGTATCCGCATCATTTTTCGCTCTATTTTTCTTGATTACTTAGGATGGTGTTTGTCTATAAAGTTATTTTGTTTGAAAGAGCAAGGCGACACACGATCATTTGACTGCAAATTTGTGGGGACGCACGAGTGTTGAAAAGAGAGAAACATTTTCCCAGTTCTATGGCAACTGTTGAGAAGATATTGAGAAAAAAATAATTGCTTTTATTTTTACTATACCGTAAGCTTTCTCTTCTACATAATAAATAATAATAACAAATAACATCCTAACTTAATTTGGCACTTTGAGTTTGTTTACATGTGCTAATAAATGTTCAGGAAAACAATAAGCAGATATTTCATAGGGTTTTGTTGAATATATATTGAATATTACCAATAACACATTTTTAATTTTTTATTTCTTAACATGTGTATTCAAGAAACTGAAAACCAACAGGCATTGTAATGACTTTTCGAACGTCAAAATAGCGAGGTCATTGCAGTGTAATCATTGAATATTTAACGACCGTGCCGTCATACGGAACATCAGAATTTATTGCTTTTGAAAATTGTTGACAGGCATATAATAATAGAAAACCATACATAGGTAGTTATTTTCACGAAATTATTATCAGTTAAGTTAGAGAAGATCAGAAACAGTAGCCGATATACGTTTTATACTTCATTACACAGTGATTGTGGAATTATTTCAAAATTCATAATGTATGGTGGTTTTTGCATTAAATTCGGACTGCTTTCAATTGCCAAAATGTCGAGTTTATTTATTTTCTAAGGCCACCAGTCAACTCATGGTGATATGATGTCACAAAGTCGGATGCCGTATTTATGGAGATGCTTTAATGCTAGATATTCGTAAGCCATTTGTAGTTTAAGTTTGGTTTAATTGGAAACATTTCTAAAAAAATCATTGCAATGGAGTGCATTTCCTTAGAGCTATACATACAAATTCAAGGAAAATGCTCTTAGTCATAGTGTTTTTTTGACAACTTTGCCCGCTGGGTTAGTAAGGCGATATTTTTTAAGGACGCAATAAAACTTTTTGTCATTATGCAAAAAAAGGATAATAAAGCGACCGGAAATATTTTATAGAAGCACAATTTAAAAAAATAGAAAGCATCAAAAATATATTAAGTACGATCGACGTGTTGTGCAAGCCATTCGTAGTTTAAGTTTGGTTTAATTGAGACCAACCATATCTTTCCATCGTCGACAGCATAAACAAGTGTTGATCCAAGCAATTTACTGGAGCAGTAGTAGCTTTCTCCATATGATTGCACAAATGTCAGGCCGCTTTTTGAATCGATCTGGGTTATACATCTTTTTAAAAAATACACCTCATGTTCTCCGTAGCGATACAACTGCGTGATTTGTGCTACTTGATTACTATCCAGCGAAACAAAGTCAGTCACTTTCGCTGTACCATCACCCAACGATGCAGAACTTAGAATCGCAACTTGATAGAAAGTTTTGTCTGCTGATAACACAGCCTTGATTTCATCAACATCTTTATCGGAAAGGTTCACGAACGTTTCACGTTTTCGTTTTTTAGTCTCCTTTGAAATCTCTCCGTGAGTCAGTAACGCCTTTTTTGCATTAACACAAATTTTGTTTTTGTCATCTTCGCAGTTAAATTTCTTTGACATGGTGCAATACACCACCCAATCTAATAACTATAACAAAAGTAACATTTATTGATTTATTGAAAATTTTGTCTTAGTTATCTGAAAACTTGAATAATATTTTTCTATTACCTGATAGGTCTCCATTACCCATCTTTCAGGATATGTTCTGTTAGTGCAACGTCTCGTTATCCATGAATTCATCCTTTCCCAAGGATACATCCAAGAAGAGTACAGAGGACCGAATTTGTCTATATTGTCAACAAAGTGGTGCATGATATGCGTTGTAATGTTGAACAAATATGTTGGAAAGTCGCGTTCCAGCAGCACCAGCGCAAGAGAAACATTTGATTTTAGTTCTTCAAGTTCGTCACGCTCGAACGATTCCTTTAATAGTTGAGAAACAACAGCCAGAAAGAAAGTTAAGGTCCTTTGCTGCTTAATTGGTAAACAATCACGAAGAGCAAAAATCCAAATGTTGTGGTTGGCATACTAAAATAAATGAAAACGTGACGTTGAAGCAAACAGTGATTGGGCAACTAGTGTTCTCATGTTAAAAAAGATCTTATACCTCTTGCCAGCCATGATGGTTCTTCAATAATTTCAAGTCACTGAAAACGTTTCCTTTACATGCTGTAAATCCACTTGGAAAACAAAGAGCATTAATTCGGCCGTTTGCAACCTAAAAAAAACAATAGCTCAAAAGTAAATAATTATAATATTTCCAAGACATAATTATCAATTTATGTTTGCTTACTGCTTCTTACTCACGCAGTTAAACGTACCTTCTTATCTTCATTGTCCAATACATAAACAATGTTTGGATCATGCGTTAGACGACTTTGCCCGACAGCTTTCTTAACGTTATCCAAACTAGCTTTACAAGCAGGAGCACGCACAAGCCATTGAATGATAGCCGCAATGACTCTTCTTAATGTATGCATACCATCTGGCTGGTAGTCATTTTGAAAGGAGTGATAATTAACAGCCATAAATGCATACTCTACTCTTACACCTAATTTGAAGCAAGATATATCAACAGTTGGATGTAGATGAAATTCTCTCACATTAATCGAATGCACTACCAAAAACCAACATCGTACCCAGGGTTTCTAGCCGTTTCGGTAAAGGGACGGTAACGAAATCCTTACACCGAAAAGGCAAAAAACCCTGGGTACGAGGTTGTGCCAAAAACATAATAAACAATGTTTTATATACTGGCATAATCAGGAAATCTTACTAACCATAAGTCTTAGCGAACTTATCTTTTTGCTGCTTATTTGGTAGTTCTTCATATTGCTTTCGCAGTTTGATGTTATTATCTGTTGCGAGAGATGGAGGTTGAGGTCTCGTTTCAGCTTCTCCACCAGGAAAAAAATTTGAATATCTCATTTTGTCGTCTACCGGTAAAAATCTGCGATTGTCTAAGTAAACAGTCTTCTTACAAAATTTACAATGCTTTCCATCGGTGTCACACCAAGGACATGCTTTCAAGCCACCTACATTAAAAGCATGTATAAGTAGTTTTAGAGTTATTGAATCTCATTGATGTATTAAGACTCGTTTTATTATTAACTTAATAAATAAATTTATTTAAAAAGCAAAAATTAGATACATACCTTGAGCCTGAACTTTAAACAACTTAGCAATAGCTGGAAAATCAAGAATATATTCGACCAACTTGACGTCTACTGAATAGGGACTTTCAGAATTGATGGTGTACAACGTACTATTTGAAAGCTGTTGAAGTTCTTCAACGACCAAATGGAGATATGGTTCCAATGACTTCGGTTCACCATTGCCATTACCTGGTATGATTCCAAGAAGCATTATACCAGAATTGCATTTTCGAAATTCAGGTGGAAAATTCAAAACTTGAACCATCAAAGGCCACATAGAGTATTGAATTCCCATAGACTTGAAAGGATTCATTCCATCAGTGCAGAATGATAAAGCTAGTCCAAAGTTTCCTTCAAAAAGTCCACCTTTACCAAACCAAGTAACGTGCCATGATGTTGTGTCTTGTACATCACGAATTATTGAAGGCAAACTTGACAAATCAACCCTTGAAAGTTGCTTTGAAATTGCATCTGTACCACATATGCGAGCCAATCGAGGACCAAGTGGAAAATACGTGAATGTTCTCCGTGCTGTTTTGTTTGCATTATAGCGTGGTTCATTGCATTCTGGACAAACGGCTGACGATAAATGATCATTTCGAAACACAACGCAGTCATTAACACATACATCATACCTCTCCAGTGGTGCCAAAAAAGGGTTCAAAATTGCCCGCGCCTCTTCGTATGTTGCTGGCATGTGATTTGGTTTCGGAAGTAGTAATGTATGATCTGAACGGAATGACTCAGATAAGGCCTCCTTGGTAAAGTTGGGGAAAGAAACAAAGGAGCGAAATTTGATAAAGATTGCCTCCAATGTTGAAAGTTTGGACCCTTCAAAAAGTGGTTGCTTTGCTAACGGATGAGAAACATATATTTCTGGATCAAATTTCGCAGTTCGATGGTATTCATTTTTTATCTTCTTTCTTTCTTCATTTAATGCAGCATAATCAATGCTGGCGTGTCTCCTCACAGTTCTACTGCTTCTGATTTCACCACCACAATTGTAGGTTTTGCAGAAACATGATTTTGAAGTGATTTCTAAAGATTAAGATTATTGAAATGCACAAAATGCACAATTTTGCACATTGTACTTTACATAAAGATAAACAATATACAATCGGCTATAAAACGTTCAGCACTAAGTATTGTACTTGCTGATATCAACATTCAACCAAGTGCCTAAATACTTAGGCTTTCAAATGAAGGGAAATGTTTGTCCAAAGCAGCAGAGAAGGGCGTTATTTTCATTTAAATGAAAAAAGCACAGTATAACTTTCTCACAGAAAAAAGCGGACAGAATTGTTGTAACAAGTAGTTTGAATCAATAAAAAAAATACAGAACTGGGAGCTATAAAAAAAAATAAGAGATTGCTCTTTTAGATAAAAAATACTTTTTCAACTGGGCGTTATCGAGTTATTGAGCAGACAAATGAGTATGTGTGGGTGTCAATATTGAAAACGAAGTGGGGTATAAAGTATGGGGTGTATAAGAAATAGATATTATACAGTTCTGTTTCGTTGAATTTGTATGATATCAATTTTCAATAAATAAAACGACTCACCGTTTTTCTTCATTTCAATGACAATCAGTGCAATGGGGTGCCGAATCTGCTTCTAACAGTATTTAGCGTTTTTACAATATCAGCACAGTTTTTTTTACCACAATGCGCACGTCACATGTAGTTATTATTCTTACATCATAACAACACATGTCAATGTAAACTGATACCATTGAATTGCATAATACAACACGTGCAAAGGCGAATGATTTAAAAATTAAAACATGTGCACAGTACTTTCTAACGAATAAAACGTGAAAAGTGCTCTTATTTTAACGAATAAAACGTGTAGGGTGCGCTTTCTTACAAATAAATTGTGAAGGGTACGTTTTTTAAGTAGTACTTATGATGCTCCTTTTTTGAGTAACACGTGTTTGGAGCATTTTATTAATTGGAACAAACTTCCTAAGGGGAAACGTGGGCATTTAAGGCATGTGCACAAAATTCATATATAAAGCTGACCTCACCCAGGTCATAATTAAAAAAAATCAGCATGATTAAGCACACTTAAACATTGAAAAAAATGGACCTTGATGGAAGCAACGATTTCAATGACGAGTTCAATGAACTCTTCAATACTTATGTTTGGCCAAATAGCAGTACTGGGTACAGCACCATGCTAGGCATTCAGCCACATGAACGGGATATGTTTGAGACGTTGAAGAATTACTTCATTGAAACGGAAAGGGAGAAGAAAGAGAAAGGAAAGTGCACTTGCACTTGCACTTGTGGAGCAGTTAACACTGAAGTCAGCGGAACGCCAGAAAGGCAACGGCCCACACCATCGAGGGGCTACACAACTCCTGACTTTTTTAACAAATCATCTGGAGCACATCGAATGTTAATGGTTAGTTAATTTCAATTTCAAACTTTTATCTGTTTTATTCTAATGTGGTTTACCTTAAACTATCAAATTGTATACTTTTAGCATGCTATTGATGATGAAATAAGTAATCGAGGCATGAAAGAGAAGTCAGACGGTCCGAGACGGACTATCAACCAAGAAAGGGAAACAGCTACTACATCTGTAAGCTTTCTTTCTGAAAAATCTTTGCTTCGGTGTTTTCATTATTTCTTTCTCAAAAGATACTGGGTACGAAACAATAACTACTAATACTACTAATTTTTTAATATGTTATTAGATAATCAGAAAATTAAAAATCAAAGATTCAACTCCAACTAGAAATATGATACGCCATCGTCTAAGTCGAAAGATTAGAGTGGGTCGATACAGTGATAAAATCAAGTAAGTTAAGCTACATCAGTTTATTAGCCAAAGAAAGCCATGCTTCTTGAAAGTCAGGCCTTATCATTTTATCAGAATTATTCAATGTTTTCTTATGTTTATGTTTTATCTAGTGAACAAGCTGCAATCTCTGGAAAAACACGCAGTAATGTATTATTGGAAAGAAAAAAAGTGACAGTTGGGAACGCGAGTCAAAGTGAAGTGAGGGAATTGTGGGACAGGTGGAAGAAGAAGATGATGTTGTTTATCCGCCACATGGATTAGAAATCGGCGACATCATAGCAACTGCATATAACAAACTGGAATTTGCGGAAGTAACGAAATTTCGAATAGATGACGAAGGCGACAGATGTGTAAAATTACTGTATTTTCAAACAGTAGATGCCACAAACGGAATTATAAAGAAACGAAACAAGCCTGTTTGCACTGACGACAAAGACTATTATATCATTAAAAAGGTGCAGCTCAAGTCGTTAGACGAAGCGAAAAATCTTTTTACTGTCGTTAATTTTGAAGAGGCAAAAAACGAGTTTCACAGGTGTAAAAGCATATATTAGTTTTATTGTTGCCTTTCATTTCTTTAGTTGAACTTGATTTTTTCTCTCCAGCGCAGTGACTTTGTTAGGAACCTTTTGTTTTAATTAACTAATTCGTGTGAAGCAGCCTGAAAATCAATCGAACCACGCATTAATATACATATTTCTTTTACACTATTTCCGGCTTTAGCGTTTACCTCCTTTATCTCTGATTGAAAAATATGTTGACGGTAGCTTTTCAGCATCTTAAGTTTTTATATTTGTACTTTCATTAAAGGAAAGCAATTCCAGTCCAAATATTATCCATATTGAACCTGTAGAAAAAAATAGACTTTTCGCGAATGTTTTTATGTAACATTACGAAACTATTATTGTTGTATTTTTGGTATCAATAAATACACTGGTTTTGCTAACAAATATATGTACTCGTTAACTGAAAACAATTGAACTTGAACATTTGCTTCGTAAAAAGTTTTAATCTTTAACGTCCACTCAAATTATACGTTAAGTTTGGCTTGTGTAAAAAGGGCCTTACAAACTAGCGTGCAATACAAATAAATTTTGTTCCTCTCAAAACGTAAACATGGCTTCTTTTTACTAGGATTTTGTAAAGCCGTCATACAAATTAGTTAACAGAATTAAGAATTTTTTCGTACTTTGTTTCATTCTATTTACTTTTTCATTTATCAAAATTCGTTTACCAAAAATTATCAGGCAACTTCATAATTTCACTTGAATGAAACAATGTTTTCTCTTGAATGTTTACACCAAAACATGTATTGATTTTATAGTCCCATGATAAATCGTCGGAATGGAAACCAAGTCCGAATGATATCAAATTCATACGACTGATCTACTGTGTCAAATACATTACCTAAAAGAATTTTCTTAGGTTGAAATTTAGAAAGACACTGAACTATTACTCTAAAAGATTCGTTGATAAGCTGCTGTTCAACAAAAGTTAATAAAGCCAGGACTAAATTTTTTTGAGATAATTTTTTATATGTCATTCTGACGTCACAAACGGCGTCGAACAAATATCATGAAAATGATATGACGTTGTTTCGACGTCTTGTGTACGTCATGTTGTGACTAGTAACTGTTTTGCTTTGATGAAATTTATCATTATCTTTTTTATTATCATTTCACGGTGCTAACTAAACACGACAACAATTTTCGAAATTTCTAGCGGCAACTTCAAGATTAATACACAGCAAGTATAAAACAAAAGCATAAGATAATCATCTTTTGCTTGGAAGAATAAAAAACTAAAATGCTAAACAGTTAAAGAACGCATAAAGAATGCTTCAAGAACGCATACAATTCTATTAGAAACTATAGCATTCTTCATGCGTTCTTCATAAACGCTTTAATGTTCTTCACGAACGCTTGTACGTTCACAATGCGTTCATTATGCGTTCACAAATTACATTGAAATATCTTGGCGTTCTTTATGCATTCTTCAAGAACGCACAAGCGTTCACAATGCCTTCATATGCGTTCTTCATTGACTAATGAAGAACGTTTATACGTTCTTCATGCGTTCGTAATGTGTTCGCGTGTCCGGGAAGAACGCAAAAGCTCATAGTAGTGTTGCGAGTTCGAGATAGAGAGAGTCCACTGTATTTATTGCAATTTCCGCTACGTGAATTTCAAAATCCTCACACCAGTTATCAATTTTTTTCAAAACTTGAGCAATGGACACTACAGGTCTTACAGAACCAGGACGGACGCTGAAGTGAGAAAAATGAAGATGTATTCTGTTAATGGTGGTTACAGTAAACTCCCGGTAACTCAAACCTCCAAGGGACCAGACAAAACAGTTCAACTTAACGAATGTTCGACTTAAGCGAAGCTCCCGTTATTTCGAACTTAAACAAAAAGGTGATATTGGTTTGAGTTAAGGCAATATTTTCTTCTTTCTAAAGTTTACATTTGTTAAGGCGGATTTCCACTAGACGAATTCGTCGCAGCGAAACGACGTTTTCCATCTATAAACATGCGCAGTGATGATATACGTCAGAATAATCGCCACTGCGTATGCCTACCGATGAATAAATTTATTTTCTAACCTTCTTTCCACTTCGCCAGCCATTTATTACCTGACAGGTAATTGATCAGAATTCACTACTTCTTCAGGGGATTTCAAGCTGCCTGTGCTTTCATACCAGTATTTTATACGCATCTTCACCACAATTGAATTTGCTTCTTTAGGCTGAAATTGATGTTTACGTTGCAAATGCAAATCTCGCCTACTCTTCCAGCAGTTACATTGTTCACACGGTAACGGTTTCGCGGTTCCATACTTTTTTTTACGTGCCCAAGTGAAAAGAACTCTAAATTTGGAATCTTCATAATGTGCATCCCCTTTGCTCATTCCATGTTTTTTCATAAGATGTTCACGCAATCGACTTGATATAAAAGGGCATTTAGGACATTTCATGTCATATGTTTTGCGATCTGAAGATTTCCCAACATATCTTGGTTTAACAACACCCTCACCAACATACTGTTTGATACAATTGTCAATCTTTTTCTGTCGCAACTGCTGCTTTTTGTGTCTTACTGAAAAGGATGGAGAATTTATTTCCTGACTTCCCTTCAGTCTTTTCCCATTCTGAAATGAAAACCTATCCAAAATGAAGCATAGAGGTTAGGAAAATCCAGTTACTTGTAGACAGATGTTAATCAGAATCAAAGTAATCCCCGCAAAATAAAGAACTCTTAAGTTTGACATACTTCAAATTACCAAGAGAAAATCTGTCAATAAATTGAAAAGCCCCTCACAATTCATTTTGAGCATTGTACAGAGAAGCAGAAAGAAAAAAATAGCCTAAGGTCCTTTCCAGACCTTTTTCCTTTTGTGTCGAGATTTTCCAATGTCTTTCAAAGGTTCAGAATCGCCAAGTTCTTCATGTGTCAACATTAAGCACTCATTTTCAGCTGTTTTCTCAGCTCTCCTAATCCTTTCTTCTAAAAGTAACATTTTTGCTTTCAACCGTTCGACTTCAGAATGTCCTGAAAAAGAACACATTCCTGAAATAACTTACTATTTCATCGCAAGCAAATGAGTTATGAGTTGCATACATAGTACAATTTTAGAAACAGAAAAATGATCCCTACCAGAAGCTTTGCCTTCTTCCTGATTCATATGGTACTTTTTCGAAATTAACGCTGAAAAATAAATCTGAGATTTTGACTACACATTATAAGCGATAACTTGTGCATACTTAATACAAGATACTCTTGGAACAAGAGTATACCTTCATTTTTGCCCTCGTTACTGGAAATATCCTCATCACTATCACATGATTCTTCCGTATATTCTTTACTATTGTCATCATCAGGACCTGTAAACGGGAAGCAAACTGAATATAAAACACTCCATTTGCATCCAAATAATGGTTGTTAATTAGCAATTGGTTAAAATATGCAAAATTAATGAAAATTGCCTGTAATGACTTACAGTCAAGAGAGTAGTCCAGATCTTCATTCTTTTTATTCCTTGCTGCTACCAATGCCCACACATCTTTTGCATTATAGGACTTGCCTTTTCCTTAAAAACAAAGAAATACTGGAATCTTATTATTATGTTTCCATTTTATGCAATCGAGAATTACATTGACTCCTCAGAATGAGATTGTGATTATTTCAGATGAAATTATATAGACTTGTCTGAAAGAAATTTTTAGATTATATGTGCATTCACAACAATAATATTGAGCAGTGAAGTTCATATTTTACAACACTGTCTTCTTATAATCTTTATTTTCTTGTATAATAGCTAACTTTTCAACAAACGCCTAGGCTAACTTAAAAGTCTTTCCTCCAATAACCAGCAAAGACATTCGTTTGCCCATGTATGGTTTTAAGCTGTCACAATTAATTTTAACCTTACTTTTGCTTTTTTTAGTTAACGTCTTTTGCTTTTTCACCTTTACAGACTTTGTTGTTTTCGATACTGTGCTATTTTCTTCATCGTTATGAACGTTTTCAATAACATTTTCGAAAAGATCAATCTCTGAGATATTGCTATCACTTTCTGCTTCTACAACAGGACCTTCAACTAACAAACAGTTGGCCTAAGAAAGTAGAAAATAAAATTGCACAACATAAAACAATGAAATAAAAATAAGAAGTAGTGGTACATGAAATCAAGTAAACTAAAAGAACTAAAAGAAATAATATACAATTGAACACAGGTCTATACGAAATTTCGATGTTATGGATTTTCCAAGGAAAGAATGTATTAGCATAGAATCAACAGAATGAGAAAAGAAAATGGGAATACTAACTTCTTCAGTGGTAATTCCACTGTATTCACTATAAATCAATGCCATTGCCTCTGGATGTAGCACTTTTAAGCAGTAATCCATATACTAACGGCAGATATAAAAAAAGTAAAGGGAAAGAAGGTGTGGGAAAGAGGGTGATGGTCATGAAACACTGTTAGTATAGAAGCCTAAAAATAACAATCATAGATGTATGAGCCAGATTATCTGAACAATTTTAAATGCTTACATTTTTAAAATAAACAAAATGAAAATAAATTACTTTTGTCTGTGCCACTTTAGGTGCTTTTAAACAAACGAAATCTGAGATAACATCCATAATTTCATCCAGTTGTTCTTCAGTAAACACATCAATACCTATTTCCGTAACCAATGTTGCTAGTAGCACAAAAACAAGCAAATCAAAATTACAAGACTCAATTGTCATTGAATCGAAAAATGCTATGCTATATTTCAAAATAGGGTTTGATTAGTCCTTTAACTTTTAAAATAGCTAACATATTGCTACCAAGACGACAGTTACCATAATGCATTGAATGGAACATATTCAGAAATTTTGGAGGGGCATTTATTCCAAGGGTATTTAATAGAGGCAAGATTTTACAGATATCAAAGAAACTTCAAAAGCAAAGGTAATGTGATGGGAAGTACTTCAAAATACATCACAAAATGTGTGCCTAAATACTAGCAAAAGAACTTAAGAACTTAAAATTTTAGCAAAGAGGATTGATGGAAAATTTGTGAGTTTAGAAACATACAACATAAAAAATAAACTATCCTGTAATGTCTAGCTTGTCTATGAAAGACTCATTTCGAAATAGTTATTAAAAGAAGGGGCAATGCAGGTATTTAGCTCTGTAATATGTTACAGCATTGCAGTATCTTCATACATTAAATGTAATTTTCCAAAATCAAAAATTTTAATTTGTTGGAAAAACTAAAACAGAAACAAAAAAATAATTACAAAATTACCTCTATCAATGCCTCCACGTTTGTAACGATTGTGCCTTTCACAAGGAGTCCAAAACAATGGAATTACTCCTCATTATGCAGAATGGTATTATCTGTAAACTGGGTGGTTTCCTTTCAACATATTAAATGACTCAAACACAGAAATTAAGGTTATAGTGGTTATTTACCTTGCCAGAAAAAATATTTTCCAAATCTCTAAGAAAGCTTGAAGTCACATCCCTAATTATGCTGAGTGGTACATCAGATATATACCTAATGAAAATTTATACACCAATATAAAACTTAATACTAGTACATTGCAACCTTAATTCAGCAGGACTATAGCACATATTTTTATGAAAATGAAGTTATAAAGGAAGTATCTTCGGTAAGATCATATGAAATTTATCTTTAAATCAAATTTGTTCTTTAAATAATAGACTGACAACACAAAATTCTGTTTCAAAAACCAGACTTTGCTTGGTACAAAAGGGTTCCATAGGCTTTATGAATTCTCTATTGTTTTAGGTTAAAGTACTCATAAAATTCAAGAACTTATTCATCTTTCTACTAGGACAAAATCATACATTCCAACTCTCCCGATATGAGCGGGAGACTCCCGATCTCAAGATGACAATCCCGTTCTCCCGATGAGCAACATTATCTCCCGATATCAGGATATAAAAAGGCCACAATATTTCAAAGTGTGCAAATTTTAATGACAAGCTCGCAGTTCACCATATCACTCCACTATAGTTGGAAACAAAGCGACAAGCAAGCGCCTGCTACAAATTGCTTGCTGTTTAGTCGGTGCCGGCATTATAGTAAATGATAGCGTATGTAAACCAACCTCGTTTCTAGGGTTCCTTTAATGTTTTCTGACACAAAATGATAACAAAATAAAATAAAAAAGCATCCGAAAGCAAAATTGAAAGGAAAATTTTGGAGAATTCTAAACGTTCAATGAAATGGTTAACGGCGGCAGCCTAGTGGTGCTCATCGCTGACTAATTTAAATCTCAAAATTATTCTCAGGATGGCGTTTTCCGGTGTTTTAGACAAAGATATAATCCAAAATAACCACCTCCGCCCCAACCATGATTGGGCTCTCGGGTACTCACTAAACTTATCAAAACTCCCGATATCAGATTCTCTAGGGTTGGAATGTCTGCAAAATTGAAATAGCAAGAGTAACTTACTTATACATTTTCATCACACTAATAGGATCATCTTCATCATCCAAATCAGTCTCTGTAAGAACCTATAAGTAATCATAGCAGTGATAGCATCAACGTGTAATGTAGTATAGGAAAGTGAAGGCAAAAGGCTGTCTGTTTATAACATCAAGATGGACATTGTCGAGAAATCTATGAAAAGGTGAAAAAGCCATGATATTTAGTTATTGCACAACAGCAGGAAAAACTATGCAAGACAAAAGCTACAGGCAGTACCATACAAATATGATCAGCAGTACACAATGAAAAAGCAGTTGAATAACCTCATTCAGTGGACCAACTTTTTCTATTTTTTCACTTACTTGGTTAGGATGTTCTTGTTTATTTTCTAGCTCTTTAACAAGTTCCATTTCATCACCAGCTTGTTCATTATGGGATTCATCTTTTCCATCCTGATCGTCTTGTCTCTGTTCATGTTCAAGTTTTTCCACAGGTTGGTTGCTTAGTTCTTCAACAAGTTCTATTTCTTTATAAATTTCTTCATTATCACATTCACCTTTTCCTTGATTGTCTTTGTCTTCATGGTGTTGTCCCTGTTCATATTCAAATTGTTTCCCAGGTTGGTCCCCTATTTCTTTTTCAAGTTCCATTTCTTTACAGACTTCTTCATTATAAGATTCAACTTTTTTGTCAAGAGTGGCTTGTCCCTGTTCATGTTCAAATTGTTTATCAGGTTGATTGTTTTCAACAAGTTCAATTTCTTTGCACCTATCCCCATTTTCTTTATTATGACATAAATTTCTTTCTTCTATAATATCTTCATGCTTTTCTTCATCAAAAGTATCTCTTTTGTCCTTAATATAATCATTAATTTTAAAATAAAATACAGTTTGCGAATAATTTCGTTAAATTAAAAAATTCATGTACATAGAGTTTAACCTTAGCATCAAGTACTTTTCCTTTGATCAGCGTTAAAATTTGTGATGGCTTAGCTTTTCTAGTTTTCTTTTGTTTTGGCTAAAAAGATAAATCTTATTAACAATTTGAAGCAACATTTATGTCCAAATAAACTTAATCTTGAATGCATCCAAACTTGTGTGTTTTCCTTTGCAGTTTTATTTATATATATTAAATTTTGAAAAACATCAACTTGGTCATAAAGTAAATGAATGGCTATAAATAAACCCATCCCACTATCTAAAATACTTACATCATAGCTTCCCACAGGGAGTTCAGCATCCTAAACAAAATTTGACTTCAAAGTCCTGCTGCAATGACCATATAATATTATATAAATATCATGGAAATGTAAAACATTGTACTTTCTTTAAATTTAGGAAATCTAACAGACTTCTTACCTGCAACATTAATGGTCTTTTAAACAAACCCTGAAATGAATTAAGAAAATGATATACAAGTTACAATAATTACTGATTCTGAAGAACATAAACAATTTTTCTCAGTGAAAACAACACGTTACTCTTATAAAATTTTGAGTGTTTATTTATGTTTGATTTATGTTACAGCCACCTTCTTTCTCCACCATGAGGTTTCGGAATTACCATAATCATATCGTAATTCCTCCCCAACACAAATATCTTTCAAAGCAAACAAGCATAATCGCTTTCCCACCACTGTATCAATTTTTTTCATCACTGAATTGGCATGGGGCACAGAGTCGTTCACAAATTTCCCATACTGAATGGATTCTGTAGCACCAACACTACAATAATGAAATTCGAAAACTTATATAAGTATATACCAAAAGAAGCTGAATGTGAATTCCAGTGATACAAAGTTGAGACTTAAATGTTAATTGAAATAGATTATACAATGCACAGAAAGTAGCTTGAGAAACTGAAGATTATTCTGACAAAAAAAATCTAATATTGATAATTGGTTAATCAATAAAAAGTCAAAAAAACATATATATAATATTACCACTGACGATTCCGTTCTACTGGATAAAAATATATGAATGATTCCAGCTTCTGTCTTGCATAGAACTCACATCGTTTTTCACCATCAACTTCTGGAATTAATATTTAATGATTTAAAGATTCATAGATCTTTTGGGTTTCCTCTGCGAAGGAATACCTCAGCATAGCACACTGGAACGACTGTTCCTTGTCCTTGAGCTTAGTGAGTATGCTAAAATCATTCCAACGGACTTTCCAACTCTTAAAAGCCGCGTATCTGTCCACAGAAAGGTTCAACTTTGGAGGTGCGATTAAGTTTGTGTCCCCTCCAAACATCTTGTCACTCTTGGGTAGACAGATTCACAGAAATAAAAATAATCACTTATCTGCGTGTGAAAGAATTTACTCTTGCTTCCACAATCGGGAGGATCTCTTCTCTTCCGCTAATTTCTAGGATCATCCTCGCTAGAGCAAGAGAGTAAGAGAGTAGGAATGATGTCTAGGGTGGTTGTCTAGTTGAGCGGTTCCTGTCATTACAGCTTCCGTAGCCCAAATGGGGGCTTGAAATGCTCTAGGACGTCCTTCGCAGGACCCCCTCATTGATAACAGTACCTTACGGAACTGAAGAGGCTATCCTGGGTAAACATTCGTAAAAAAAAAAAAATAAATAATAAAAAAAAATAATAGCTCTTTATCAGTTTTGCTATCTTCTTTCTTCACTGCGTCCGTCTGCAAACTCGCAGCGCCATGTTGTATTCGGAAGAGGCCTACCAAAGTGCCGGCGCCGAGACCATATAAACATAAACTAAAGATGGCGCATCACGCGTCTAACAATGTGCCAGATTTGTTTGCATTTATTTAATGTGTTTAGCAAATCAGTTGCTTGTAATGATTTGGTCAACCGGCTGCTATGAGCGCCATGACGCGTTAAATCGAACTTAATCTAGATTCCGATATGGAGGTTCTACTGTAAAGAATTTAGAAAATTCTGTCTCACGTTACAACAATTAATGTAGCCAGGTGAGTAAAAAAGAGCCCGGTTGTAACAATAGAGTCCGTTAGTGTCAAAAAGGAGTCTGAAATTTGTGAAAAGGGAGTCCATCAATTCAGGAATTTGCAATTCTCCAACGAGTGTTTTCATCAGTTCATGCTCATACGACAAAAACTCATTAGCGAGTCCTTGAAAAAAATTCCTAACGTCCAACATATATTTTTTTCTTCAAAATCTTTTCACGCAATTGGTATAAGACATCCGCTCACTTAAAGCGATTTTCCAGCAAGATGAAATCGATACCATCTTACTTATTGACGCTATTAAGGTCTGCTTGAACAGGGTTAGGAATATACAATAATCAAATCACGAGTTCCATATCAGCAATCAATCAATACTTATCAGAAACCAGCAACCCTCTTGCCTTGCCATGGTACTCTTTGGGCGAAATAACGATTATTGATCGATTTAAAGAACTCTAGCTCGCTGTTAAACAAGTGTGATAAGCCAACGATGTTAGTGCTGCTAGAAAGCTACGTCCATCCTTCAATTGGTATCAAAAACTTGAAAGTTTAGGGGAATTTATGCTTATTATGTGATATGATCTAAGTGTTGGCTTAGAGTCAAATCAGAACAATCAGTAAAAGAAACCAGTAAAATATTGGACAAATCAGTTAAAATCACAGCGAGAGAAAATGGACATTATGGTGGTTGTATGCCTTAAAATCGAAAAATTAAATACCAACAAAATCTTTAACCGCGAAATTTTACACTCGCAATTTTTTCCGAGGGTAAAAGCTCAAATATTTTGCTTATTTCTCGTTTTACTTCCCATTTAGGGAAATTGAATACCCAGTTAAAATGTGAAAACTTAATATATATACCCACACAGTTTTCTGCCTTTCAGTTAGGTTCTGAAGATTTTCAGTTTGAGTATTGTATTAACATTTTTGACGATTGGGTTAAACAGCTTAATAATTAATGCCAAATCAGTGATACTCAACCTCAAGCAGCATTCATTGCATATACTTAAGGATTCAAATCAAAGTTTTCATATTTCCTCAGATTGATTGAAGATTTTCAATCGTTTTCAAATTCCTTTGATACTTTACTAAACGACAAGTTTTTCCCCGCCGGAGATTAATGTGAAATAATATGGAATCCCTGTGATCTCCTTTCATTAAATCCATCCGAAGGAGGTGTGGCAGTGAATGTCATATCTAACAGTTCTATTCAACAATATAATGATTCCATGAATGTAACAAAAATTTATGTAGACGCCATAGTTACACTGAGGAATGTAACTGAGTCAAATTGACGATTTAAAGGTAGTAATTTTACAGTGCCTCTCACGACATCCTTTCCTGAGTCATTAGCGAGTTTAAGATCCGACGACGAGAACGAAAACGGCGCCGAGGTTCTATGATTAAGGTTTACGTTCTCGTCATCGAAAACGACGAGGTTAAGAAAATCGAAAACCTTAAACATGGCGCATAATTTGCGCAAACATTCTCACACATTGCACAGTTTCAATCGCTTTTGAAATTAAAAAATGAAGATGGATGAAGAGCTTTTATTTGTTGCTTATGATATTGGAGATTTGAATGATGAAGAATTTATATTGCTCTACGATTTAAGTAGGAAAAATAATTTAAGTTTGCCGTATTGGAATTACCCTAGGTTTGTTTTGGAGAACTTGGAAAATGACGAATGTATTTCAGAGTTTAGATTCGAGAAAAACGATATCTATTTACTGTGTGAAGTGTTGGAAATTCCTGAATTTGTAGTTTGCTACAATGGAACTAAAGTAGCTGCTGTTGAAGCACTTTGCATTTTTCTGAGGAGGTTTGCTTACCCCTGCAGATACTTGGATATGATTTGGCAGGCCTGTACCAGAAATATGCTTGATCAGCAATCACATCATGACGTTTATATATAGGAGATGGGGTCATTTATTGAGTACCATGAATCAAAATTGGCTTTCCCCTGGTAATCTTCAAGTTTTTGCTGATGTAGTTCATCATATGGGTGCTCCTCTAGAAAACTGTTGGGGATTTGTTGATGGCACTGTCAGACCCATATGTCGACCTGGGGAAAATAAACGAATAGTATACAATGGGCACAAAAAGGTTCATGCCATTAAATTTCAATCTGTTGTCACACCAAATGGCCTTATTGCCAATCTCTATGGACCTGTTGAGGGAAGAAAGCATGATAGTGGTATGCTTGGTGACTCAGGTTTGTTTCGGGAACTTCAACAATACGCACATGGCCCAAATCACAACATTTTATGCATATATGGTGACCCAGCATATCTACTCAGACCACAATTGATGGGCCCCTTTAAGGGTGCTGCCATGACTCCTTTGCAGCAGGCATGGAATAAATCAATGAGTGAAGTAAGAATATCTGTCGAGTGGATCTTTAATGACGTCATAAACTATTTCAAATTTCTGGACTTCAAAAAAGGACTGAAACTACAACTAAGTGCTGTTGGAAAAATGTATCTTTGTTGTGCCTTAATGCAAAATGCTCGTACTTGCTTGTATGGGAATACAACTTCAAAATATTTTGGCTTACAACCTATATCAATTAACGAGTATTTTCAGTAAAGTCTTTTGAAAAGTTATGAAAAATATACTTTGAATGGACTGTAATATAATTGTAAAAACAGTAAAAAAAAACACAACAGTTCAGACATTTTTCAGTTATTCAAATCAATCCAATCCAGCAATAATCTTGGAATTCAATTATTTACTTAACCGTACTGACTGAAAATTAACCGAACAATAAAATAGTTTATATAAAATATGCAGCATGTACAATAGCAACATTCATATGCATTCCATGCTGCATGATAACAAAAAGTTCAACAAAAATAAGCCATCGCAAGCAAGAAAGTTATATTGTCACTCTTTCAATTTTTTAAACATTTCTAACACCAATACATTTTGCTGCTGAAGCATAGCAAGTTGAGCCTGTTGTGCCTGCTGTGTATTATGGATTTGCTGAGTTTGAAGCATAATTTCCAGCTGTTTCAATTTTAATTCTTCCTGTCGAAGTTTAAATTCCCTCTCTGATTTTTCGGCTAAAAATGTGAACACATCAGATGACGATCTACGTACACGTTTACACTTTGGTTCTACATCACCTTCTTTACGATTCCGAGACTCACCAAATGTTTCCAGTGACAATTTCCTAATTTCTTGTGCTTTAACAAGTTCTTCTTCGTTTTTGGATTTTTTTTCAGCTGTATCCTTTTTTCTTTCCTTATCAGCCTCATCAAATCTCTGTATAAGATCTAGCAACGCCTCATCAATTTCACTGTGCTCTGGTGAAATTCCAGATGCCTTTTCCTCATCACTCCACTTCTTTTTGTACTTCTTGACTAAAAGACTATAACGATCTCTAACTGACCGAGGTGTTACTTTGAACATTGGTTCTTCCAAGGAGCTTAAAATAGCTGCAACTTCATCCCAACACTGTCCCCGCTCGACACTTCCATAACGTTGAGTCCAAGGCTGTAAGTGCAGAATTTCTCGAAGTAAGTAAATATCATGTTGCTCTGACCACAACATTTGTCGTCTACAAAATAAAAAAAATAAAAATTAGTATTTTTTTTTCTCATCACAGAGTTAAAAAAAAGTCAAAATAAAACATTTTTGTGATATTTTTTTAACATTAAGTGCATTTAAATAAATGAAAACTTACTGTTTAGTATTCTCTGTTGTTTCTGCAGCCATCTTTTTTAAAGGAAATTCCTATCGTTTCCAGAAAACGTGAAAACATTGCTTTTCACGTTCGGACCGTGCCGCGAGAACTTCAAACACATGAGGGGAATGACCTTGCACATGCGCACATTGCAATTTACTACGACGTTGCCGTTCTCGTCGTCGGATCTTAAACTCGCTATTGCTACGACCTTAACGAGTCTTTTTGACCACCTTTCGCGAGTGAAATGACTTTTAAAACCCTGTAAATTTGACGACCATAGATAGTCAAACAAATAAAATCACGACCTTTCTTGAGTCATATGGACCACGATGAGTCAATTTCATTTGTTTTCGTATCACGGCGGTATGCAGTTAAGATTTTTTTGTTGTCTCATCACCTATATCGTAGACCGCTATAATCGTCAATTTTCCCTTTTGGGGGCTTGTAGCGTTCGACCAGAGGCGGACTCGAACTCAGAACCTCTGGTATGCCAGCCGAACAAGCTACCATTATGCCACAGCTGCTTGTTGAAATAGTCAAAATGGGTAGTCAATGACAATTCACTACCTGAGCTTAGTCAAAATGACTCAGGTACATTTCTCAGTGCATCCTTCTCCACATTCGATAGATAGATAGATAGATAGATAGATAGATAGATAGTAATATTCATGCTCCTGATTTTGAAAGCTTGTGCTCCCGATTTTAAAACCGTGATCCCAGAATTGAAATGAATGTTTCAGTTTCAGGAGCAACGCTCCTAATTTTGAAACGTTGCTCCTAAATTTGAAAAGATGCTCCTGATTGGTAAACTTGTACTTTGCAATTTCAGGAGCATGCTCCTGAATTTGAAATTCACGTTTTACTTTCGGGAGCAACTTCAAAATTTTGTTCAGCAGTCGGCATTTGGGCTGTAATATGGTGGATATTGACACAAGCAGCGAACATATGTTGCAAGAGCAAGAGGGCTACTAATGATTTCAATACTTCCATTACTTTTAGAGATAAATTTTTCTATACACCTACAATAAAAACCTAAAAAGTAGAAGATTGTAATATAAATTTGAATATAGATTAATACGATCCCATAAAAAATTAGGGTTTTAATTATTCTGCAAAATGTTTTATGAGGTTTTTTGTTATTACAATATGGATAACAGGAACGATTTGTGGATTGATGTTATTTTCGTCAGCGGAAAGATCTGCTCATAGATATAATGTATATTATCTTGCATGGCGGACAAAGTTCTTTAAAATTTAAAAATTCAAATTGGAAATGGTGCTTAAAACTGTAACCCTTTAAGGAAAAAGTAGTTTTGTTCTTCCCTGATAATTGCTAAGTCCTGTATTGTTCCCTGATATTTACAGGGCCCTCTATTATTTGTTACCTTTCACTACATGTGACTTGTTCGTCTTTATGTTGATATTGTCTACTTGACAATGACTAAAAGAAGCATTTGGGCTCAATATCAAAGTAGACTTACAAAAACTGACCTTGTACTTGTTTTGAAAATCGGAATGAATTTTTATTCTTTAAAGTGAAAGTCATCACGCAAACTCACACGCAAGCAAAAGGCAAGTTTACGGCAGAATTCATTGATGTTTATATTCATGCAACTACCCTGTAATAGTTACTTTTAAGTGAGACTGCTGTGAGTCCCTGCACTGTCAAATCTTGGTACTGCAATGTGCTTTAAAAGCAGGTTACTAGCCATTTACTGACCGTACTCTGGCAATTTAGAGCAATACTATACGTATGTCTGGCGGTAAATCAGTTACTAGTTGCAATTAGTCGGGTGGAAGAGACATCGTGGAGTCGGGCATAAATATGGCGAATCATTTATAAACTGAATTTAATTTGCAAGCTATCCGTCAGTAATGTTTCACCGACAACAGAATCCAACACTTCTGTCAGTTTTAATGGCTATTGTCATCCTTGGAAAGTGAAGAGAACATAAGTGCTTCAAAATGTTTTCGAAATAAACTGATAATGCTTTCATCTGTCCACAACATTAGAAAGGAGTGAGTGTAAAAAATGCACAACGAAGAAAGAAACTGGGAGCTCGAAATAAGTAAAAAGAACAAGAAATAGGTCATTGAAAGTATAAGAAATGTTAACATTTTGCGAAAGGGAATCCTCGCCTTCTCGAATTTCTATGCCAAGAACAATGCTCCAAGTCTTATATATAAGTACACAAAGTTTATGGAAACCAGTATGGACGATTTACCGAGTTCTGTGAATGTTTTTCACCTAATTCGCTTGATAAGATTGGCATGATTATAAAAAAATAAAATGACACCGTCTGGCAGAAGACTGGGAAGGGGTAGTTCAATGAATCGTAACGCTAATGGGGTAGATGGCTTTACGTGTTTCTCGTTATGGTCCGTTACGGTAAATAAATGGGTGGTGGGCAGGTGCTGGGTAGGGGTTGGTGGTACTTTATTAAGGTCAGTGGCGTAAGGGTAAAAACATTAAATAAATCGTAGAAGAAATGAAAAACCGAGATTATAATAATAAAACTACGGACACGGACTTGGAGCTACAATTTTTGAACATGCGGGTTCTTGTTGAATTGTGATCAAAATTGTTTATCAACGATCATCCTGTGATTTCTGAATTTATTAAGGCTGATGCACCAAAAGTCACAACAGTCAGAGGAATGGAAAGCCAACAATTTCCGCAAATCACAATATCTTTTACAAATTGTCAAATGTAACGACAGAGCTTGCATCGTCGAATCGTCATATTTGAAAACAACTAACCACAGGTTCTTGCCACCCCCTTTACCGGTGATATATTCATCCAACGGAATCGAATTGGCAATAAATGATAAGGAAGCTACATTTGTCCTTATTCCAAAACATCGCATTAGGTAGCCTTTTACCTAAATTCGCCAGTTTGAAGTTTCCAAAGGCTGTCCATTATTCTTGCTCATCGACAAAAGATCCCCTCAGAGATTGCATTTACACTCACTGTGGTCTGTTCCTTGGCAGCTGACATTCAAAGCATAATCATGCCTCTTTCTGTCGTACAGCTGGAAAGGAATCAGAAAAGTTAGACCATAGAAAATGGCAGCTCACCGCAAACAAAAATTCCTTGTGCCATGGCGTTTCAAGAACTCGAATGGCATGCTATTGATGGAGTCAACCTCGATGAAGGAGTAGATGATATTCAAAAACTTACTAACAAAATTGGAATCCCACTGTTAGGTGATATTAAAATTGTTTGGGTAGACTGAATTGGCAAATTTGGTTTTTTTAGAAATGCTTTATAGTGCCGTCGTTAAAAAATGAATTACAAGGTTTCTTTCTTTCTGTACCTATCCTTTATACGCCTCAAAACTGTTACGGACCATCATGACTGGCTTTAAAAGCTTCTAATTTAGCGTAACGTAATTATTGAACAGCTCTAAAGTATCATGGTGGTGGATAACTTTTATGTATTTTAATTCGCGCAGTACAGTAAAACATCCTATATAGCGGACAGTTTTTCATGAACGGTCTGAAATGCAACCTCTTTATAGCGGACAGGTTATAGCGGACCCCTCTATATAGCGGACACCTGTTCTGTCTTCCTAATGGAATTTTGCCCTTGTGAAAACCGCTCTATAAAGCGGACAGTGGAAAAAACTGTAACAAAGTTGTTTTATTTTAAACTTTTACAAATTTGTTCCTGTTTCTTTTTTATCCAGTCTGTCGCTTCTACAGAACCTAGAAAATGATGTTGAACAGGAATTTTCAGGCCATTACCATCTTCAACATTTACTCTTTTGCCACGACCTCTGCTTCTATGGATCAATTGGGAAGTGTGAAAATAAGCAACACACTTTTAAATATAATTTTCGGAGTGTGCTCAACAATAAAGACCATCCAAATGACAACTACTGAGGCGTTGAGAAACCTGAATGAATTGCTCACGTATGCACAGAACCAAGGAAAGAGTCCTTAATCAAGGCTTTATCAGAGGGAATTAGCCAAATCGAAAAGTTAAACAAACAACACCTTTTCTCACTCCCAATGGTGTCCATTATAGAGAAGTTTCACGGTATAAGTCAACCCCAGTCAGACATCTGCATTCCTATTTTCTTTAAATTTCATAGAATTCTCTTCTTCATCTATTTCATCAGTGGAGGTTTACATCCGATTACATGTAAACCTTTTTTCTTTTGTACTCTGATTGATTATATGCAAAGTATATGTACGCCATTTAGTTTCCTTCATCAACACGTGTTAGAACCAACCAGAGCATGAGGCAATGATGAGCCGTCAACGATTGACCTAGTTTTTACAAATGAGGAAATGCAAGTTTCTCAACTCGAGTATCTTGCACCCTTGGGTAAAAGTGATCACTGTGTTTTATCATTCAAATGCGATTGTTATATAGACTATAGCAAACCTCAAAAGCGTTACGCCTATCACAAAGCAGATTGTGATGTAATGAGGAATCACCTACACGTCAGAAGCTTTCTGGAAGAAAGTGAAAGGCGTTCCGTTGAGGAACTCTGGATAGTTTTTAAAAACAAAGTACATGAACTTAGTGACAGATTTGTACCGATTACAACTACTGATCCAGCCTGGAGAACGAAAGGAACTTTCCCAGTATCACCGGAAATGAGATTCTAAATTCGCAAAAAGAAAGCTGCACATCGAACGTGGATTAATACTAGGAGAAAGAAGGTAAAGAGAGGAAAAAATGCAAGAAAGCGAGAAATAAAGTAAAGACGAAAAAGTTGATGCGAAAGCTAAGACGTGAATCTGAACGGAATGTAGCAAGTAAAGGAAAATCGAACCCAAATGTGCGTAACAAGTTGAAAACTAAATCTGGGATGGCACCTTTGGAAGACCTAACGAACGGGATAAGACAACTGAAATTTGCGGATAATGAGAAAGCAGACCTTCTACAGCGACAATTCTTGGGCGTCTTCTCAGAGGAGCCTCCCGGTGATGTACCTATCTTAGAAAAATGCACAGACACCACAATCACTTAATGCGAAGTTGATGAAAGCATTATAATGAAGGAAATCAAGCAATAAAATGTCAATAAAGCATTGTGGACCGGACGAGATTCACTCTTGTATGTTGAATGAGCTTGTTACTTTTTTCTCATCGCCAATATCCGTAATTGCTAAAAAGTCCCTCAGTCAAGGCATCATACCACAAGATTGGAAAACCTTGTACATTTTTGTAATGTATAAGAAGGGAGACAGACACAGACCAGTTAATTATCGCCCAATCAGCCTCACATCGACTGTATGTAAACTTACTGAGTCAATCATAGCGAAATGTATAACAAGATACTTACTTGAAAAAAACCTCTTGTCTCCTAAACAGTTTGGATTCGTTCGTGGAAGATGAACTGCAATGCAGCTTTTATGTTATCTCAACGAATGTGTTGACGTGGTAGCGTCAGGTAATGTCATGAATTGCATATACTTCGACTTCGCTAAAGCATTTGACAGTGTTCCTTATCGTAGGTTGATCTGCAATTAATCGAATCCTTTGAAGTCAAAGGTGAGACTAAATTGGATCAAAGAATTCCTGAACAATCGTACATCAATGATCTCCCCGAATGTGTATCATCAAGTTCGTTCCTTTTCGCCGATGACACCAAGATATTTCGAAAGATTTCATGCAAAGAAGATTAAAAAATACTACAAGCTGATATAGATTCGTTAGGTGAATGGTCTCATAAATGGCTACTTAAGCTTCACCCAGACAAGTGCCATGTACTCACACTTGGTAAGCTTGAGAACATTGTTCACACAGAGCGATACAGGCTAAATGATGTAGAACTAGAGCATGTGTTTGAAGAGAAAGATCTTGGCATAATAACAGATTCGGAGCTCAAGTTTGAAGAGCACATCAATACAAAAATCAAGAGGGCTAACTTTATTTCGGGCTTAATACGAAGAAGTTTTTCATTTCTAGAGGAGGCCCTCTTCAAAAAGCTGTTCACTACGTTCGTACGTCCGCATCTCGAGTACTGCCAAGCTGTATGGTCACCATATCTCAGGAAAGGTATCAATAAAGTGGAAAGCGTCCAACGTCAAGCAACGAGAGCTGTTGATGGTTCAAAGAACTTAACCTACGAGGAAAGACTGCGTCGACTGCAGTTGCCGACGTTAGTGTTCTGAAGACTTCGTGGTGACATGATCAAACTGTATAAGCACTATCACAATTATGATAAACCAAGTCTATGCAATGCATTCCGTCCACGCACTGTAACGTCACGAAGACACGACTTTCAACTGGAGAGAAAGTTCGCTGAAGACAAATGTAGGGGAGTACAACATAACTCATTTTATTTCCGTTCAATCAAAACGTGGAATAAATTACCGAAAGAAGTTGCTCATGCTGGATCAATCGACGCTTTTAAAATCCGTCTAGATAGCTACTGGAAAGATCATCCCCTACGTTACGATCACGAGCGTCAGTAATATCAAGAGCAATGAGGCGAATCTTGCCCTGTGAATCTGTAATAAATAAAACAAGCGAAATTTTACATTTTGTTGTGTTATATCGCTCTGTTCAGTTTATTTGGTGTATAGTGGGTTAGTATTGTGGATTACTTATTTTAAACTGTTCTGACGTGGCGGCGATAATTACACTTTGTTTTACTTGTGGGTAGTCATTTCTGCATCTTTTCAGTTAATAATTGCGAGTTTTGTTTTTCTTTGCGATTTGGGTTCTGATCGGATTCTGTGGTGACTCCCATGTATATTTTGGTTATTTTATGTTAAGATGATCGAATTCCGCATCTGTACGCTGTTATTATTTTCTTTTCTTTGTTTTGCGTTTTGGCGGGAATTTTCGATCCTCTTTTTACAGTTGAGTTTTATACGGCTTTTTAAATAGTGCCGTTTTGACATTTGTGTTGTGTTTTTGATTTGAAACTTCACAGAGTGTTTCTTGTTAACTTTTCTAAGCTTCCTTGCCATGTTTCATAGTGAAACGGGAATTTTTAGCATTTTTGAAAGTTTGTTGTTTTGAATCGATTTATAGCTTATAAGAAGCTTTTGTTAATTTGTAAACTTTCTGTGAAGAAATTATTAAAAAAACCCAATTAGTTCGCCAGAAATCTTAGGTTCGTCATTTTGTCGTTTTTTAACGAATTAATTTTCTCAATGTTCTGAAAGATGAATTTTTCTTCTATAGAACAAAGGAATTCTTCGAAAAGACAATAGATTTCCGGGGATGATCTACATCTTCTTAGATCAGAGAAAATTATCTATCTTTATACCTAGATTCTAGCGTTCAAGGTCGTTGTTAAGGTGGTTTATTGGTTTTTATGTTTTTATTGAGTTGAATATAGGCCAGGCACACATCGCCATCTTTCTGGGGAGATTTATTTGATATAATTCATTTTTGCCTCCTATTGGCGTGAAACAGAGGCTGTTTTGTAACTGTTTCGCTTGTCTCTTGATTTTGTGGTAGTTGGCTTTTGTAATGACGGGGGAAACACACTGGGGTGTGCAAAGGGAGCTTCAAAGTCAGCTACCTTACCTTCCCTCAGTGCCTGACAATACTTCACTTGGAGCACAATAGTCAACTGACGGCAGCCAAAGCTGTGGTGTCGTCCACTGGTGGTCCATCGTATTTGATGGAATTTCTACGTTTCATTATTCCATCTACTGCAAGATTAAGAATAGTAAAGATTAGTAGTGAGAAAGGGACTTGAGAATTAGGTCATGAGGGATTAGGTCATTCCACTCTGCCCTGAGATGACAGAAATCAGGATCAAAAAGGTTTTGAGAATAGCACAAAGTTTTGGACAGTCAAGGAAGACGTGCGAAATGTCTTCTGCTTGACTACAGGCATTACAGTAGCGTCTCTGACTGTTAAATTTGACATTCGTTGGCAATATGTCATGGAGTACTTTGAACAGTGTGTCACATGTGCTAGGGACTCAAGAGCCCCTAAAGAGGTTAGACCATTGCTTAGTCGACTTAGGTGGTAATCTTGTCTCCTCTGGGTTTTTGAGATGGAGGGAGGAGAGCGGAGGAGGTATTTTTGACCGTGGGAGGTTTGTCGACTGACATTGTTTTAACTACTGCTTCTGCTTTAGGGTAGCAGGTTGGTACTATCCATTGATTTGGGGTTGATATTATCCATGGACGCTCTCCACTTAGGTGAGCTTCTGGAGAACGTGTGGTACACGAGGTAGCGTCCAATGGAATACCAGGGGTGATTAGATTTAGATTTGAAGAGGTTATGCACTTTCTTTATTGCTATAGTCTTTGGGGATGCAGAATCCCAAGACCTCCCTGTGCTCTAGGCAAAGAGTACATGTGGAAGGGTAGAGGAAAAGTTGCCATCTTGAACAGGATTGTCTGGATAAGGGAGCTTTTTGGTTATCCATAATGGTGGTGAATGCATTCAGCAGGGTGACTTTTCCTTTGATGGAGAGGTGTCTATACTAAAAGGACTTCAGTTTTGCCTCACATGAGGTTACAGCCTTGCTCGACGCCCCTTTCCCATCATTGGTAAAAAGTACACCCAGGATTTTGATTTCTTTTGTCCACTCTATACCGTTTGGGAGATCAAATGGTTGGTCTGAGAGAGAACCAAAGGCAAAGTACTCGGTTTTGGATATGTTTAGTTTGGCTTGCGTGGTCTGACCGTAGTGTTTGGAAGTTTGAATTGTGAGTGGTATTTGGTTGAGGTCGGTCAGGAGTGTTGTGGTGTCATCTGGGATAGTAGGAGTGGCTTTGCTCTCCCCGGGGGATCTTCAGGCCAGTAATGTTCTCATTGTTTTCTAGGATGATTGCAGGAACTTCTGCCTGTATTACATAGAGAGGCAAGGAGATTGGGTCTTCCTTTTCTGACGCCTCTTTGTTGGGGAACGAGACAGAGATAAAGCCGTTATTGGTTGTGCATGCGGATGTGTTGGTCAGAAGGACGCAAAGGTTTCGACAAAGTCCTCAAGGTATCCAAATGCTTGAAGTGTTTTAAGCAGGAATCTCCTGTCAACTCTGTCGAAGGCTTTCTTCTGCTCAAATGAAAGTAGGAAGGCTTTTTGTCCTTTGGTTCTAGCGGTTTGGATAACATCTCTAATGAGTCCTCCAAATCTCCTTTCTTAGGGAGCATGGTTATGATTGCCATTTTGGAGGATTTGCTCAGGTTCCTTTGGTCGAATACTGCATTGTTGAGGGTTTGTGTGAGGTCCTTATCCAGGATGTCCCAGAAATGGGCATAGAATTTCATAGGCAAGCCATCTGGGCCTGGAGATTTGGAGTACTTCATTTCGTCGAGTGCTTCCTTGAGTTCTTCCTGGGTGAGGGAGGCGTTGAGTGGGAGAGGTCTGTTTCTACTGACTCGGTTAAGGGTGGGTTCAGCCACCTTCGGGAACATAAATTCTGATATGGTTTTCTTGATATCATTGATCCGTTTTGTTTATATAGAACTAACTCGATAGAAAATACTGAACATTTTCTATTGCAATGCTCTTATTTTTCTAACGAAAGACACTTAGTCTTTGACAATCTCAATCTTTGGGATTTTTTTTAAGATGTCGGCCTGGTATGTTTGAGATGTTGGTTGGTTGGCGAAGAGCTCTAGGTAGAATTTTCTGGTTGCTTCAAGGATGGCGTCGATTTCGGTTACTTTACCTTGTTCGTTTTTCAGGGATGTTATTGTCTGTTTTTGTTGAGAGCTCTCCACCGCGAAGAAGGCTCTGGATGTTGTTTCGCCTTCTTCGATTGTAGTGAGCCGACATCTTGTCCGTGTTCCGGAGTTTAAGATGTTCTTTAGAGCAATGATCTCTGATTGGATGGCAACTTGGTTGTGGGGCTTTTTCCTTATTTCTTTTTATGGTGGTGCATATCTCAATTGATATGCTCTGAACGTGAGATTTGCCTACTTCCCACCATGAGAGCATGTTGTCGAAGTCCTGTTGGTGCGAACTCCAGTACATCCATATTTGCCTCATTTGATTGTCATACTTTGGGTTTACGAGTACTCAAGTGTTTAACTTCCATGTACCCGGTCCCCTTTTTTCGGTTGTGTTGACCAACCTGACATTCATCATGTGGTGGTCGCTCATTTGATGTTTGATGATTGATGCGTGTGTCAATCTGGTCTTGATGATTTTAGATAGATATATTTTATCTATTCTGGGCTGACTGTCTCCGCAGCGGATGTAATTTGCGCCAGGTGTCAAACAGCCTTAACTGTCCGAGAAGTGTGTTGAGTTCTCCGGATCCTTCGGTGTGTAAGGATGACTTTGTTCCACCTTGACGGTCAAGGTAAAGGTGCCCGACCATGTTGAAATCACCTCCTAGCACAATTGGAAGGTCCGGCGGGAAAAGATGATCTAAAGAGGTGAAGAAAGTTCCTCTAGAATGAGGTGGAGTTGGAGCGTAAATGGACATGATTACGTAGTGTACGCCATCACACACGATTTCGGCTCCGATGTAATGCCCCGCCGCGTCGGAAGCAAATGAGCGGGTTAGTTGAACTTTTTGTTTAGTGAGTATTGCCACTCCAGCCTCACGGTTAGAGAGTGACGCCCATACGAACTGGCCGAATGGTTTCCACTCTTCTGCCTAGCGGGTGGAGGTTTGTGTTGTTGAATGTGCTTCTTGTATAAGAGGAACATCATTGGCCGAATGTCGAAACAACGTGAAGAGAGCATCTCTCTTCGGTTTGCCATTCAAGCCGTTGATGTTGACTGATACGATGGACGCCATTATAAAATTATAAATTGTTCTCACACATCATGATCAGATGTTGTGCCTGGCAAATATTCTCCCAATCTGTTGTACCAATATTTGAGTTATGTCACGTAAAGATGTGTTGCGGTCTGAGTACCATTTCAGGACAGGGATATATTCCTGTCTAAGTTTTAGTGGGTGTCCATGAGCAACGGCTCTTAGTAAACGAAAACGAGGCTGCACTTTTTCAAAGCCGATGTTGGTAAAAACTTGTACTGTTGGAAAGCTGATTCAAAATAGCTACAAAGTCCAGGTGGAGGAGGTGAAAGTTTGTGTAAAACCAAACAAATAACAGTTAAACTATTAAAGTATGGAGTATATGAATTGGAAAGTATATAAACCCAACACGATACAGGCAGATTATCGAAACGAAAACTGTGGGTACACTCAACGAACGTAAGCAAGCGGCTTTATCACGTGATCAAAAGCATACATGACACGTAGCTAGAATACATTATCAAAAACTTCAATCATCCGAAGTAGCTCGTCAGGGTCAACAGTGTATGGAAAAGCTGGTGGCCATGGACAAAGAATGTACGACTAATCATCATCCTGTCTTAACATTGCTTTAAACGAGAACTTATTCAAGAACTTATCCACTTATCCGCTGCAGCAGAACTGAAGGATAAAGGTACATAACAACAGAGCAAAGTTGCATTTTCAGCTGCTGAAGATTCGTTTCTGTCTTATGGCTTCAAAAGATATGGCATGGGAAATGAACAGCGATTTTACGAGATCCAGAGTATAGCTTTCATCATTCACGAAAACCGAGTACTTTGATGATCAGAGCAAAGAAGTTGAACTTAATTTAACATACGAGAATTATCTCCTATGTCTGTGTTTAATTTAATAAACAGTTCTTTACTAGGTGTGACTACATCAATACTAACTAAAGGGGAACAAGTTTCTTTTCGAATAACAGTTGATAGATCAGGATTTTCTTCAAGTTTCGTAAAGGTCTGTTAACCAATAATGGAGAGATTTACATACAAAGTTTAAATTAAGTTAAGAAGATCGAGGATGCTTGAAAAGTTTATTAGATGCTTGCCAAATAGTAGGGCCAAGGCCATCTTGTTAGCGAATATAAATAACTGCACAGGACTGATGGCTAAGCTGATATTCTTAAAAACGAAGGAAAACCATAACCTGTTGTTGAAAGACTCAAAACATATCATACTTCTGAAGAAATATAAAAAAAATGTAATAGTGAAAAAAAATATATAATAAATGCCTTTTCAATTTTTAGCCCTTGTTATGTTCATAAGCTTTTCTATTTTAGAGAAGGGGAATAACGAGTATTAAGGAGGAAAAAGGGAGAATAAGATGGAATAAGGGGAAAATAAACAGGAACAAGTGGGCAACTAGCGGACATTTCCTACTATCATGCATTTTGGTAGGAGAAAGGTCATCTACCTAATTAGTTTCCGGACCCTCCAATAAGCACGTTGTCTTGTTGCATCTTATTATTTTCATGGTATATATGTTGGCACAAGGTTTTTGTTCAAGCACAGAATCACATTGTTATCGGAAATTTCATCTTCTCACTGAGTTCGCAATTCAGCTTCAGCTTGGACACTATTCGTTGGTTGTATTTGCGTTCCCCAATCTCCGAAGCAATACTTAAAAACGCTCCACTTCAGTATTACACCACCAGTATTCAACATTGTTGGAACATTTTAAATTAGAAGAAATACCTTATTTAGGCCATGCAAATAACTCTTAACATTCAAGAAAGATTGAATTTTCTTCTCTGAGACTTTACAAGTAATCTTAAAACACATACAAAGAAGCCACTTGGTTTGAAGACTTCAGGACGTGACACAATGATACATATCTAGTCTCGAAAACGCAACATTGCCGAATTGCCAAATTATCTTCAAATCTAACAGAATCACTAGCAAATTCAAAATCTATATCTTCCATTTGTTCTTTGTACAAATTTTTATGAATATTGCAGAACTTTCGAAATTTGGTCCAAATTTGTCCCTAATTGTCCAATTTTAGTCAAATCTGAAAAGTAAGTAAAGGTAAAGTCAATAAACACATACATTCTAAATCTTTAGAATGCTCCTGAATTTGAAATATTCGAGTATCAACAGTTTTGCTCCTGAAATTGAAAATTTGAGTATCAGGAAGAACCAATTTTCTTGACACTTGGAAGCATCAATGGTATTTTGACCTCAAACTTGTGATTTTTTGTTACAAGCAATTATGTTTTAACTAAAAATTAAAGTGCGACATTTATCAGACACCCTGATAAAGGTATCTATCATTAATTTCAGGATAAAGTTGGTTGCTCCTAAAATTTAATTGTTTCAATTTGAGAAAATCTTCCGCGTAAAATCTCTGAAAAATCGACCAAAAATCGTTATAAATACATTAAAGTTGACTTTTTAAACTCACTAATCAGACTGTCTTACAAAATTTTATAGTTTGGACTAAGTTACAGGCCCAAAATACGAAGAAAAGTGTAATTTTTCCAACATCGTGAAATGTCCACTCGATTCTAAGATACAGTAGACATATGGTGTAGTATACATATAACACTGTTCAACTTTCCTGATAAAGATTTTTTGTGTTTTTGTGGATAGAAACATGAAAGACAAGGTGGAATGGGGTGAAATAGTGTCAATAAAGTCACACTCAAGTGACGTTACTGCGACGAGAAAATCATTTCTTAAGCATTTCTTTAGTACAGGTAATCAAAAGGTGCTCCCGAAATTGAAACTAATACTTCACCACATCTCCTAATAACGAAAAATAAATATTCATTAAAAAAGAACTTTCTTATCTCAATTGCATTACTTTAAGGCTGTTTCTTCAAAAAAATAATCATCCAAACACCATTTGTTAGTAAGTTGTTACCTTTCCAGGCCCTAACATGAAATTTAGAAATTGGGAGCAATCCAGGATTTAATGAATCTAAAGATAGATAGATAGATAATCAATATTTATTATCAGAGACGATTGTATAAATATTTCTAAGTTTTTTTATAAAATTATCAGAAGAAGCAAAAAATAAAAGTAAATCTCCTTATAATAATCCGCAATCGTGTGTAACACATTTAACTTAGAGAGTGATGGTTTTTTTAAAAATTTACGGCCAAAATCTTCTTAATCGTGGTCATATAGCGGCAGTTAGACCATTGCAGAAACCCTCAAAATGCCTATTTTTCATCTTTTGTTTTGACACGTGATCGCCGTTTCGCCATTTTTATTGGTTGCCGAAATCGGAAAAACCAAAGCAACCAATTCGTTGAAAAAAGTAAACAAATTAAGTTTTTTATTCAGTGCGGTTACGCTCGAGAAAAAAAAGACAATAAGTATAGACAATCGCAATTGTCGTCTATAGATCAAATTATCAAACCAGTTATCAATCAAAGTTTACCAGTTTATAAAGTCAGTTTATCGAAAGCGAAAGAATTACGTAACGAGGTATTGTGTTTATTATTTTTAAAGATGGTGAACCCCACGAAGGTTTTTCCAACCTTTCCAACCTTACTTTCCAACCTATTTTAGTGTCTGTCTTCTAAAAACTTCTAACAACATTTTTATTCAGGTTCATTTATTCCTTGCTGTGAAGTAGAAAGAAAGACAGAAAGTAGAAAGAAAGCAGAAAGACGGAAAGTAGAAAGAAAGGTTTGTCACTTAAAACTTAGATGTACAGTCTTTTTGAGAAACGTTTCAAAATCTTTTTTTCGCTTTCTCCTAGGTTCTTTAGCTAGAAAGAAAGGTTTGTTTTCGCTTCCACCAGGTTTTTTTTGTGCTGTTTCTTTGCTGGTGGTGGATATTTCTTTCTATTGTTGTTAGTGTTTCTCAACTGTAAATGTTTAATATAAGAGGCACTAATATTATTCCTGGCTTCCAAGCAGCTTTTAGAAACGGCCAGTTTGTTTTGCAACCACCTGATCAGCAGCAAATGCGCTCTGTTATTCAGCGTAGGCATGCAAATGAGGATGTAGTTGAAGCAAGGCGCCGACAGCTTCAGGTGAATAACATCCAAACAGTATCAGAAAATGAAAGACTTAGAATCAATAATTCTCAAAGGCAAGTTAATTATCGTCAAGCTGAACAGCCAGGTGAAAGATTAGCCAGGCAGAATGAGAATGCCCATCGCATGAGGGCAAGGCGTGCTGTTCGACGAAATGCGAATCCTCTATTGCATCGTGCTGCTCGGCAAAACCAAATGCCTGAGCTACATTATCTTGGTGCCATGGACAAGGTCTGTCAGTTTTGTGGTGCCAGAATGTTTGCTGAGGAAACTAATTTTAAGTGTTGTCACAATGGTAAAGTTCATTTAGATAACATTTATTATCCTAATGACCTTAAACATCTTTTAGTAGGCAATAACAATCAAGCAAAGAACTTTCAAGAAAATATTCGAAAGTTCAACAGTTCAGTTGCTTTTGCTTCTATGGGTGCGAAATTGGCTGTACCACCAGGTCGTGGTCCACCAGTTTTTCGTATAAATGGCCAGGTATGCCACCGAACAGGTAGTTTACACCCACCACCAGGTGTTCCTCCATCCTATGGCCAACTATATATTTATGATGGTATGGATGCATTCAACGAGCGGATGGCAAGACCAGAAAATCAAGGTTGCTCCCCTGAAGTCATGCAAACTTTGCAAGATATCATTTTAAGGGAGAGTCCATATGCAGCTGCTTATAAACAAATGGGTGAGGTAGAGGTGGAGGAGTTGCAACTCGCGAATGAACAAAATCGCCAGCCATCTGAAGTAAGTGGAAATAGAAAATAATAGCAGATCTTTAACTGCATGTCATAACATTCTATTTGTTTTCCAGATAAGAATGCACTTGAGAAGTGGCGGTGACCGCCGTCGGTACAATCTACCTCATCATGATGAAGTAGCAGCTGTTTTTGTTGGTGAAGATGGTGCACCACCTTTGGCTCGAGACATCATTGTTTACCCTCGAGACAGACCATTGCAAGATTTACCAGTGCTTTCGCCTAATCTGGATCCAATGGTTTATCCTATATTTTTTCCAAGAGGAGAGTTAGGTTGGAGTTCTGACATTCCTCATGTAACAGAATATGCGGTAGGTCAGCAACGTCGCACGACCATGCTGCAATATTATACACTAGCCGCCAAGGCGGCGTCGCTCGCCGCCCATGTCCAACTGCTCTGTATCACTGTATCAATAAACGTCAAATTTCCTTATATACGGCTCGTGTACAACTTGTGTTCAACCAGAAGCAGATTCGAAGTCACAACCTCTGGTAAAACCAATCTTTTATCAGTGTAACAATACACTCAAAACGTAGAGAGAGAAAACTTCAAATTTTTATTAGCTTTTGTTTTAAAAAAGTTACGAGTCTAACATGGGTGCTATCAAACGTAAGGGGGGCATGGTTTCTCTTCTTAAAAATATCACACCGGAGGAGAGAAAAAAAGGCACGTGCTAAATGAATAGATAGAATAAAAAAACGTTCGATCAGAACGCTTAACAATTAAAAGAAGAAATTAATTTATTAAAAGAAAAGCAAAAAAAAAAAACCTTTTGTTTTGATATGATACTCTTTTTTTACCTATCGGTTTTTAAACATTTTGATTGCGCAAAAAAAAAGTTCACCCGTCTCAGTCAGGCAAGAGTTAGTTGCAAACGGAACATATGCTGCCACGTTCTGCCACTGCTGCTTTTTGTCCAAAATGTTTAATCAGTTAGTTTCTTTGTATTTAGTTGATGTACTGTTTTCAAAGCCAAGTCAACGTGGAATATAAAACTAACAATAATAATAAAAACAAAACATTATTCCTATTAGTTCATCAGCCAAAAAAAGTCACGTTCGATTGGGGTTGCAATGTATTTGCTTCGAACTCACATCGCACACAAGAAAAGAAATAATTTCGCTCACAACTCAATCTACCATTTTGCGTGACTTACAGACAAACAAACGGAGAATCGGCTATTAATATATAGACTAGCCGCCAAGGCGGCGTCGCTCGCCGCCCATGTCCACCTGCTCTGTATCACTGTATCAATAAACGTCAAATTTCCTTATAAACGGCTCGTACACAACTTGTGTTCAACCAGAAGCATATTCGAAGTCACAACCTCTGATAAAACCAATCTTTTATCAGTGTAACAATACACTGAAAACGTAGAGAGAGAAAACTTCAACTTTTTATTAGCTTTTGTTTTAAAAAAGTTACGCGCTCTAACATGGGTGCTATCAAACGTAAGGGGGAAATGGTTTCTCTTTTTAAAAAGATCACACGGGAGGAGAGAAAAAAAGGCACGTGCTAAATGAATAAATCGAATAAAAAAACGTTCGATCAGAACGCTTAACAATTAAAAGAAGAAATTAATTTATTAAAAGAAAAGCAATAATAAAAAAAAAATAAAAATTTTGTTTTGATATGATACTCTTTTTTTACCTATCGGTTTTTAAACATTTTGATTAATCAAAAAAAAGTTCACCCGTCTCAGACAGTCAGGCAAGAGTTAGTGGCAAACCGAACATATGCTGCCACGTTCTGCCACTGCTGCTTTTTGTCCAAAATGTTTAATCAGTTAGTTTCTTTGCATTTAGTTGATGTACTGTTTTCAAAGCCAAGTCAACGTGGAATATAAAACTAACAATAATAATAAAAACAAAACGTTATTCCTATAGTTCATCAGCCAAAAAAAGTCACGTTCGATTGGGGGTTGCAATGTATTTGTTTCGAACTCACGTCGCACACAAAAAAAGAAATAATTTTGCTCACGACTCCATCTACCATTTTGCGTGACTTACAAACAAACAAACAAACAAACAAACAGACAGAGAATCGGCTATTAATATATAGATTCAGGTTTGCATTTAGAGATACATTTAGCCCCATCTTAAAAGGTAAAAGATTACTTCAGCAATATGCTGTGGATAGTTATTGCAAAATTGAATCTAATCGTTTGAAATTCATACGAATGAACCAGGCAGCTCTTCGTGTTGAACAATATCAAGGCCTAATTGATCATCTTGCCAATGTTGCAGAAAATCGTGGCCTTAATGCAGGCAGACCAGTTATTCTACCTTCTTCATTTCAGGGTGGTCCAAGAGCCATGCAACAAAATTATCAAGATGCTATGGCTATGGTCACTAAAATGGCAAACCAGATTTGTTTTGCACTTTCACGTGCAATCCCAAATGGCGAGAGATTACTGAAAACTTGGATAATGAGCCCGCACATTATCGACCTGACTTGGTTGCACGTGTTTTTAATTTGAAATTAAAATCACTTTTAGAGGATATTACTAAGAATGGTGTTTTGGGGAAAGCCATTTCTCACCTGTACGTTATTGAGTTTCAGAAACGTTCTTTACCTCATGCACATATTCTTATACATTTAGCTCAAGAGGATAAACTGCAGAATGCTGATGACATTGACAGCTTAATTTCTGCAGAAATACCAGATCCTGAGCAGGAACCAGAACTTCATAACATCATCAGATCATGTATGATTCATGGTCCCTGTGGAAATGCTAACCCTAATTCAGTCTGTATGGGAGATGACGGTAACTGCACAAAGAATTTTCCAAAGCCATTTTGTGATGCAACCCAAATGAATGCAAATGGGTATCCAATGTATCGCAGACGCAATGATGGCCGTACTGTCAGGGTCAAGAACATTGAATTGGATAATCAATGGGTTGTTCCATACATTCCATGGTTGTCAAAAAAGTACAATGCTCACATAAATTTGGAAGCATGTACCACGATAAGAAGTGTGAAATATCTCTTCAAATACGTTTACAAAGGACATGATCGTGCCAATGTTGAGATTAATGAACGTCTGGAGCATGACGAAATTAAAACATTTCTGGATGCTCGATATGTCAGTGCACCCGAAGCATTGTGGAGAATTTTCGAGTTCTCCATGAATGATAAATCCCATACTATCAAACGCTTAGCTGTTCATTTACCTAATTGTCATCAGGTTTATTTTAGAGCTGGTGAGGAAGAGGCAGCTGCTGAAGGGGCATTGAAAGATAGCCACCTAACAGCATGGTTTAAGTTGAATGTAGAAGATCCTGAAGCTCAACAGTTTCTTTACTCAGATATTCCATATCATTACGTCTTTCATGACAAAGACAAAAAATGGCAGAAACGAAAAAAAACATTGAAACCTATAGTGGCTCGGTTATACAATGCCCGGCTGACAGAAGGAGAACGTTTCTTCCTTCAAGTTTTGTTGTTGCACGTTCCAGGTGCTACATCATTCGAGTATCTACGCACATTTGGTGAAGTAGTTTATGACACATTTCGTGAAGCATGTATTGCCAGACATCTTCTGCAAGATGACGAAGAGTGGCACAATACATTGGAAGAGGCATCAACATTTCAAATGCCCCAACAGTTTTGACTCACTGCGAGCCCTCAAACCCTCTTGAGTTGTGGAATACATTCAAGGAGAATATGTGTGAGGACTACACTCGAACATTGGCTGTTGCTCAAGCAGAGCAAAGAGCTTAGGGAGATATTGATAATGTCCTGAAACAATTCGGTATGTCATTAATACAATTTAATCTTCCGGAGTTGGTTCAGCAGATCCCTGAGGAAGAAATCGATGTGAATGTTTACATTGACAGGGTCCAGCAGGTAAGGCCTCAGCTTAATGAACAGCAGTTAGCTGTGGCAGATGCGATTTTGTCTGCTGTTTCAAATGTGCGCAATGGTTTAGCACAACTTGAAACATTGTTTTATCTGGATGGACCAGCTGGCACAGGTAAAACTTTTACATACAACTATGTTATAGCAGCATGTAGGGCCAGAGGTACTGCTGCATAAACAGGTATTGCAGCCACTTTATTATCTGGTGGTTGTACATTGCATTCCTTATTTCGTTTGCCTGTTCCTGTTTTAGAAAACAGTGTATGCAACATAACACCGACATCTAAACATGCAGAATACCTTCGAAGTATTGACCTGTTTCTTATCGATGAAGCGACAATGGTTTCCACCCATATTTTTCATGCCATTGATCGATTACTTCGTGATGTTTGCAACAAGGATACTTCTTTTGGTGGCAAAGTAATGTTATGGGGCGGAGATTTCCGTCAATGCTTACCTGTTGTAAAGAAAGCAAAACCCGCTGATGTTATTGAGGTGTGCTTAACCAGTTCTGCATTGTGGGCTTCAGTGTCAAAATTCACATTAACTCAAAACATGAGAGCTAGACCTGAAGAACAACAATTTTGTCAGTGGCTGCTACAATTGGGTAATGGGGAACTGCCATTAAAACAAGCAGATCCTGCTAAAGGTGCCATTGAAATTCCAGATTGCTGTGTCGTGTCTGAAAACACATCCCTTATTTCAGTCATGTTTGACGGCCTGGAACCTCATCAATATGCTTCGACTGCTATTTTGACACCTACAAATGAGCAGTCATTAATAATTAATAATGAAGTGTTGGAAAGATTGCCTGGTGATCCAGTTTGCTATTATAGTGCTGATGAAGTTGATTGTGATGATGAGGACGAGCGACAAAATTATCCGCTTGATTTTTTAAATAGCATCACACCATCCGGTATGCCTCCACATTGTTTGAAACTTAAAGTTGGAGTGATAATTATGCTTTTACGAAATTTGAACATCAAGAAGGGTCTTTGCAATGGGACACGCTTGATTGTTCGGGAATTATCGCAGAATTTTATTAAAGCTGACGTTTTGACAGGGTCAGCTGTTGGAGAAACTATTTTCATACCTAGGGTACAATTGTCACCCTCTGACACAGGTATGCCTTTCACTTTAAAACGTAGACAACTGCCGATTCGTTTGGCTTGTTCTTTCACTGTCAATAAGAGTCAAGGTCAAACATTTGAAAAAATTGGTTTGTTTCTACAACAACCGTGTTTTTCACATGGTCAGCTATATGTAGCCTGTTCTAGGGCAAAGGCATTTGATAATGTTTAAGTCAAAGTTGCTGCCACAGGTAAACAAGGTTACATCAATGGGAAGTTGTATACACAGAATGTTGTATTCCCACAAGTTTTACAGTAAATTATTTATTGTTTTGTTTGTTGTGCAGTTTGCCATAATCTGTGCCCTTTTTTAAGTTCAGTAACATGTGTATTATTGTGACGGATGTGATGGATGATTGCTACACTGTAAATGGTTTTGCTCTGTGCAACCTTACCAGTGTGATATTTATTCTATCCACCAGGTGGTTCATTAATGCTGTTTATAGTAGAACTACTGTCTCCGTTTTTCTGATACACGATGACTGTTCCTTAAGGTGCCAGCTGTCAACTGCTATATTTAATATTGAAGAAATGTAATCAACTTATATCACATGATATGTTCATTTCTTCTTTAGGTGGAGTACAAGTCCCATTGACTTACGTTCCCGTTGTGTACTCTGTTACCATGAATTGCGCATGGAAAATCACGAGCTTTTAGTCAATAGCAACACATCTCCATAGGCAATTCATGAACCAAAAGTCAGGGCATCTCTTTGAAAGAGATATATTTTCAGTTTAGTAATGTAGTATCTTTAGCATTATTTTTGTAAAAGTTGTAAATTAAAACTATGAAATTTTTATTTCATTTTAGTTATAAAAATATATAATGGCTGCAGCCAACACAGACTTCAGTAAGTTGTACATTTTTAACTGGGATTTTCTATTGCATTTAAGTTATTTGCATTCTAATAAATATATCTTCCTCCTATATTTTAGTATTCGAAAAAGAATGTGTTGCAAGTAAGGTTTATCTTATTTACTTTCACCACTTTTTCATTAAAGAATATACATTCTATGGTTTTGACTGTTTTATTTTTAGAATTAAATGAAGTTGAAAAGAAAAAAGCAGGTATGCAACTTAAGCATAACTACCTTTCTATGTCCCCATTTGAACACCCTGAAGGAAGCTGAATGAGAGTAATTCATATTACGAAATTATTTGAATGTTTCTTCGTTAGTTTGATTCATAAACATTTTATTTTTTAGTAACGAAAAGGATGGTTAAAAGGGCAGAGCCCATACCAACAAAACCTTCTGGTAAGCGTTCTAAATAATAGCATATAGCTAGATATAATTATTTCTGTGCACCTCAATTCTATTCTCTATATACAAGTATACATCTGTATTTTATACAAATGTCTTTTATACAAATGACTCCTTCTTTCATGTTATGGATGTAAATACGTATGCATATATGTTTTTAGAGGTTACAAAAAGCAAAGTTGTCTGCAGTAAGTTTGGATTATATTCAATCAATTTTCATTTATATGCAATATTTTTCAACATAAACAGTTCCAATCTTTAAGCAGTAATGAGTATTGTATTTCTTTTCAGACTTAATGGATGTTGATGTTTCAAATCGTAAGAGTGCAAATATTCTTATTTTGAAGGAATGTATAATGCCTTTTTCACACTCCTTCAACTGTTATTTTCCATATGTTTTTAGATGTTGGAAAGCCAAATGCGACTGTGCCAAGTGGTAGCACAAGTAGTAAGTTTTTGAATAGATTTAATTTTTCAAAACATTTAGTTCATTTAATTGTCTTCTTTAATCAATCACGTGTACACGATATTTTTTCAGATCTCGATGTCGATGATAACAATCCTAAAAGTAAGATTTTATTTGTAAAATCTAACATCATCTATAATATTGGCGGTAAACTATTAATTTTTATTGATTTTGTTTAGAACTGAACTTTGTCGACTTTGCTCGGTACCGAGAGGACCATCCGGGCTCAAGGTCACAGGCCGCATTTCGGGTTTGGGTCCGGAATGGGGGTCGGGACAGGCCCGATTATGTTTACAAAAAAACCGAAAAAAAAACGAAAAAAATATAAAAAAAAAAATTTGTTAAAAAATATAATAAAAATATTACATAATTCTACGCTGTAGAAGGTTATAAATTTTATTATCAAGCATTGATAAGTATAATGTTTCCTGCAGCGTAGAATTAGTTTAATTTCATTTAGGTTTATAGTTGATAAATTTATTTATTTGTTTATTTATTTATTTATTAAAATTCTTCCATCTGTACCCGAAATAGTGTCGTCTTTGCTCGCTAAAGTGAAAATTAAATGTCTTTTTTTTTCTTAGGGACTGTCACAAATGACGTCAACTGTTATAACTGGGGGTTATGCTAAAGTTGACGCTGGTTGACGGGGGAGGGGATGTGATACTACTGTTGACGTCAACCCACACAATTTCAGAACCTTGATTTTTCTAATTAAGTAAAAGTTTCTTATGAAAATGTTTACACTGAATAATGTGATCTTGATGTGGGGGGTCAAAAATCTTGAAAGAGTGGGTGACATCATTTGTGAACAATCCCTTATTATTGATATAATGACCCGTTAGATTATTTTGATCCCCCGTGGTTTACGTTTATGACCTAACCCTAACCCAACAATAACAAAGAAAATTATAACAAGTCATAAGGGGCCATTAATTATTATTTTCTACCACAGTTTATAGTTTGTAAATATGTATTTTGGAATAGATGTCTGTTGTCAATCTGTTTGTTTTTTTTAGTTTAATTGTCACATAAAAGTTTAGATCTTTGGCAATAAGTAGATCAAATTAGGACTTTCTATATGCGTATTGAATGTCGATTGTGATTGTACTTTAGTTTATACTAATACTCAACGGCATGCGCAAGCGTTCTTTAATCTTCGTAGCCAATTCACGTCAACCTACCATGTTCTTTCTGCTTCAATTCCATTATACTTAAATTCATTTTCTTAAGCCTCTCTCTCTGTTCAGCTCACATCGATTAAAACCTGTAAAAATCTTTTACACGGGTTACTAGTAAAAAATAAACATAAAAAAAATAAATAATAAATAAATAAAAAAAAACTAGCCGCCAAGGCGGCGTCGCTTGCCGCCCATGTCCACCTGCTCTGTATCACTGTATCAATAAACGTCAAATTTCCTTATAAACGGCTTGTACAACTTGTGTTCAACCAAAAGTAGATTTGAAGTCACAACCTCTGGTAAAACCAATCTTTTATCAGTGTAACAATACACTCAAAACGTATAGAGAGAAAACTTCAAATTGTTATTAACTTTTGTTTTAAAAAAGTTACGCGCTCTAACATGGGTGCTATCAAACGTAAGGGGAAATGGTTTCTCTTCTTAAAAATGTCACACGGGAGGAGAGAAAAAAAGGCACGTGCTAAATGAATAAAGTGAACAAAAAAAAACGTTCGATCTGATTAAAATAGATTAAAAGAAATCGATTAAAACAAATTAAGACAACTATTATGACAAAAGCAAAAAAAAAAATATTTTGTATCATGATACTCTTTCTTTACCTATCGGTTTTCAAACATTTTGATTGCTTGAAAAAAAAGTTCACCCGTGTCAGACAGTCATGCAAGCGTTAGGATACACTGCCAAACCGAACATGCTACCACATTCTGCCACTGCTGCTTTTTGTCCATAATGTTTAATCAGTTAGTTTCTTTGTATTTAGTTGATGTATTGTTTTCAAAGCCAAGTCAACATGGACTATAAAGCTAACAATAATAATAAAAACAAAACGTTATTCCTATTAGTTCATCAGCCAAAAAAGTCACGTTCGATTGGGGTTGCGATGTATTATTTGCTTGGAACTCGCGTCGCACACACACACAAAAAATAATTTCGCTCACAACTTAATCTACCATTTTGCGTAACAGACAAACAGAGAATCGGCTATTAATATATAGATAAAAAAACAAACATAAAAAAATGAATAACCAAAAAATTAATAATAATAATAATAACAATCTAAGATCTAAGATTGATTATTGATAGCGACATGAGATGATAGAAAATAGAACTTCGCAAGGTATTTGAGACGACCTAATGCCAGTGTTGATAGGTCGTCGATGGCAAGATAATTTTGTAATAAATTCCAGGATAAAACCAATTGGTAACTAAGAGAGTTATTACCGAACGTAACAGTTGACACATTTGGAAGTTTTAGTAACCCAGCCTTGGCACGACTAAGATAACCACGATTATGTTGGTTTAAACGGAGCAAATCAAAAGTAGTAATAAGAGGAGAAGGTAATTTACTGTTCATAAGCTTAAAGACAGATATGATATTTAAGAATTTAACAAAGTCAAAAAAGGAAAGTAATTCAAAGTGTAGGAAGAGTGGCGAGGAAGGAGCACGAAAATCAGAAAAAGACATAATTCTCAGGGCACGATTTTGAAGAGTTAGAAGACGGCGAGTTTGAAGACTTTGACGTTGGCCCCAAATTTGAGCACCATATGAAAGATGAGAATGAAATAAAGAGTAGTAAAGAGATAGAAGAGTTTTTTCAGGAACAATGTGACGAATTTTACTCAAGGCCCCATTAGCTCTCTTAAGCTAAGGCGCCACTAGAGCTCATTTGCATGCGCATGCAATGCAACATGTCCCATAGCATGCGCATGAAACTCTTCTTAGTGACGCCGGCAGTAAATTGTTGCAAAGAAAATGATTGATTGTAATGTTTCCAAGTTGAAAAATACAGCTCTGATGTTCCTGTTTTTCTCTTTTGTATTTGGCGAGGATATCATGCCAGCATGTCTTCAGCTCAGGAATGGTAAATTTTCCGGAAAAATGCTCACCTAGTTTCTCCATCAGAGCCTCTCGTATAATATGATCTCTATAATCTTGAGAATTGAAATTCCACAGAGAGGGGTTCTCGCGGTAATAAATAATCAATGATATCTTCAATGTCCTCGAAACTTGAAACTTTATGGGCTCTTTTGCTTTATCATTTTTGTGATAAAGGTTATCACTGTCCCACAAAACAGAATTGTTTTTATAAAATTCAATTAATGTAATTTTTTCTTTGTCGTTGAGTTGCTTCTTTTCAGACATCTTTTCTTTGCGTAAGCCTGTCTTCTTAACAAGAAAGTGATTTGTTTACTCTCTTAACTGCAATGGAACTTCAAGAGCATTCGATCGAATTTCAAATCGAATGTAAAATGATGTCACAATAAAAATTTTGTCCCGCAACATTATCTAAAGCATGGGCCACTATGAAAAAATGTCCCACAACAAAAATATTGTCGAATTTTGTCCCCGGCGCAATGGAGCAAAATAGATTCAGATCCATTTTGCTCCATTGCTCCGGGGACAAACTTTATACTCCATTGCGTAATTTTTGTCCCACGAAAAAATAAAAAATGATATGGGACGCGTGCAACATTTTTCATGCGCATGCAATGCAGCAATGTTGCATTTAAGTTTGTTACAGGCAAAGTTGATGTGAAATTTCCAGCTTAGTTCCTCATCGATGAAGATATTGAGGTATTTCACAACTTTGCTCGGACGCAATCTTTGACCATTGATTTTAATTTTGACGTCAAAATTGATGACGACATTCTGACGACAATTGTCAAAAAAACCAAACATCAATCGTGTGTGGTGAATAAAAAAATATTATCCATAAATTCAAAAAATGTAAAAGGTTACATGTAATTTATCCCCCCCCCCCCCCCCCCCCCCACCCCCCAGTTCCGCGGCCCATGTTTTCATTTTAATTATAACGAATTGACAACGACACTTTCAAAAGTGAAGATCCTTGTGGAAAAGTTATTTTCCTTTTAATTTAATGTTTTAAAAATCGGGAAAAAAACAACAATTGTGACGTATTAATCTACGGTATCTACAACTCAATTTTAGTGTAAGAGCTCTCGTCACATTTTTCCATGTCACTTTCCTCAGAATTTTAGCTAGTTTAGATGTCTTTGTTTGACGGTAAGTATTAATGATTGGCCAGTCTGTAAGGGGTCAGGGTTCCTACAGCTTCCAGAGACCAAAAACGGAACAGGAAAAAAGACTCTTTTTCATGTCATGAGTCTCAGGCTTGAAATTGTTTTTGAAAGTTAGGTATAAATATCAAGAACAGGGAGACACAAAAACTGACCAAAAATTGGGGTTCCTTGACCGATCTGACTCCTAAATAGGTATTGCCTTAAAATAGGCAAGAAAACATCATGCCAGAAAGAGCGTAACGTTAAAATGTTAGCAAATTTGAAAAGTGATGCAAAATCAGTCAGTTGCAAAAAAAGAAACAAGAACTTGATATAATATATAACAACTTACTCAAAGAATTAAAGCCTATAATTCAACAAACCTATGACAAAGGTGAAAGTGCAGAGCTAACTCCAAGAGCAACACCTAGATCTGAATAAAAAAATATTCAGAGACGCAATTTACTGTGTGTCATGCAATGATTTGCATAAAAGGTGGCTTTGTAGTAAAAGTGCAATGATACTTTTCGTGATTTCTTAACAGTGTTCTTGAACATAACTTGTAATGGCGTCCAAAAAAAGAAAAAACACTTAATTCCTATTAACAAAAACACTTGCCATCTGAAATCTTTCAAGTCCGGAAATGAAGCACGTCTGAAAGCAAGAGGTTTTTGGAGGAAAAGAGAAACTGCATTTTTTGATATTAGGGTCACGTATGTTAACTCCGAGTCCTCTAAAAAACCTCGAAACATCAACACACGAACATGCTAAGAAACGTGAATATCTACAACAAAATACTGCAAGTAGAACGTGAATCATTCAATCACCTTGTGCTCGGAATATGTTAGGATCTAGTCTATATCATAGTCGGTACCGCAAGGTTAGCTTTGTATCTTATAGTCGGCGCTGGTACTTTAGGATGTATCTTTGAATCAAACATGGCGCTGCGAGTAGGATCAAACAAGAGTGAAACAAAAAAGTATATTTAATCTGAAAATATCCTGAGAATCAGCAAAGAAAATGGCAGAAAGAGCAATCAAACCTCCAACATTGGACCTGTCTGTTGACAGATACGCAGCATTTCAGGCCTGGAGTGAAAAATGGCAAGATTATGTGTTACTAACAGAACTAAGTAAGAAACTTCCTGAATATCAAGCAGCCATGCTCAGATATACTTTTACCGAGGAAACGAGAAACATTTATGAATCACTGAGCATGAGTGAAGAAGAGAAGAAGAATTCGGCTACTATTATGGCAAAGATGAAAGAATATGCTAAAGGACTAGTAAACGAAACCTTATGAAAACACATGTTTGATTCAAGAAAACAGGAAGAAGGTGAATCATTTGGCGACTTCTTAACTGAAGTAAAACTGTTTAGCAGGAACTGCAATTATTGCGATACATGCTATCCTGGTTTGTTGAGAGACAGGATCGTTGTTGGCGTGCAAAGTGATATTGTACGAAAGAAGTTACTAGCAGAAGAAAAACTGACTCTTCAGAAGGCAGTCAATATATGTAGAGCCGCCGAAAAGGCTACACAAGGTTTGCAGTCGATGAAAAATGAAGAAGCAGATCAACATCAAAACGAAATTGCATGGTTAAAGGGACATCAATAACAACCCACCAGGAAAGAGGTATGAAAAATTGTAAATTTTGCTTGAAAGACCACCCATTTGGTAGAGCACATTGTCCAGCATGGGGAAAGAAATGTTTTCGATGTGAAGGTTCAAACCATTTCTCAAAAAGTTCAGTATGTAAAGGTTCATCAAGTAAAACCTGGAATAGAGATAATGATAATAAAGACTTTAGGGCAGGGGTGAGTGAAGTCCAAGGGGAGTTAAGTGAGGTAGGAGCCTTTTTTTCTTGGGGAAGTGACGAGGCCAAACCAAAGCAATCAAAACAGATATCAAATCACAATGAACATAGAGGAGACAAATGCAAAAATCAAAATGAAGATCGAAACTGGAGCAGACGTTTCAGTTATTGGAAAAAGCCATCTTCCATTATTTGGAATCCAGCTGACAGACTTGAGTAAACCTGATAGAAAACTAGTAGTCTATATCTGTTTCACGCTGAGTATTTCGTCTATGGATAAAGCTGGTTTGACTGTACGTTACAAGTTAGAAAGGAGTCCGTATAAGTTGTAAATCCAGTTTATCCGGGGCACCAAACATTTTATAAACATAATCTTCGTAAAGGGATAATCAATGCTTAACTTTCTGATCCATTTCAATGATGTATTGCAAATTCCTTAATAGCCCATAGTAATTCACTTTTAGTTTTCTCTAATGTATTAAAACAACAGCTGATTGCTGATTACGAGGCTAGTTCAAAAAATTCTGGAATAATGTATTGATTTTCGTTATTCAACTTTTGTGAGACTTCTGATTTAGTTCCCTCGGGAAACATTAAATACATTCAGACAAAGCACAATCCCCACCCATTGTTGACGAACCACTGTTTTCGAAGTTGATGTAACCAATTTAGCTGGCTTAGCTGTATTCCATTTTGATATGCCCCCTCGAATTTACAAAATAAGTCATTTAGTATTCTATATTCATTTCATTATATTTCATGCTCGCTCTGTATACTTTCTCAAAAGTTTCTGTAAAAAGAGTTGTTAAGATAAAATAGTCATTTCAAATGAATTTGAAAGTACTTGCCATATATGTTTTGAGAAATGTGAAGTGTTGTAAGGAGATTTTTGTCAAAAATTAAAGTGGATCAAAACATAGAGATACGAGAAAGAGAAAGAGTCACATTGAATTTTAAATCTATTCAAATATCTATTGTTTTATAATACAATTGGAATCTATGCGTGTGTGTTCGATCCAGTCCTTTTTCCGATTCTCATAGGACACCCGCCGATAAATTATAGGTTTTATAAGTAAATTTAAGAGCTTTCCTCTGAGTAAAATCTAGCTAATGATTGGCTAACGGGAAGATAATTTATCCAATGAACGTTGAGAAAAGACAGCAGCAAAAAACGAGCACATTTGGAGAAGAAGTAAAGTCGAGAAGGAAGGCCGCCATATTTGTGAAAAAAAATTAATAACTAAAAACAACAACAGTTATTTTAATAACTACAAATTTGTATCACAATCCTGATTGCAGGTGAGTTTACTAATACTTTATCTATGTTTGTGCTAAATCTCAATCATTAGGACGATGGCCTGCCCTTGAAAAAGGCTTTCAAAGTTGGATGTTTTTCGTTCGTTTGCTTTGTTGTTTTCGGTGTTTTTCTTACAATTTTGTTACTTGATAGCGCATGAATTAGTTAAAGATGGCTAATAAATGATAACAAAGAGTTTGAAATTGTTGTAGTAACCTAGTATATAATATTGTTTTAAGATTATGTTATAAATGTCTTGTATAGGTATATGGAGTTGCATCTAGAGACATTGTCAAATTTATGTCGATTATGTGGTTACAAAATCAAGTTAAATCGTGGCTATCTGAAACCAAAATCATGCGAAAGTTACGTTTTGGGTTCTGTTTTGGGTTCATTGAACATAGTGGTACCTGAAGATAGAAATGTAAGTTTTATATAATATTTTTATATTTTTAAAAAAGGTTCTGGAATTCCTTTTGTTGATGTATAATTCTGTTATTTGGTATGAAAAATGATTATAAATGGTAACAACATCTTTCATACATTTTCCCTTTTTAAATTAATTTCTTAAATTTGTTAATCCAACACACATTTCTGCATATGCTTGGTAAAATAAACATTGATATGATCTGTAATTCTCTCTAATTTTCCTTATATGAAATATTTTAGGTATTTCCGCAAAGTTTATGCAATACCTGTAAGAAAAAACTGGATCGTATGAGAAAAACTCAAGATACTGCATCTTTTGTGCTGCCCATGTTCACACCTCACCGTGACAAACAATGTGAAATTTGTCAGCCAAACCAAAACACCATTTTCCCTTAATGGTGGAACATAATGACATCAGCTGGCAGCAAATTATTGATGTATATGAATGGGATTTGTTACAGAATCCTGCTGCTCTTGGTCTCCGACGATTACATAAATTGACAGAAGATCATATACACCTGCAGCCTAGACTAAGAAAACAACATGCAATTGAGGGTTTAAATCAGAAGATGTTAAATGTTGAATACTCTTTCCACCCGAATAGACTCCCCACCCCCCGAAATTAAAATTGAATATTTTAATATCGTATCACAGTGTAAAGTATTGTAGTATTGGAAGTTTTTTAGAGGACTTTGTGCATAAAATCCAAGAGTCTCGTGTTAGCCCTGTCGGAAGAAGCCCTGTCAACTACGTTTTTTAAGATTTGTGTAAATCTTTTATATTAAAGTGAAGGACTATCAAAAGTACCCCCTTATCCAATAATATAATACACTAAATTTTTAGTGCAGTATTTTGTTTACAAATTAGGGTTTTTCGAAATGTTACGGTAGTTAACTCCTTAATGGTCAATAAAAACAAACGTTCACGAGCAACAAATCTTTTGTTAAGAAAGTTTGACACGTTGAAACAGCACGCTTTTTTTGCGAAATAATGACTTTGATATGCCATGGTTGTTAAATCACTTTGTTTTACCATACTGATTTTATGAGTGTTATTGTAAAATGTGTTGATTAACCATTAAAGAGTTAATTGAATGTGTTGATGGAAAAATTCCCTTTCACGCCTTAAACAATTTTTTACTAAAATTAAAACTTTTATATTTGGAATCCTTGAAAAAATTCCAATCGACTGATACCAAAATCGTTACAATCTGATGAGTACATAAAAAGTTATAATCGTAGATGAGTAGATGAGTTTCCAATGTTAATTACACTTTTATAGCTTGTACAAACTAAAAATCAAGTATAAATGTACGAAAACAGATAGGAAGTGCTAATGTGTGTTGAGACTTTCTAATGTCAATTGTCTTTAAGGGCACTCTTGAGAACCAAATAACGTGACAACATTTCGAAGTGTATATAGAGCGTTTTATTTCCTGCGAGGCTGCATGCGCATACTCACAGGAAAATGACTTGAATAATGATATTTTATGTTGCAACATGCAGTAATTATCGCGCAAAGATCACTGGTGTTTATAAACATTACGTCACTTTGAAACTCATCTATACAGTGTATCCACATAAAAGCGGGTCCCAAGTTTCAAACCAATTTAACTTTTTAAAAATTAGTTGTTTTGATTTCATTTTTTCCCAAGCTTTTCAATGATACATTATTTATTTTTACAATCAAAACAGTAAAGAAAATAGTAAACTTTAAAATTTTTGATACGGTCATTGCATCCTTAAGCGTCAAAAAAAACTTAATTTAATTGGCACGATTTCTTTTATGTGGAGGTGGCAAGGCTGATAATTGTTTTCATGGAACAGTTTGCACAAATATTAAACTAAAAGCACGGAATAGGAAAGAGGAGAAAACATCCTACCTGCTGGTATAATTTTTTTTTAATCGAACCAATATTTGAGAAATTATAACTGTTTAAATTCTGGGAACCGCTTTTATGTGGTCACACTGTAACCTTTTCAAGATTTTAATTGCTTTTAATTGTCCCGCTGCGGATTAGAAATAAAGTGAACATCGACCATTAAAAGTTTAATGATATTTTTCCAAGAGATTTTGCTTGTTTTTTTTTTCAAAAACCACTTTTTCATTTCTCCCGAAAAATGCTTTCCATTGATGTAAAAATTATTTCGAAATTGGAAATACTCATTGAGAAAAACAACTTTAAAATTTCCTTTTCCATCATTTCGAAATACACTGTATATGTAATATAAGTAAAACAATAGATAACATAGTAACGAGGCGAAACGTTATAATAAGGCATTCACACAGTGTTTAAACAGAAATTCGGGAAAGGTCTATAACTAACAAAACTTTTCACTTCTATCATGTTCCATATAAGTTCCGAAAGTTGGTCATAGTTATAATTTTTATGGCTTTGATACTGCACAAGTTAAAACTTTCTTTATGCTTTTTTATTCTTTCTCCAATTTGCTGATCTGTTAGTTTCATCATAAAGCATTGTAGTTTTTATAAACCCTTAAGTCACTTTACTTCTGGCAGCAACTACTGAAATTTTGTTTCAAATGTTTTTTTTACCATTTAGTCAATTTTCATTTTCAGTTTTGTTGTTCCACAAATGTCTGCTATTTTCATGTATATTTTGGCACGTTTTTTTTTTTTACTTTTTTGTTTTATCATACACAATAAGTGCCTGAGCGTTATGATTTGGTTTTAGGAAATCATGTTCCTAGCTGGCGTGATTTAATCAATACTTGCCATATGTTTATCATGTTTATGACGAATGCTAGTAATAAGATCTATAAAATTAATATTGCTTATCTTTTTTAGCCAAAGTGGAATAGCTGCAGTAAAGAAATTGACATTTTCGAGTATGTGGATAAAGAAGTGGTTAATGGACATGTTTCCAATGATGAAGTTCTAAATGGTGAAGTTGTTGGTGCGTTAACACAAATAAATGAAATTATGCAGACAGTAGTTATTGGTGTTCAGTAAAATTTTATTTCTTAATTTAGTAATTGTGCCGAGAGCAAATAAAAGTAATGATGGAAAACGTATATACGATAAAGTTCATTGGTGTCTCTTTTGCGGCACACCGCAACATAAAATTTCCAGACATATTCTATCAAAGCATCAGGATGAAAAACATGTAGCAGATATTCTTAAACTTAACGCAGATAATCCCCAGGAGAAGAAACGTAGAAGTATACAACTAAATAATCTGCACTATCAGGGTGACTTCCATAGAAATATGACTGTTTTGAAAACAGGTGGAGAGTTGGTTGTTTGGAGACGCCCTTCTCCAGATGACATTGTGTGTTGGAGAGATTTTACACCATGTCCGCACTGTTTGGTTTTTGTTACAAAGCAAGAACTTTGGCGCCATTCTCGTAACTGCCCTGAAAATAAAGAAGGACAGAAAAATGCTTTGGTCAGATCACAGCTCTTGTTATATCCCAACAAATATTCCAATGGCGCGTCAGAAGAATTAAAGGGTAAGTTGACTTGCAACGCATTGTCTGATAATGTTAATGGTTTCTATAATTTATCCCTCTTCAGTATGTTCAGAAATTCCTCAACAGTTACCAACAGTTCACTGAAATAACAATTATGAAATTCTTAAATTTCTATAATATCTAAAATACAGTAAATGTGCAATTAACATCTCAAGAAAAATCAAATCTGGAATCCTTACTAAAACAACGGTACTAAAAATAACTTTTAATCATTTCAGGTTTGGTGTTGTGTGGGATGATTAACGATGACATATCCACTGTTGTGGCATCAGATGAATTGATCGCAACGTACGGTTCATTCCTTTTGTCATCACATGGTGTTAGAAAAGGATTCAACATTTCCCAAAGAATGAGACTTCTGGCGAGGTTACTCATAAAATTAAGATCCCAGAACGAAAAATTTAACAAATTTACTCTAGCAGATTTTGTTAAACCTGAATACTTTGACGAGATTGTGGAAGCTACAAAACTGTTGGGTGGATTTAGAATGGTTGATTCTGAAGGTGATAAGGTGTCAGCATTTGAAACACCTTCAGTACCGTTAAAGATCGGGTATTCCCTTGAAAAGACATCTCAACTGTTAAAAGGTATTGGAATTAAGTCAAAAAATTTAGTTTTGACTAAAGATGCTGAGTATTTCAACGAAATTTATGAACCTCAGTGGCCTGTTCTAATAAGCGCCGCATCATTATGAACGCTGTCCAGTAACAAATTCAATAAAGTTCAACTTTTACCGCTTACCGAAGATCTTTTAAAAATTTGAGCCTTTCTGCAAGAAGAAATTCCAAAAAGGAGCCTTAAATTAAAGAATAATCCGAATGTGGAGTTGTGGCGATCGCTAGCAGAAATGGTTGGGATTCGTTTAACGATATTCAATAGACGGAGAATAAGTGAGGTGTTTGGGTTAATTGTAAGCCGTTTCACAGAAAAAGAAAAGTGGAAAAAAGGACAACTGGACGAAGTGAAGAAGTCCCTGACTGCGCTTGAAAAACGTTTAATGAACAGGTTGGTATATATTTTGGAATTCAGAAGCACGTCAAAAGTATGTTTTTATTGAACCTGAAGATATGTTATAACATAATTTGATCTGCTTCAGTTTAGACGTTGTCCATGTGAAAGGGAAAAGGGGAAGACAAGTTCCTGTCTAAGTTTCAAAGATCGAAGTTGAGACCATTGGGATATCGAGAAATAATGTGTTTGTTTTTGCTGCGCCTACAAGAGGATCAGACAAATATATAAGAGGGAACACAGCTATGACCAGTGTTTTAGAAATGGTGCCAGGATTGCTATGTAAAGAGCGTATTAGATCCACTCAAATCCGGAAGTATTGTGCTACTGTTACGCAAATCGCTGATTTGAAAGAGGAAGACTTACGATGGCTCGCTGACCATATGGGGCACAATTTACACGTCCATAGGGAGTTTTATAGACTCCATGAATCAACAATACAGCTAACAAAGGTGGCCAGGCTGTTGTGTGCGATTGATGAGGGAAAGGCTTCGGAATTTAGTGGAAAAAAACTTGGAGAAATTAATGTAACTGGTAAGTGACATGATTTATTCTTCAACAAATCCTTAATTTTCAAATACTATTGACTTGATAAAGTCCACTGGACCAACTGTAAGAAACGTTCTAAAACAATAATTTTACAATGTTGCAGTAAACCCAGCTGGTGAGAAGACGTCTCAAAAGCGTATGAATATACTCTCTACAGTATAGCTAGTATTGTTGTCAGTGTTCTATTGTTTTGTCTCTTGGTGCGGGCAAGGACACAGGAAAACTTCTACGATCTTCTGCTGATTTGATATCTGTGGCAGAGAATTGTAGAGATGATGTCAACATAGTTATTTTTCATTACAGTTAACAAAATATACACTGCCCTATCAAAATACCATGTAAAATGATTGAAACTTTTACCAACAATTAAAGTCACTATTATACAATGGTGAAATATATCGCTGCGGACTTCCTAGAGTAAAACAAGACAACAGCATAATGATGACGGGCGAGTCGAACTTTGAATAACAATAAAACGAATGTTGAATTGTGATATTTTTTTGATAAGTATTTGTGTCAGAACGTTGTTATGAACGTTGAAGATATTTTTTTCATTCAATCTATTAAGCTTGGTTTCCACTATGAGTTAACTTGAGTTAACTTGAGCTGGTTTATTTTTCTAAACCATGAGTTAATTTTTTGTTTACATAAGCCTAATTAAGTATGCATAGTTCCCATTACGAACACATGAGCTATTTCAGCTATTTTAATCTATTCGATATAACAAGATGTTCAATGACAACAGTAGCTCTGATGATGAATCAGAAAGAACTGCAGTAAATAAAACACGAAAAGTACACGCCATCTTCAACAAAGTCAAGAGCTTTTGCAACTTCTTTCCCTGAGTTCTGTACAACGTCTTTCTCTTAGTATGCCTTAGTTGTTTTGTCGTATAAACAAGGATATACTTCCACCTTTTCACTTAACGGTTCTTCCACAATCTAAGCCAAAATAATGGCCATATTTATCTTCCACTACTTTCACTACACTCGTAATGTTAACTTATTCATTGAAAACATTTTCTTCAACACTTCAGTAACTGGTGCAAGTAGTCGGAATCCTTTGATGTTTTTCTAAACCATGAGTTAACCCTTTGGCTCTATGTGGGGTCAAATTTGACCCCACTTGGAAAAGTCGCCATAAAATATGATTCGGGTTTTGGGAGAAGTCTCAAAGTAGCACGGAACTGAAAATCAAGCGATTTGATTGGTTTAGACTTTCCAAAACACTGAATATGAAGCTATGAAGTTTGTCTTTCACAGCAAATTGTAAAAAAACAAAATGGCTGAATGTAGTGACCAAAGAAGTGCTGTTAGACCAAAGAAATTGAGTCTTCAAGAGGTGTTAAATGCTGTATTGGACTCAGAAAGTGAACAAAGTGACTCTGACCTGGAAACTGACTTCAGGGAAAGCTCTTTAGAGGAAGAAAGTGATACCGACACCGATATTCAAGATGTCGTGCAGAATGATTTTGCAGAAAACAGAACAACCAATGATGATTTACCAATAGATATAGATGTAAGTAGTCATTCTTTTGGTTATTTCTTTAGTCCATAATTCAGTTAGTCTAAATAGGTTTATAAGGTTCTCTGTTATTTTGCTTTTGTAGGCTGGAGATACCACCAACGCTGTCCCTGACATTGACAACAATATCGAAAGTGAAAGTGAAATTCAAACCGAAACTGAGACTGCTGCTATTCAAGATCAAAGTGACAATACCACCCAAACTCATGACAATAATATTGGAAACAATAAGGAGAATGAACCTAGACATAGTCGAGGACGTGGGCAGGAACGGGGACGAGGACGAGCTTGTGGACGTGGTCGAGGGCGTGGACGTGCAAGTAGTAAAGGGAAGCAGGTTGGAGCTCAAGGTGGTAAACCTGGTAAGGCTGGAGAAAGTACCAAAAAGAACAAAGATGGTAATCCAGAATGGAAGACTCTTTCAGCTGATACTAACTTTGTAAACTCTAACGCCGATGTAGAATGTCTTGAATATAAGGGACCGAGCCGTTCAGCCAAAATACCAGAAACACCGTTAGAATTTCTTCAATTGTTCTTTACAGATGAAGTCTTTGATCAGCTAGCAGAGCAAACAAACTTATACTTTGAACAAGTAAAGAGTAACTCAAATAAAAATTTGGAATTTGAAAAAACCAACAGAGCAGAGATGAAAGCGTACTTAGGTGTTATTGTTGCTATGGGTATGGGAAAACTGCCATCATATGAGGACTACTGGGACAACGGTTTGCTTCGCATGCCATGGTTTTCTGCAATCATGAGTCGCAACAGATTTCAACAATTATCTAAATATTTTCATCTTGCTTTCATCTTGCTGTAAGGCCGTACCTAAGGACGATCCGAATTATATGAAGCTGTTCAAACTTGGCGGTTTGGAGGAAAAGGTTTCAAAAGCGTTTACTGAGAATTTTCACCCTGGCCAAGAAATAAGCATTGATGAGCAAATGATAGGGATGAAAAGCAGAGTGAGTTTCATCCAGTATATGCCCAAAAACCAAAGAAGTTTGGTGTCAAAGTATGGGCATGTTGTGATGCCAATACATCTTATTGCTTGAAATTTCAAATATACACCGGTGCTTCTGACAATGGCGCAGAACATGGGTTAGCCACTCGTGTTGTTTTCGACTTGATTGAGCCCTACCTTGACAAAGGGTATCACTTGTATGTTGACAACTTTTATACAAGTCTAAAACTGATTCAAGAGTTGGAAAAGAGAAAAACCTATGCGTGTGGAACAGTCCGTGTAAATCGTGGGGAATTCCCAAAAGCCTTCAAAGTTGCTAAACTTGATGTTGGAAAATCTACATATCTAAGGCTAAATAACATTTTGGCTGTTCATTGGAAGGACAAAAGGGACGTCTTTGTGATGTCTGCCATCCATGGTAACCAGGAGGAAATCATCCAACGCCACAAAGGTGAAATCAGTAAGCCAACGATGATTCAATCTTACAATATGAAGATGGGCGGAGTCGATAAGTGTGATCAGCAATTATCATACTATAGTGTAAATAGAAAATCCAAAAAGTGGTGGAAGAAAGTCTTTCTTCGTCTGTTTAAGATGGCTGTTGTGAATAGCTTGATCCTGTTCTACCACAAGCACCCACAACTGGAAAACAAAAAGTCATCTCACAAAAAATTCCGCACAATGCTGGTACATGAATTAGTGCAGCCACTTCTTGATGAGAGAGCCGAAAATTATATTGAAACAAGAGGTCGTCCAGCTCAGAAACCAACTTCAACCCCAAAGTCTAAATTTGATCCCAATATACGACTCACTGGAAAACATTTTAGGAAGGCAAAGCACCCCAGATCAAGATGTTTTGTATGTGGTAACAGGAAAAACCCCGAAAACCGGCAAGCGCACAGACAAAAAGACGAATGACTATTGCCCAAAATGTGAGAAATATGTATGTGAAGAGTGTTTTGAGGACTTTCACACAAAAAGTTACATCTAACTGACACATTTTGACTATTCTTATGATTTCTATGGCTTATACTGACTCTTCTTTTTTTTCCAGAAAATTCCGTTGCTAGGTAAGCTAAGCCTGTCGCTAGGGAGAAAAATTTTTTCAAATTTCTTTTTCATTTTTCTATTTTATATTTCATATGTTTTCAGAATATATATACTTTTATAGGGTTACCTTTAATAAAAAAAAAGTTATTCCCAAATATATTGACCTATGTATTACAAAGTTGAAAAAACGTAAAATAATTATGGTTGCCAAAGGGTTAACTTGATCATGGTTTAATTTGAGAAAAAACGTGAGTTAAAATTTTTGATGTTTCCACTAGAGCTAATTTTCTAAACCACGAATTCTAGCTCAAGTTAACTCAAGTTAACTCATAGTGGAAACCAAGCTTTATTAAAGTTCAATGAATTACAAGTACCTTCTTTTCTTATTGCTTTATGCACCTGTTAAAGGATCAGATTACAGGATCAACATTTCATTATGATAGTGAAAACATGTTGCAAGAGTAGGCAATGAAAAACAATATTATATTTAAAATTGTTTAATGGTGAAATGTTTTTATTCCAATCTAATTTCAAATGTTTTGAAATGAATAAAAGCTTTTGAATTACAAATTTCTTCATGTGTAGAAATGACTAGCAATAAACAGAAATATGACATATGACATATGGCTGATAAAGGCAATTAATGTTTTGTTTTTTGAAGATTTTTCACAGGGCTTTTAAAGTGTTATTTTCTTTATGTTCATCTCATTATTGATTAAAAAGACTTATCTTTGATTGAAATCCGCTGAATTCCAGTTTACGAGAGTGATTCTACCAAAATAGCTATTATAGAGATCGTTTTTTGACTCTCAATGTATTTTATTAAAGGAAAGGCTTGAGGATGAAAGTATTAATTTGAAAACTTGACTGGAGGCTATCTTAAAGTTTGTTTGGATGAAGGAGAAACACAGCACAATAGGTGATTGTTAATTTGGCTGATTATCAACCTTATAGGGTTTTTGAGATGGGTTGTAATGTATGGAAATCGTACCTATTAAAATATGTCCTACCTCAAGTAACAGTGGATAAAATGTATAGTTAATGTTTATCTTTTTGTTTACATTTTGTTCAATAGAGTAACAGAATTGTAACCTAGCTCTAGATCAGATTTTAAACCTTTAGAGAGTTCACCAAAAAGTGTGTATATCTGCTCAAAAGTACTTAACTGAACCAAGGGATAAATAATCTTGGAATCATGGATGACGACAATATAAAGAATAAACTAAGTATGAATCTCAAAACCTTAAGAAAGTTTTTTTTCCTTACTAGAATTTAACAGCTTACTTAAGATAATTCAGAATATACAAACAGAAAAGGAATTTTTAAATTTTTATAATTAATTTTTAATGTATGTATAGTTTGCAATAAATTCCATTATGTTCATTAATAAAATACCAATCAAACAGAATCATCTATGAAAGCAGTAAGGCCACCTATAATTAATCATTTGTTCATAGTCATTTTTTAAGCAAAAATCTTGATGCAGGATGCGGTCATTATTTGATTATTTTTCATTGTTAATTAGTTTTTATTTTTCATTTTTATTTACTTTTTATTTTTCATTTTTATTTACTTTTTACATGTTCTTTCTTTCGCAAGCGTGAGGGACTCATAACCAGCATTAGCTTCGATGTATAGTATTCCATTGCTCCTTTTAGGGGCCGCTTCCATATTCATCTCGCCACGGATAACGTCGAATGGACGTTATGGAATTTACCCACCCACCTACCCCAATAACGTCAAGCGAGGCAAATCACAATACTGCTCAAATGATCATATGAGTGAACTAACATTCTAAAAGTTTGCTTTCACTGTATACATACTACCCTACAGCAACCCAAAGCTTCATCAACAATTTTCAACATGGAATCGCAATACTCACGGTAGAATTATCCGTTGTTTATGATATTAAAAAAAAGAATTATCCGGTGCCGTAAATTTGTTTTGCATGGTTTGCGGATTTAGACTTATTCCTCAACCTCGTTCCCATGGTCTCTTGCCTTTCGATATGAGAGCTTTCGCCATCTTTCCACATATCAAAAAGGCAAAACGCCCTGGGGACGAGGTTGACTTATTCCACTGATTGCATATGATGATATGATATAATGCCTTAAATATAATGTGGGGTGACCAGGCTATCCAACCTCAATTAAGATAAGTTTTAGTTTCTTACAATATTTTCTTTTTATGAAATAAAAGGATAAAGTAAGAAATATACTGAACAAATATACACTGGTATGTGTTCTTTTCCTACTCATCACAATCATCACAGTCAACACATATAAAGTTCAACTTATCCAGTTCTTCTTCCAACGCTTCGTCATAACCAATGCAGTAATCATGAAACCAAGCATCGCACAAATCGCATTGAATCCAACGAATACGCTTTTCAGCAATGCTGTCAACGTTACATTCAGCTGATGCACATGGCTCTTCACTTTCATCATCGTTATTTCGTCTCTTTTCGGCTGCTTCTTTCCTTTTCATCTGGATTAAATAAAACAAAATGATCTACGAACTTATCTACAATGGCACAAATATGAGACGATTATATATATATGATATATATATTATATGATTTATTAAAAAGAGAATAATGAGAAGTTTTATTTTGATTATTATTTAATTCAATATTTCGAACATCGTCAGGAACGTTGACATATTATAGACAACAGTAGAACCAATTATGTAAAAATTTTATAACCCTGCAAAATAAAAGTTACACAGTAAGGGTCAAATAATAAACACCTTTAACAAATTTACGTTACCTGACGTAGCATATCAGATATTGTTTGATAGCTTTTCTTTTCTTTGGCTTTTGATGTTGTTGCTTTCGATTTTGCTTTTGAAGATTTATCTCTTGTACGATGTTTTTTGGCAGTTTGATGACGACTAAGTGATGACTGTGATGTAAACTCTTGATCACATCCTTGGAATGAGCAATGGAATACCTTCTTAGCTGCAACTACTTTCTTTTGACGGCGATGAAACATGCTTTTATGTCTCTCCTTCTCAGTTTTGGATTTGAAAGCGTAAGCTGGACATATCTCACACTTTCCAAGCTTTTTTTCATCCGCTGTAGGTTGCCCTTCATCACCAAAAACTTTATTCTCGTTTATTGTTTCTTGAAGGAAGGTATTAAAATGTCCTTTAAGGGTGCAATTTTGTGATGGCGAAGGAAATTTCTTTTTGTCCCCCAAAAGTTCTTTTGCTTTGCGAGATCGAAATTCACTACAGCAAGATGTTTTATTGCATTTAACAAATATAACTTCATTCAAGTGGCGATCCATATGGGCATGCATTTCTTTAAATTCTGTAATGATATCTGCATAGCGATGGATATCTCGTATAGGCGATTTAATGCACGCCTTAACACGATCGTAATCATCGTACAACAAATTATCTTCGCCAACAAGAACAGGTTCTATATAAACGGGAAAACTGTCAAAGTTAAAGTCACGCCAGTACTGATCGGCAAGTGAGTGCATTGCGCGATCAAATACAACCTTTTCTTTTTTCTTCAACGTTTCCTGATCAAGTCCACTTTGCAAGGCTGGAGCAACTTTATCATCCTCATTTTCAAGAGGAGAAAAAATAACACTGGACAGTCTATTGTTTGTAGGTGACCAACAGTGTTCAATTGGATTAAACGCTGAATAGCGAGCAGCATAAGTCATGACAGCGAATATGTCAGCCTCGAGCTTTTTGAACAACCGATAGTAGAACAATTCATTCACTATATGAGACGGATTGAAATCAGGTCCTCCATCTGCTAAGAACATATAAACTGACTTTGAATCTTTTAATGGAGACAGCACTTTGAAAAGATCGGTCACGTGTGTTGCGGCAGTTGTAGGGTTGTATTTATGAGAGCGTATCATTAAATGAACATTTCCTGAGTAAGGAGTGTCTAATTGAAGTCTACCTAAACCATCATATTTCAACTCGTTTTCCTTGAGATTAGGAATGGCTTTATACTTTTCCATGTTTTCTTTTTGGAATGAAACATGATAGAATTTATCCTCAGCTTTATTGTAACCAAAATATAGCGGTGACTGTTTCGCGGTTATATCGTATCGACCGGTTATGATTTCAATGTCGCCTTCAGGTTTCAGTTTTATCATTTCACAATGAAATAGCGTGCTAACAGCTACTGATATTGTGTTAAGATGGTCACCGGAACTTACGTTATCAAATATTTCTGTTAGGTTATCGGAACTGACAGTACTGTAAGCATCGCGATTTTCCATAACTTCGCAAGAAATAGAATCTTTTAGTTCTTCCTCTGTCACCTTCATGTTTAACTGACTTTCACATTGTTTTATCAAGACGGACCAATAATCATCTGCAACTTTATCTATTGTTGCTCCAAGACTTGCTATATCTGTAGAATCAGTGATGTCATAGGTAGATGAATCGGAATCATGAATTATTACGTCATCACTTTTTGCTTGTAAGAACATGTACCCAGAAACAGACAAAAGATAGTTAGGCACAGGAAAGTCATGATCAGATAAATTTGGCATGTCCGAGGACGCAAATAATTTTCTGACTTGGTGGTACCTAGAGACGGCTGGTGCTCCTACTTTGAGCTTGGCCATATCATCCATACTTAAAATACAAGCATCTGGACCCATTTACGTACAAAACTCCCTGCGTTGTTTGTTCCTAGCAAAAAGATAATGGCTGTCTGGGTGATGCTCTCTGAAATTATTTTTCTTCATGCCGATCCTTCCATCAATAAGAGCTTTGTAACGTCGACTATATTGCTCTTATTTGGAGCATTAAAAAGTCTTCTGACGGTTGAATTTGAAATGCCGTATTCTCTAAGCCCTGGAACAGTATCTAAAAGATGGTCTTTTATCTGTTTAGTTGATACACCAGCGCTGCTTCCTGTATTTGTGCGCCGACGAACCTGTGCTGCAAAGCTATGCTGTTTTACAAAATCAGCCGCAACGTTAACTAAATTTGGAAATTTCGATGTAATTGATGGTTGTCCTCGGCTTGTACTGGTCTTTGCTTGACAAGGTTCCACAGAACATTCCTCTGAAATATCAATAATGTCACTGCAGTCATCAATACTCGATGCATCTCCAGACAGCAACATTGCTTCTAGTACTCCAGGTGTATAAATGAATTCATGTAAATTAACAAAGACATTTTTATTGCGTTTCAGCAGCATAACTGGCATTAATTTCAGTATTTGATGTATTGAATCATTGCTCATCAAACAGTCAAGTTCCTCTGGCAGAATAACAATGTTTTCTGACATTATATTCGCGATTTCCTTTAATTGCTCGGGTGATAGTGGCTGTTGAACTATCTTACAGTTTTCCATTTCAAAGATATTATCGAAAGTTTGTTCCCATGTTAACTCCGAACTATTGTAACAGAAACATTCGTTAAGCTCATTTGGTTTGCGGTTAGTGAGACATACTTTATTTTCTTGTTGTTGCTTAAGACGGCGTCGTATATTAGTCAAAAAAGATTTTTCTGTGATTTGTACGTTAATTTGCCCAATTTTGGAAATAATATTCTTCAAAATTTCCAGCTTTTCTAGGTATGTTTTACTTAGCAAAGACATGTTCATTGAAGGTGAAGTTTTACATTCATAACATTGTTTCATTAAACTGGTTAATTCGAAACAAAGTGAATCAATCTTGTCCAAACGGACCTTAAACTGTGATCTTCTAGCTTTGTTAGAAGCAGCTACGTATGACTTTTTTAATGCGTAAAACTCATTCCACGAATATGCAAAAGATGCTAACGTTTTCATAAACGATGAATCGTTCACTATATCATCCGTAAAGAACTCGTGAATGTTTAAAGTGTAGCCTATTTCTGTCAAACAAGACTTAATCAGCCGGTATTCATTGGACTTAAGGTAATCCTCACGTTCTGAAATATCTTCTGGAGCATTTGGAATGCTTTCTGAACTAGCTGTGGGTGTTGACTGCGTCAATGAATTTGGTTTAGGTTGACTCACTAATAAAGGGTTACATTTACTGGTTACTAAGGTAGTCTTGGAGATGAAGAAGTTAGTACGAATTCGTTTTGATGGAGGAGGAAGTTGTTCTATATATTTCTTTACTGATTCTGGATCGTTTTTGATTAGTTCCCAATCTTTTAATACCGCGGTGAGGAAGTCCTGTTTTCTACTGTACTTATGATAGTTTACTTCCCAATTTTTATTGACGTAACGCTCATAGTCGGTTTTCGGGGATTTGAAATAGGGTTCAACCCGAGGTGTCTTCCCAAATAAAGTGAATTGCTTTGACATGTTCTACGAAGGATAAAAATTCAATGGACCGTACCCGAAATGCATAATTAAGAATTAAGAAAAATTAAAACCTTTTAGAGTATACGTGTGCAACTTTGATTTTTTGATCATATAGAGGAACTGTGAAAAAAAATTCTATACACTTACGGATTGAAATATCACGTTCAAATTTCAGCGAGCTGATAACACGACAACAAGACTGCAAAAATTCAAGTAAGTATGATAATATTCGAATGAACATAAAAATTCGATTGAATAATCCCATCAAGTGCGCATTGCAATGACTTCCCGCGTTATAATATTTTGTTTCATGTGCAACGTTTAGCGAAGTACACGGCTGGTGAAGAGACAGATTGTTGATGGTGGGATTTTGGTTGCATTTTGGTTTCTTTCACACTTTTCATTAAGATTTGTTCATGTTGCCACGGGATAACGTCGAACGAAGACCTTCGAAACCCACCCACCTACCCATAACGTCCATTCGACGTTATCCGTGGCAAGATGAATATGGAAGCGGCCCCTCAAAAACTTGTTATTTATAAATAAACTAATAGGTTTAAACAAATTCTAACAAACTCTGGTTCTATTATTGCTGACAAAAGCCTTTGTATTATTTTATCTTTCCAATTATTACCATCTGATAATGTCAGCTGGATCTACAAGGCATTTGAGCATTTGTTTCTCATTCAAAGATTATGTTATTGCCAGTGCTCATTTAGCATACAGAAAAAGTTGCCAAAAGTTTGGAATCTTTTCATTTTCATTTCTTTTCATTGCTTTATTCCAGGATTTTTAGCTGCTACTGTTTTTACTTTTAAGATTGACTTTAACAACAACTGTTGTTTGCCTGTTTGCTTGCACAGTTACACCCGGTAGCCCTACCTTGGTTGGCCTGAGGGGCAAAAAATTTTTGAAATAAAGAACAGTTGCCGGAAGTGGCACTTCCCAGTAGAATTGCCAATCTTTTCTTCCTTTACTGATTGCAAACATTTATTAGGAAAGTCTCTATGATATTATGATATATGATATTATATGTATCCAGTGGGTTCCTAACAATGATCGTTTTCTACGTGACTTTCCAGTGTTTTAAATTATGTACTGTAAAGATAAACAAGTTTATAGCATTCATAAACATTTCTTTATAATTGACATGCGACTTAGCAACCGCAATTTAGCAACCGTAATCGAAAATAAAATAAAAATAAAATAAAAACAAAAGAGGAGCTAGGAAGGCCGACCAATTTTGCGCATGCTCAGTGACAACTTCTACTCAACTTTGTTGAGTAAGCACGTGCCAAATTCCTGGTGGAGGCCCACATCAATGTGTTCACTGCGAAATTCTAGCCTCTGTAAAATAAATTGAAAAAAAAAAAGAATAGTTTATTCGAATTAGTACAGTATTTTTAATAGATCTTGAAACTATGTTTTAATCCTGGAAGCAAATATTGAATTCTGTTTTGAAATATTAATGGAATTTCTCCCATACAAGTTGGTAAACTGTGTTATGATGCTCATCAAAAAATTCTCTATCATGTTGCTTGTTGGTTTTTTCATCAACGCCTGGTGTTTCAGCAATTCCATGAATGATGATGTTAAAGGACCTAAGCTTCTTTTGCTGATCTTCCGCTAACTCTTCATTTTTCGCATCAAGTATGATCTTTTGTATGTCGTTCTTCCTTTCGAATTTGCTGTTCTCACTTTGTTTAACCGCATTAGCGTATGAAAATATTTTGTCGTCAGGTTCAGGGGCATCGACATTTCGTTGCGGAATGATATCTTTCTTAGTATTAAGCAGGGATTGTTTGATGCTTTCTTCCATTCTCTCCAGTTTTTCGTTCAATTTGAATTCTAGATGTGATATAGGGTCGTAGTCTAAGTTGGGCTTGCTTTGATTCTCGCGCTGCAGAACATCGTGCGTCATACTTTCGTGCTGTGTTTTAAGCAGCATTTCGTTTTCTTGTTGGCCATCATTTTCCCCACGGTTTCCACCTGTCCATGCTCTCAACTCACTCTCCAAGCTGTCAATCTTGTTCTTCAACTCGGCTTCTATTTTTTCGTTAGCCTTAATTAGCTCTTTGTTTTTCTCAATGGTGCCACTGAGGACTGTGTTACGTGCCTGTAGTTCAATAAGCAATGACTTTTGGTCATGCTTTTCCTTGTCGCTGTCGAAAGTCAATCTCGCAACGGTTGCAGATAGTTCCTCAACTTCTAATGATTGGTTCAGACGATCGTTCATTTGTCCTTCTGCCATATGCAGCACGATTTCCTTATCGACGGGCGTGCAGCTTCCGCACCTGAATATATTGCCTTTTTTCTTTTTTTTACGGTGATTGATGATATTTTGTATTTCGTATGCGGGGAGCTTAGAGCACCGGTAGTGGACGAAGCGCTTACATTCGTAGCAGGTGAGTCTGAAGTCTTGATTTTCACTTTCATTGTTACATACCGTCCACATGCATGTAGCTGATTCGTTGCTTTCACTTTCTTCCATTTGGTGTCGTAAAGTTTACAGGGAGATTCTTCTTCGCGTTCTGAGTTGTATTTCGTTGTTCTGTAGTGTTTATCGAATTCTCCACCTGTATGAGCGTACTGCAGATGTTGTTAAGCTGTCGCGCGGATGTTTTCTTCTGTTATGCAGGAATTTAGTAAGATTTCAGTGTTTTTCTTTTGTTTGATTTGTTTTTTTTTTGTAGGATTTTAGAAGCTTGTTCACGGAGCTCTTGCAAACACGACCGCTCAATTTGACGTCAAATTTTATCAATGCCACATCGGAATTACAAACGTAATGAGCAGAGATCACTTCCAAAACGGTACTCCAAATTTTGAGGCTTATGTGCTAAACCTTTTCATATGACTAGGAAAAGTCATACTGAAGATACTGATGGTTTACAGTCTAAAACGAACTTACCATTCTTATTTCTAACAGAAACATGTAGAAAAATGCTTTCCTCTTTTGACCTTTGTGATGTAAGGAACCTAACGTTTCCTCGATTCTGGTCCACACGAAGTCCACGGCTTAACATGTTCATTTTCTAAGAATTCAGTTTCGACCTGACCTATAAAGATACATGCATATTGCAGAGCAAACTTTGTGCCAAGTTTGGGGAAACGTTTGCAAGTCAAACTCGAAGAAGTTGTTGTGGAAAACAAACTTAGCCATTTGCACAAGGTTTCAGATGCAATAGACTCATCCTCTCTGCGTTCAAGCATATCAAGTAGAGCTTTAAGGCCATCTTCATGAGGTGTACTTGAATACAAGCCAACAACATCTGCTGTGACAGAAATGGCCACTTTAGAAATCTCCCCTAGACTCTCCTACCACAACTCGAACTCCAAAAATTCTCCAGTATCCTTTATATAGGACGAACCTGCTGTCACGATAAGCTTGAAATAGTAGTGTTGTGTTGTGACGTAAAACAGCATATTATATGACGCGCACATGCAAACATATTTTTTTGTATTTAGAATTTTAGTTAGTTGTGAAAAGATATAGAAAGGAGAGACACGAGCGTTCTGAATGGCCTTGCAGAATATAAAATTGACGACAAGAATGAATTTGTTTTACTTTACTTACTTTACTTGGTTACTATGAGAACTGATTACTTTTGAAAATGTGTATTGCTTCAACAATTGATACTCCTTGTGATATCTCCTTGCCTAGTATAGTAGAATAAGATTGAGTAACCCCATTTGTGGGAAAAAAATAGTATCAAGCTGAAAGTTGGTCTAGACCTTCTATGAGGTGTATAGATCACCCCAAAAAAATTCCTCACGTTTTCCTTTTGAGAAAACCTCGTTCTCAGTTCTCTTTTCTTTCGCAATTTTTTTTTTTAACCAAGACGAAATTACCATTTGGATCCCATAGCTTTGTCAACTTCAACGCCAAGCTCAACTAACTCTGTAATCCACCTGCTACACAGTTACTTGACTGGTAAAATGTAATTTGTCCAGATCGATGATAAAATCTTTTAGTGGACGCAGATCACATTAGATGTACCGCGATATATCCTTGGAGCACTTAGTTCAACCTTTACATCACCGGATCTGGCGACTAATACCATTGCAACTTGTCTACAATACGCCAACGACACGAATCTCTACCGACACTTTAAGCCAAATGACATGACAACCTACTCAAAACTCATTAATAAACTATCAAATTAATCCAACCAAAATAACCTGATTTTCAGCGCTGATAAAACCAAAACCATGCTGATTTCAACACCACAATTGAATGCCAAACACAAGCTACAAGAAAAAATCTTACTAGTTAAAAGCTTAGCATCAGTTCTGATCCTGTCAAAAATTAAATACGAAAATGCAGTTCTCTCAGATCTACCTGATTACCTCACTAATTGTTTGCAAAAACTCTGCAGGAAGTTTCGTCAACAACAAATACTTCGCGTGAATGATGTGCTTCAATTGTCGAGGCTTCAAGTGAAAGAAGAGATTTCCCTCAGCATTGCAAAAGCAACCTTCAAATCACTTTATGATGACACCTGACCAAAGTATTTGAAAAATACTTTCAGTATCCAGCAGCTCAAAGATTGAGAGCTTGTGAATCAAATAGAAAATCATCGGGTAGAGAAACCCTCCAACTCCGAATCGTGCAGAGTTTTTAACGATCTACCAATCAGTTGCTGAAAAAAATACAAACTTTAGTGATTTTGAAAGAACAACAAGAAGCTTCCTGTTTGACAGAGCGCTATCATGTTGCGGCGTTTTATATCAATTTTTAAAAATTTTATCTAATTTTCATTTTTTATATTTATACTATCACAGCTCATCCGTATTTCTAGATGCAGAGCCTTGTGAAAAGGATAAACTGGAAATAAATCCCTTACTTACTTACTTACTTTATTATTTAATTACATAATTATAAAATAGAACCTCAGATTTAGTTTCGATGAGAAGAAGTACGAGAACTTCACAGCACATCAAATATCAAAGCTTTATATCCAGTGGCGGATCCAGGGTTAGGCAAAAAAAGTGGAGGAGTATAATTTCTTTTCAATGTTAAACTGTAATTAGTAAAACACCAAATTGAAACTTTTGAAAAAGCCGATAAAATAGAGGACGTTACTTCTATGCCAACTCTCTGGTACGAAGATACCCCACCCCTACAGTCGATGATCTCTCTGCTAGACTACCCGTAAGTACTCACAGTACTTTTCGAAATGTGACATGTAAAAGGTCTTTCACCAATTGCAGTTAGACCCCGCTTCACGATACATTACTACCTTTCAAACCTAATTCAAATTCTAAGGAGACTTTCAGTTGGAATTAAGTCTGCCTCCTTCATCATGTTATTCGTACACTTCTGGCTGATATAACAGGAGCTATTAATATTGCGGATGATGCACTTGTATGCGACACTACTCTAAAACAACACAATAGAACACTCAGTCAAACCCTCGAGTACCTCGAAATAAACCATGTTACCTTAAACTTCAAGGAATGTCCTTTCAACAAACGTCATCTCAAATATTTCGGTTACATGTTTTCTGAGACAGGCATGCAATCGAGTGAATCGAGACTTCATGCCTTACGCGATACGGAACGATCCTAAAACGCTGCAGCGGTTCGTTGTTTTTTAGGATTGGCGAATTATCTGAAACGTTTCATACCAAAGTACAGCACTCTTACACATCCACTAAGTTAATTAACCAAACATTAAGTAATTCAAGAAATTCTTATCAAATCATTATAATTTTTATATCACAAGAAACCTTATTTTTTCGCCTTTTCAATGCTGTAGTTTTGTCGATATTGAAAAAGTAGAAGAAGAGAAAATCAAAAAAAAGGCTTGGAAAAACTCATTATTTTTTTAACGGTCAATTAAGACAAAAATTAGCAACCGTATCTTCATTGTTTTAAAGCTGCAAATCTTTTGTGAAATTTATTTGACACTTGAGAGTCCCAGTTAATTGCTTACCCGTGCAAAAATTTTTAAAAATTAAGTTAAGGGATGACAGACACATAAAAACGTAGTGAAAGTAAATTTTATAGACATCAAGATGCCAGAACACAGAATTTATTTTTTTCAGTGTGAACAGCGACTTATCAGAATAATTTTAAACATGTGCTGTTTTTGTTTCTTTAACAATTCTTTATTGTTCAACGTCTTAATTGATCGTTAAAAAAATAATGAGTTTTTCCAAGTCATTTTTTTCCATTTTCTCTTCTTCTATTTTTTCAATTTCGACAAAAACTACAGCATTGAAAAGGCGAAAAAATAAGGTTTCTTGTGATATAAAAATTATAATGATTTGATAAGAATTTGCTGAATTATAAGCGGATATAATTCTTGTTGCCATTTTTTTGATACACACTGTACCTCTTATATTTATTTATTGATTTGATTGTGTATATATTCCCCCCAGTGGAATTTGTAAAGTTTGTACAGTGTGTCTCAAAATATCTTATCCACCAACTTTCAAGGCGCATTTTTCATTACATGTTTGATAAAATATTGAGAATTTTATATCACAAGAACGGGCTTTTCATACCCTATCCCTTAATATAAAATGTTTGCCAAAATGTTTGTTCTTCGAAAAGATATTGAAGAAAAACTCAGCGATTTGGTTCATGAACTCCTAAAAGTTTTTCAGTCTGCTTTTATTATGATGATAAAGATTTTTTTGTTTCTCTGCTCTGGTGCTGTGAGTATATACCCTTTATATTTTGATTGCCACAATAATCAAAACATTGTGATATTGATGTACTTGGCTTTTCACACACACTTTCATTTAAAGATTTATCCAATAAATAATACTAAACGTTTCAGGATAACACAGAACAAAAACACCCATTTATTTCATCATTTCTAGAGCTCTATAACTAACATAAACTTGCTTAGAAAAATAGCGTCCTAAGATACTCGCTGAAGACTAGTCTCTGTTCAAGTCTACCTTACTTTGCTGAGTTCCAATCCTAAACCGGGACTATAAAGGTGAACGAAGAAGAAGAAGAAGAAGAAGAAGAAGAATGCCGGTTTTAATACATATTTTGCCCTACGGGGAAATATATAAGAATGCCGGTTTTAATAAATATCTACGGGGAAATATATAAAAACTAAACAACTTTGTAAGTAACTTGAGGCCTGAAATTTGGAATTTGCAAAGGAACTGGAAGCCTTATCCGAAAAATGGGGTTGTTTATATAAAGGAAACGTTTATAGATCGGGAATGTTCGAGTATCATTTATGTTTGCGAAAAAAAACAGATTGTACCAGCTTGGACACCTTGCTTAATAATCACAAAGTTTTGATTTACCTTTATAGAACAATAGCAACTCTAAAAGGTCCCCTTCGAATCGAACGCATGTTTCTCTGCCTCCGAGGTTACACATTCACTGCCAAACACGTGACTTGAGAACGAAAGATTTCTGACTACATCAGCTGACGCCACAAGAAAATTGAAGCCCCAGCAACCACTTTATATCGAATCTTACGTCAACATGATTACAAAGTTTGCTACACCAAATGCATTTCAAATCGAAGACATCGCTTCCGAGACCGACAGAGAAAACGAGCTATGAGTTCTAAAGGGATTCATTCGCGAAAACAACTGGTATACACTGAATGAACCACAAATACGTGAACACCTGAGCAACGTTTCGATAAACACGCTCAAAAGATATCGAAAGATCAATGACAAACTTACTGTCAATCTCCAGCATGACATTATTCTATAGGGCAACTGCATTGTTTTACCGAAAAAAATCAAGAAAGATGCATTCGCAATATGTCACTTCGGTCACCAAGGCATTGAAAAGACTTGAAAACAATTGGTACGTACTAAAGTTTTCATTTACGGCATGGATAAAATGGTCGAAGACCTCATCCTGCCAAAGTCCCACCTCTAATACAACTGGTAGAAATTCCTGAAGTGTATGGAACACTCTACATATAGATTACTTAGGACCAGTACCTGTGCTGAACAATTACGCCCTAGTCATTGTTGATAAACGTTCACGTTACCTGGAAATAGTATTCCTGAAGAAAACTACCGCAAAAGCGCTTATTAACAATTTTACTGACATTCGCTGCTTACGGCTACCCTACAAAGGTCATTACCGATAATAGACTTCCATTCCCATTATAGGAATTTTGATCTTTCATGGAAGAAAAAAGCATTATACGTCATCGCATTACAATATTTTTCACAGTGATCATTAATCTGTAATCCCATACAGTCTCTTATAATAACTAAGAGGTCTATCTTCCGGTGTTTTCCTAGAAGAAAAATTATTTGAGTGATAGTGGAGTTAATTGTGACAACGAACGAATGTGCAAATTTAATCATGAGATAGTATAAGGCGCACTTTCACTTAGAAATAACCGTAACCGGTGTTGCTGGAATATCTTCGCTTGTTACGTGAAATAGCAAGTAAAGGATAGAAGGTAGTATCAACAGTAGAGCTTAATTTACGAGGGTTCAGAAACTGCATCGTCAATAACAACACGATGAAACACGGAGGATAAAAGAAAAAGTTCAAGCTTAATAGTGACGACTTTAAGGCATTAAAAAGAGCAGTTTCGGTTTCTTGCGCATAAATAACTGTAAAAGTCATTTGTTTCACTGTGGAATGTGACGCCCCCCTTTGAACAATCTTATTATACTAATTCGCATTTGTGTGTCACACTTTTATTTTAGAGTGTGACATATTTGTTTTTTTTTCACGGTCAAACCCTTCTTATTTTTTCCCTTTTTGTCGTAAAACCAGGTAGAGCGAGAACACTTTTTTTGATTTTCCGCGATTAGTATATGCTCCTCCGTTTTGTTATTTTTGGTTTGCGCAGTGGAAATCAGCCGAAAAACGTCTTTGGAGGAGTGCGAGCAATGCAATCTTCTTTTGTATTTCTATGGTTCGAAATTTGTCAACGATCATTTCGTGAGCAAGAAACTTCGCGAAGAAGACGTGTTTCTTTTTGTATACGAATATTAAAATATTTAAATTTGATTGTTTTAGGCAGCAAATCGACGAAAGAACTGACGAAGAAACACAGGTTTGTATGCACGAAGGTATTGTTATTATTATAAAACGTTTTATTATCGTTTGTTTAAAATGAAAAATCATATTAGATATACAGAAGAAGTGCAGTGAAGTTTTTAAAAATTAGCTGCAGAAAGATCGAACGAACAAAAGGTATTATTATGAAACTTTTATTTTATTTTCATAAAAGAACAAGTTAGGTATATGCATTTGTATTTAAATGTATTTAAATGTTTGTTTACGTTTTAGTTATCAAATATCGCTATACAGAAGAAAGTGTAGTGAAGAAATGCAGAACAAAATGATGTTTATTTACACAGTAAGGAATGGTTTTAATTTAGTTTTGAAAGATTCAATACTATAGCTTTGAATAGATATCTTATTATATGAGTTCTTTCGTTTAGTCGAATCGAAGACGAGAGTAATTTGTTTTGGTAACGCGCGCTATTATTATTTTTATAGTTAGCAAAGAAGATTTGATTTGATTTATTTATTTACAGATCAATTAAAAATGGTCCCACAGCTATGACTGTTTTCCTTTCTCATGGCTGTGGAAGTAGAGAACGTGTTATGCTGTCAAATTGTATCTATTGACGATGTTTGATGATTTGTCTGCATGCATTTCTGCCAGCCATTTATGCCTTTTGTTTTGGTTTGCTTAAATATGGTTGCAGTAGTAGTAAGTATTGTAGCTGTTTTTTACTGAATGAAATCTTTTTCTTTTAGGTCAGAAAAAGTGTAGCTATTTATAAACGAAATTTATAAATGAATAAATGAAACACATGGTATGTTGAGAAGGTTATTTAAGAGAAGAATGGATTATGTATTTCATTGCGATTGTACTACAAAAAAGAAGCATTGCTGGGGTATATTTTTCTTCAGTTTATATTTGTTTACGGCATTCATTATTTTGTGTTATGTTAATTGCTACATACATACTTGCTAGGTATATAAGTTTAGCATTATGTTTTTATTTGTTGCTTTTAATATCTTCTGGGTATTCAATTATGGTTTTGGTCAAAGTAGGGCATTTTGTTGTTTCAATTATTTTTATTAATTTGATGTTTGGTTGTGTATGCCAGGTAAAAGTCTTTGTTCTGTTCAGCTCCAGTTATGAGTGAACCCGTATTGACTCACAGTATTGGTTGACTTTATAGACCAAATTTTGTTTTTAATTGTTATCTTTAGGATAAATGCGTACTTGAATTTTCTTTTTGTTTTTTCTTTCTTTTTGTTTTATTTTTTATTTTAATATTGTTATAGCATGATTAGGTTTTCGGTATTACAATTTAAGTATTAATTTTTAGGTAATAATAAAAAAAGCATAAAGAAATTTTAATCATGACGTTGATGGTTTTGGGAAGAACAGACTACATATCATTTCAAAAATTCATTAATGGTTGCAGTCGAGTAGTAACTTTGGAACAAAAGAAAAAGTTGGAAGGTATCAAATTGTTTTGAATTAACATTTTGTAATGTTTGGTTTCGTATGTCTGGGTAAACAGTTCTGTGTTATATATTGCCATTTTTTGTACATTAAAGTTACTTCTCTTCTGCGTATAAATATATTATTCTGAGCCATGTTGCTATTTGTTTCTGTTTTTAATCTTCTGAATGTAAGAAATGAATTAAAAAATTAATCCCTGTAGAAACTTTTACACGAGTTAAAGTTTGCAACACAACGCATACTGAACATGGGTGGCGAGCGACGCCGCCTGGGATGTTTTTGAGTTGCGATTCTATGATTTATTTTTTCGTCACGGGGTACGTACACGGGAATGGTTGATTTGACCTAATGTTTTCGAAGTTAAGTTTGGTAAAAAGTTTTTACCCGGGATACTAGTTAAATAATAATAATAATCTGATAAACTTATTCGGAACAAAAATACAAAGTAAGAGTTAACACAATCTACTTATAATAATCCGCAATCGTGTGCAACACATTTAACTTGGTAAGTGTGAAAAAAGACTGGGGACGAAATGTTTCTATGGAAAATTCAATACGGCATCTTTAGAAAGTGAGTAACTGAGTGTACTGTGTGCACATCCACGATTAGTATATGCTCCTCCATTTGGTTCTTTTTTGGTTTCGCACTGAAAATCTGCCGAAAAACGTCAATGGAGAAGCGCAAGCAATGCAATGTTATTCGTTCGAAATTGGTTAACGATAATTTTGTAGCAGTAAAAACAAAAACAAAAAACTTCACGAACACGAAGATAGTTTTTTTTAAAAGGAAGATCTTTAATTTTATTGTTTTAGTCGTTTTCGGAGAAAGATCGTATCGTAAAGATTGAATTAACAAGTGTAAGTAAATTCACGGAAGAACTGAATCAAAAATCAAAGTTTTGAGACTGTTTTCGTCTTTTTCCATAATTCATTTTTGACTGTTTGGTAGGCTGGAACTATACTCATGATAATTTAATAACTTTTTCTATGTTTGCTTTCCGATTTGGATAAGAAATCAAGTTTGTGTTTTGTTTTATTTTGCTTTCCTTTTTTGTTTGTGTATGTGTAGCATTTTGTTTATTATGATATGGTTTTCATTGCTCATGGAAATCTTCTTTTTTTATATAGTTTAAAATAATTACGAAAGAATTTAACAAGTCTAAATGCTTGAGTGTTTTGGTAAAGAACAGACTATTAAAATAACGAATGGTATCGAATCTTAGTGGATAAAGAAGCAACATTAGCAGGTATAATTCCGCATATCATTTACATGGCGTTTTTATTCTTCTTCATAACATATCTTTTCTTTTTTGACTGTTTGGTAGGCTGAAGCTAAACTCATGATCTTCTAATAAATATTCCCTGTTCCTACTCATATGTTTGCTTCAAGTTTGCGTTCGTTCTTTTAGTTTGCTTTTGTTTGTGCGTACATGTAGCTAAATATGTTTTTATGATAGGTTTATTATTAATAGAAATCTTCTTTTTTAGGTAAAATTAATTATGAAAGAATATATAAATTCGACATTGTAATATGAAGGGTGTTTGGTAAAGAACTGACTAATGAAATAACGAATGCTATCGAATCTTATTGGAGTAAAGAAGCAACGTTAGCAGGTATAGTTTCGTTTATCATTCATATTTCCTTTGGCGTTTTTATTTTTCACTACACGCCAAAGCAGCTTTGTTTACCACCCATTATCATTAAAGACTGTAAGAACAAAATTCCCACCTATTGCCCTTTGCTATGCGCCATCTTAACCAACAAATACAGCAGCCACTTCATCCATCGTGACATGAGGTTTTTTTTGTGTCTGTGTCAAAATCTACATTTTATGTTTCGTAATCACCTCTTTCTCTTTTCACGATGAACTGAAATCTTACGACATTTTAATAATGACGTTAGATTAAAAAATAGTGCCGCCTCTGCGTAGCCTTGCGTCAAATATGTAGGAAAAACCGTTTAAAAAAAGTTAAATATTTCACTCCCTAAATTAGAAGTGGTATGCACAGCGCCGATTATGATAACTTTTTATTTCTATAAATGTTCGACACGGGTGTGAGCGATGCGTCGTTTTGAGAAATGCAACAGTAAAAAGTTTTTACACGGGATACTAGTACTATATAAGACTAATTACTTACAGGACTTCCGGTCATTTTGTTCGTACATCGCCCTCACGAATATTTTTTTCAAAAATGCGGATAAAAACGTCTCCATAAAGTCTCAACCATTTCCAGTGTCTCTGGGTCATTTAAAAGCATCTGATCCACTGGCGAAGAAATTGGTGGTAGACCTCCTTTATATGATATAGTCACATTAGGAACATACACTATAGTTAACTAAGAAATACAACACAATAGAAAGCATTTCCCAAAAGGATGATCGACATGTAACTTAATTGCGACACCTTTCTGTAAAAGATTTCCTAAGTGTCATATCGCACGTGTCAATAACATTCTATACAGTCACCCTAACGTGTGTCACGTCGTCATCTGTTCCTGTTATTCTGGCATAAGTTAACTCACTGTACTGTCAATATGTCCCACAATCCTTGTGAATTTCAAGTTAACTCACTGTGCCATCAATATGTCCCACAATCCGTGTGAATTTCATTTCACAGTCCCTAGCTTAGAGCTTCGAGATGGAGAGACCAATTAGATGTGCGTTCCGCAATGATATATTTCTTGATTGTTGCGATGTAATTCAAGTATGATATCCATAGTTTGGCTGTTCGCGATTTAGAGGAAAGATCAATACATGTTTCTTCAAACTTGTTTCGAAATGCTGCAACTTCCGCGGACCACATTTTTTCCGTAACTACTTTATCATCTTTGAAGTCAATCTTAAAGTCATCCCTGCCATCAAAAGTATCTTCTGTGAGTAATGTCACCAGTGCAGACCCGCAAGAAAATGTGCACGAAGTGCTTTTGAAATTGCTTTTTCAAAAATCATGTGGACAACAGTGTGTTCTGCATAAACCTGTGAAAACAATTCTTCAAGTCCAGATCCTTTCATTAAATGTCCAAGACTCCCAAGGAAACTCAACGTATGAAATCCACCTAGGCGACATACTATTGGGAGCTTCGCATCCTCGATGATACCGACTGCCTTCAGCCAAAGTGGTTGATCAAACGTTACAGTTGGTACCATGATCTTCATTTAATTTGCTTGCTTGATAATAAACATCAAAGTAGAGTAGATGCAGGATTCATCAGACAGATTCAAATCAATAATTGGAAGGAAAGTAATTGTTGAATTTGAAATCTCACCTGTGAAGTCCTAGTGCTTTGTTTTTCACGCTTCATGAAATCAATGTATCCAAAATAATTTGCAAACTTTGTGGAACCCACTTTAAGGTATCTTTATTTTTGATGTAATCTTCACTTGGAGAATACTCTGTGTTCTTCTCCATTGCCTGTATGTCTGCTTTGATGATCTTTGCAGCTGCTGTTTTGTTTGTTGTGGCTTCTTCATTTCAAATACAATTTTATCTGCCATTATTTCGAAAGCTAATTACATTTTCTCATCCTGGTAGTTGGGAAAAATAGATGTGGTCTTTATATGTCTCCTGAAGTTTGTTCTGGAGAGTTTTAATTGCGTACACCACATTTCCATCGCTCAGGCTAGACATTTTTTCATGGATTTCCTTCAGAGTATAAAGCTCATAATGTGTCTCATTTTCGAGCCAATTACAAACTTTTTCATACACCTCCATCCTTGATACATTTAACCCTTTAAGTGCTGATGACTGATTTTGCAGAAAAAATCCTATGCGGAGGAGTGCTCCCTCTATTGAAACACTACACATCAGCTATGACGTTTCAATGGAATGGACACTCCTCCGCACAGTTTTTTTCATAGCCCAGCACTGAAAGGGTTAAGGCTCTACCTTTTTTTCCACAGTTAAATTTTTCAAGTCTAAATCTGTTCATACAGCTTAAGTGGTAGACAGCTTCTTCAGCAACCAGATCATTGCATGTGAGCAATCTCCCCATAACTTGATTACTCCAGTCATCATTTCTTTCCTTTGCTTTCGTGAAAAGATTGGCATGGATCTCTTAAGTCCCTACTTTAGAAATGGGTCTCTATTAACGAGAATTTTATTGATCTTTTCAGAACAAAGAAAAAAACTCTCTTTCCAATCAAACTTATGTACATCTAAAGATGATCACAGTCTTTTAGAAGGGATTATGTCTGACTTTCTGTCTTTCTCCCTACTGTCTGTGAATTTCCTCCTACACTGATGATGCACTAAAACTTTTCCATTATTCTCTCGCATATCAAGTAAATTGTAAAATATTTAGTTATTATTATGGAAAATAAAATAATACTTACTTATTCTCTCGCATATCAAGTAGATAATTATGTAATGCATACATATCTCAGTCCTAACTAATCTTAATTAAACTTTTGAGGCCTTTCTCCAAAACCTTTACTTCAGGCAAAGATGGATTAAAACTTTCTAAACAAATGACACATCTGTCAGTGGAGTATCTTTCTCTACCTTCTCCAAATTGTGATGGAGCATCATTTCCTTCGGACCTGATTAGTTAACATTTGTAAAAATACAATCTTTATGAAAATGCAATCTTTATAGAGGTTTTACGTGTCATTTTCGTACAAATTGATTATATAAATGATAGAAATAAACTACACTTTTACGTGTCTGTTGATTCAATGTTTGATGCCATTATGACAATATTTCACTTGCTTCATTGCAAATAATTTCTATATTTTTACTTCAACTTAAAAATACAATTTAGATTGAATGCATTACACAATTGAATGGTCACCAACACGGATTATTGCTGAATGCAATTTATTATGTCTTAACTTGAGAACATGCTAAAGCTATTGCATTGCTTGATATTTTCAGACATTCCATTAAAATATTTTTAGTGGAAAAAGTTAATAGACTGTCTTTACATGGACTTTTGTATTTTTTTTTAATTTGAAAATGGCGCATATATATATTCATGCTATCAATAGGGCTTTTTATTGAAATAATCTACATCTCTATTAGAGCAAGTGTACCAAATTTCAGATTTCTAGCATATTTTTCTAGGCCATTAAACAAATTTTGGCTTCCCAAAAGTTTGAGCATCCGCCATTTTTAAAAATTGTACATATCTTATTTTCTACAAAAGCTTTTGATGGGGCTCTTTTTTCTGGTAATCTACATATCATTTGGAGTAAGTGTGCAAAATTTCAGCATAATATAATTTTTTTCCATGATTATGGTGATTTTTTTTTGTCCCAACAGCTGGACTACTTCTAGTGGCAATTCATTAAACGTTTTTGCTACTATGAACCTTAAACTTCTTTTTACTGGAGTTCTGTCAGAAATGATTCTGGGATAAATGGAGATTTCCCACAATTTTCTTTCAATTCCCATTGGTAAGCGTTACTCATTGTGGGCAAAATGTTTTGCATTTGAACTTTCGAATTGAATTACTGTTAAACAACGTTTCTAAAAATTGTAAGAGTTTTAACCAGAGAGTGGTCAATCTGATTTTGTTCAATCAACAATTATTCAATGAGTTTTCTTTTAACATGGAAAAATAAAATTTGATTGAGAAAAACTTTTTATAATTTATGATTTTAGTATTTCACAATTTTTATATATTATTTATATATGTGAATATTATCTTATAGTTTTTCTTGATCTGAAGATTCAACAAACACCATGTACATAAATTGTTGAATAATCAATTTAAGATTTGTGTGTTTAAGTATCTCTTGAATATGCAAAATTTTCACAAATATACTCAACTTTTATTGTTTGTGAAGGTTTATCTGAGTTTATCATTTCCAAATGTATCTTGTTTGAAATTGTTTGCTAAAGTCAAGTAAAATACAATCTTGGAAATATTAAATGCATTATGTAGATGAATCCTTTTAGAGGTCCCCAAATGATATGGCAATAGATGAACATAGCGAGTTTGAAGATTGTGATGATGACGATGATGAATATCTCCCAGATAGTCTCCCAACTTCTGAAGAAGAAAGTTATGATGAAAAGAACAAAAATGATAGTGATAATGGGATGGTAAGAAATAAATCTTATAAAAAGACTGATATTCTGCAATTCTTCCTGTTGATTCTGTTATGTTTCTTTTTAGAACAAGCCAAAAAATTCAAAACTTGTCAATGTAGTAACTTTATATAGGCCACTGGATAGTTCTGTAAGTGTTTCAAAGAAGGAGAAACAGAAAGAAACGGAACATGGTTATACCGACAAAGACAAACCTATTAATGATCTTGCTAAGAAAGAACATGGCAGAAGGTGATTTTTACTATAACCTAAAAGTCTTAAAGGTAGTGTCCGCTAAAAAATTAAAATTTTATATTGTTGAAATATATTTTCACTGATTATGAATTTGTAGATCAAATTTTTTCAAAAGACTTTATAACCACGATAATGTTCGTTTTATAATTCTCCTTCGGCACACGATCGTCTTCTTCGATCGCCATATTGTAAACATGCTTTCAAATTCAAAACGAGATTAATCTAATATGTCCATTGTGACGTAGAGACTTGGTTAGAAAAAAATCTGTATGGAAATATTTTATCAAAGCAAAAGAAAGAGAAAAAGCAATAGAGAAAAAGTAGAACACTTTTCATCTGTACCCCCCGTTTACTTTTTTTAAAAGATTAAATGAACTATTCATGTGTGTACGTGTTGAAAAATTAAGCCGATAAGAGCCGTTTTTCACCAACCTGAAATCATGAAGAAGAGTATTGATAAATTTTTATGATAAATAAATGCAACATCATTCAACCTGGGCTTTAAGGACTTCACTTCTCTTGCGAAACATTTTGTTTCGTTTCTCGTAACTGGTTGAGATTAGTCAAATCCACTGATTCATTCCATGATTTTTTTCTTTTGCGAAAATATTTTCGTTCATGATTTCTTGGTGTGCTGCATACGGATGTAAGAACAACAGCAAAACCAATTATTACAAAAGTTTCTTTTCTCTTCCTAATGATCACACTGTACGAGAAGCGTTGATCAAAGCAATAAATCGCACAGCTCTTCCAAAAGGTCTTCTTGTGCTCAGATCATTTTGAAGAGAGTGATTTTGATAGGAGTTGGCAAATGCAAAGGGAAACGGTGAACAAGGGCAGTCGCGTAAAACGACACTTAAAAAAAGAGGCTATACCATTGAAATTTACGCATAAGGAAATGCCAAGCTAACAATCATTGTCGAATGTTACAGCAATGAAGAAAAAAAGAGAAGATGTAAAAAATTGATTCCGATTTTAAATCATCGTCTAGCGTGTTTAAACCAATTCTATGCATAGGCGGATGTATCCGCCTCTGTATGGCATTTTGTTTGACTTTTGTTTGACAATTGCACCCGATGAAAGAACGTCACGTGACAAAATCATTGATAAATCATTACGATATAAACCAACCTCGAACACAGGGTCTCTTGCCTTAAGAGATCCTGTGTTCGAGGTTGGATATAAACGAATCAAATTGTAAATAATTCTATTTTTATATTTCACAGTTTTCTCAAAATTTTTACTATTACGTGTTATTCAACATAAATGTCATTTCAGAGACATCGACGTCATCACAATAACCGGTATACAAGCTATTGTCACTCGGAAACTCTTCCCGAATTCGTGAGACAACACATGATGGTATCACTCTTCTCACTCCCTTCCCTAAGCGTGCGTGAATAAACCAACAAAACTGCCGATATGCTGCATAACGGTAGGATCTAAAATCGGGAGAAGATTTTAAATAAATTGAAAATGTTTACTTACTTTCACTTTCTTTATGTGATTATACAATGCACAGACTTGTTAGTAACATCATTTCGTTTCGCCAGACCTCTGCTTTCTCTATCATGAAATGTTACTAAAGCTGTCCAAAGACAACTTCAGGAGTTGAAGCCTTTGTGATCGATAACACAATTCTTGTCTATTGAAATATAAACTAGCATGTAGCTTTAGCTAAAAATGCCCCCGCGCTCAAGCATTCCAATTTGTACACACAGGAAGCTATACATTGCAAGCTATACAACGGAAACAAAAACAAAGAAAAACTTTGTTACTTTTTGTTATGTCTTAGTCATATGTCACACTGATGCTAATTTATACCTTTCAAAAAGTGTAATTAAGGCTTAACAAGTAATATCAGAAAGTATTGGCTACAAACAAAAGAAATGTGTGAACTGAAACCATGAATATGTATTTTATAATCAAAATAAGATAAACTTTTGTTAAAGAAATTCTGTAAGAACCAAAAGAAAGAAAAAAAAACTTTTTCAAAAAAAAATTAAATCGAAAAATCCATTAGAAAACTGCGTTTCAAACTTTGGTTCGAAACAAGAAATAGCCAAAGTTTACATAAAAACAAGAAAAAAATATAAGAAGGTTTTGTTGATCATGATCACACCAGGTTTGGAGGACAGAAAAAAGAAGGAAAACACGGAGAACGACAATTTGTAGGCTTTCTTGCATACACAGAAATCCAATTAAAATCTTTTTAAGGCAAGATCCGCCAAAAATCAGTTCATTGAATAAAATTTATCGAATGAAAGATTTAGAGCTAAAACATATATACAAAAATAAATTGTTGTTGGCAAAATTTCAGATTTCAAGCTGTGCTTCAAAATCTTAGTCGTTCACTGCACTAAACCAACACAAAAGTAATATGAAAAATGTCTTAGCAATTTTATCATACGAACTTCCTAAATAAGATAGTATAGATAATAATAAATTAGGAAAGAGATACGAAAAAACATTCCACTTACAGTACCATGCTTTGAAACGGGAAAAAAGCAAAGTCAGCTAATAATTCTATACCACCGTGTAACGTCAACATGAAAAGTTGGATGATGATGATGATGATGATGATGATGATGATGAACAAAATCGGAAACTGACCTTCGCCTATCTCGTGAAACTACTATGGTCGCTGCGGGGGCAATTATTGTTATGATAATAAAAAATTATTAATAAATTATTATCATCACGTTTCTTATATAATTTCATTAATTCTGGAATACGTACCTTGTAAATGGACGTATTTTATCTTGTCGATTTCATGGCAAGACGTGCACTCCTTGTCTGTTGTCTTACAATTCTTGCAGAGACACCAATTTTCTCGGGCTTGAGAAGAGTGCCCTAACGTGAAATCACCAGATTCCTCGTCATAATCGTCATAAATGGCTCACTTATCGATTGCGGTGATTTTTCAGGCTCATACTGAAAACCTATCACTTCCCATGATTTATTAGCAGAAGACATTAATTTAATAAATTGAAAAAATAGGTCACCTTTAGGTTTCTATTCATAAGATAGTTTACTTTTTTTAAAAGATTAAATGAACTATTCATGTGTGTATGTGTTGAAAAATTAAGCCGATAAGAGCCGTTTTTCACCAACCTGAAATCATGAAGAAGAGTAAAGCGAACTTTTTTTAACGCAAAATTACGATTAAACAAACGAAGAAAGCCAGGGGGATATCTATGTGTTTTCACCAAGTTTAAATTTTCTAACCAAGTCTCTACGTCATACGCATAATTCTGCATATTAATTAGTTTACCCAGTCTTTTTTGCGCTACAGATGTTCAACAAGATGAACGTTGTGTTTCGTAAAAAGCTTTTTAAAAAGTTGTGTTATAGAGAACATAAAGAAAATTAAAAATTTTTTAAATATATTTTCGATGATAACTTGTAAGAATCTTTAATTCTTGAAATTTTGATTTTTTAGCGGACACTACCTTTAAAAGTTGGAGGCGACTTGAAGGTATGGCGCCGACCAGGATCCGAAGAAAACAATGTTCCGGCTTCATTGTATACACCGTGTACTCATTGCCTTGCATTTGTGCTGAAGCATGAGCTGTGGCACCATGTTAGTCACTGCCCTTTCAAGAAAGTCAATGAGAATAAGAATGAGAAATATAACCGCAAGTTACGCTACGAATCAGAAATGCTTATGTACAGTTTCAGCTTAAGTGAAGATTCAACTTTTAAAGATGTTGTCATTTCGAGCATGAGGGCTGATGATATTACTTTTACAGTAAAGTGAGACTCAGCAATACTGAATTATGCATCCTTTCTTTTCTCCAACAGTGGGAGTGAAAAAAAGCAATACATATCACAGAAGATGAGAACTGTAGCTCGTCTTCTCCTGGATTTGAGGAAGGGAGATGGCTTCCAAGATCATTTTCTTGCTGATTTTTTAAAACCACATTTTTTTATCAGATTGTAAAATCAACTAAAGAAATCTGTGAGTTTGGGATGGATCAAGATACTCCGTCCTTCAAAACACCGTCTCTTGCTCTCAAGATTGGCTATAGCCTAAAGAAGATAGCAGTATTGCAAAGAGGAACTGCCTTAAGGAATAAGGATAAAGAATCCTTAGATGATCTTTGGTATTTTGTTGAATTGATCGACAGTGAATGGTCAAACAGAATCTCATCTGTTGCTTTGAATACAGTAAGTACCAATAAATTTGATCATGTGCAAGTTTTGCCTGTAACTGAAGATTTGATCAAATTAAGAAATTCTGTCCTTAACGAAATAGAGCAGACCTGTTCTAACCTTATGTCTAAACCCTGTGTTGCTGACTGGCGAAAACTGGCTGAACTTTGTGTAACTAGATTGATTCTACTAAATAAAAGGCGATGCAGCGAAGCCGCTAAAGTTAAAATTCAGCAGTTCGAGGAAAGGCCTAAGTGGGGCGAAAATCTATTGCATGAGATATCAAGTTCTCTGCAACCTCTGGAAATTCAACTGTGCAAGAGGTATCCTAAAATTTATTCTTTTGGCATTGTTCTTTCACCTGAAGGTTTCTCTAGAGTTGTAGAAAAACAAAACTTGCACATTTATTTACATGATCAGTGGAAGTTTCACATATCTAGATAAATAACTCTCATGATTCATGGAATTTTCAGCTCTAACCTACATTTTGACTTAAGTTGCTTTAGTCACTTTCTTTTACTTAAACAATTTTGATGAAACGTTTCTTGCACTTTGAATTTTGATGTAAACTTTATTTTCAGATTAGATTTGGATGTCAAGGGTAAACGTGACAATAAAGTACCAATAATATTGACTTCAGAACTGGTGAAAAGCATAAAGTTGCTGATTAAATCACGTGATGACGTAGGAGTCAACCCACAAAATAAGTACATATTTGCTGCACCTACAAGAAATTCCATTTACTTTCTAAGGGGAAATGATTGTATTGCAAGTGTAGTTAATCGGTGCCAGCTTTCTAGACCGGAAGCAATTAAAAGTACCAAGTTAAGAAAATACATTGCCACAGTTTCACAGATCATTGATCTTGACAAGAACGAGTTAGAGTGGTTAGCCCGACACATGGGCCACGATGTAAGTATTCATCGTGAGTACTATAGATTGCAAGATTCCACGCTGGAATTAGCGAAAGTGAGCAAATTGCTATTGGCTGTAGATGAAGGAAAGGCTTCACAGTTTGCAGGAAAGAAACTGAATGAAATTTCACTTGAAGGCAAGACCTTTTCCATTTCTTAATCCTGTTTATTCATTTTGAAAGTATTTGCTTGCTTCCTGATTAAGGTTAACAAACTAATGACTAGCTGTATGTCCTTGCTTGGTGGAAAATTAAGTAGTCCGAAGCTTTGCTGACCTGAGTTGGAAAGTTTTTATTTAAAGAAAGCATTTATCATAAAATTCCGTGTTTGTAAAATAGCGGCTATCATTTTGTAAACGTCATTTTCTATTCCAGACTTACCGAACCCCTTTGAGCAAGGTGAAGACCACGACGATGAAGAAAAAGATATAGAAAAAGATCCAGATAAAGATGTCATCACTCAGCAAGGTACAAAAACCTTGTTATTTTCTTGTTTATTGTTACTTTAATTTGATAAATTTTTCTCCTTTGCAATAATTCCGGAATGTTCTATTGCCATTATTGTTATTATTGCCCTTGTCGTTCGCATTGTGTTATGTTTTTCCATCATAAAACTTAATTTATCTAGAAAACACCGGATTAAATAAAAGGATTTTTTCCGATGACGACTTGGATTTGGAAAGCAATGTTTGTAAGAAAAAGAGAGGTGAGTAATGTAAAGTGATGAATTTATATTACAAAGTTATTTGCAGCCATCAGTGTTAGTTGGGAAAAGGGAACTTGATTTAAAGTATTAATTTCAAAAGATATATTTTGATAGTGGTTGTTTTTCTGAAGACTTCTAAATAATGCATATTTTGATATAAAACCATACACTCATTTTTAAAGCATAATGTTTTGTTAGTAAGACAAAAGATAATTGAAATCGAAATGTAAAAATGTAGAATGATAAAATTACGATAAGGTAATAAGTCAAACACTTGGTAATGAGAGGAAAAAAGTTTAATTGGAGTTATTCGTCCAGTCTCTATGATAAGGTGACATGATAATCTCGGGACTAAACCGTTTAACTGAGACATAAAAAACTGACTTGATATTTTTTAAGTTTTGTGGTAAGACCGATGAAAATGATTGAGCTTGAACTGCCTAAAGGGAAGAAATTTTGGCGGGAAGAAAATTTGGCGGTTTCGTCAAATTAAGTTCCCGCCAAAATTAAGAAGTTTAGGCTCCCGCCAAATTTAAAGATTTTTTCCAAAATTTTTAATTATCTTAAAATATGACATTATTCCTTCAAAATAGGATCGATTTCATAATAAGTGACGAATGTATGTGCTGGAACATTGTGATTTCCTTTTGGCAGTTTTTGTATTTGCTTTAAAAAACACTTTCATTATTTGAAAAAAATTCAAACAGTTTGGTCACCCGCCAAATTGAATTTCCGCCTATATTTAGGCTTTTTCACAACCGCCAAATTTTCTTCCCTTAAAGGGGCATTGGCCCGCTTAAAATGTAAATATTATTCTCACGTGATCAAAACAATCAAAATCAAAACAAATATGGCGTGAAGTTCGGAATCGCTTTGAACATCGTTTACTGAACCGTGAAGTGAGAAAATAAAATAATAGAAACACATGGCTTTTGATAATAGAGATACACCTGACACATGTATCTTTTGACATGATTCAATGTGAAGACAGAAATAATATTTTACACAAGCATTAAACTTCGATTCTTGATTTTTTTTAATTCTGTTCCTTCCTATAAGAATGCAGCAGTGTGGGGACGGTAAGAGACAAGATAACAACAACAGTTCAATTTGCCAAATAATGTTTTTTTTCTCAGATTGAATCTTCTGTTCTTCTTTCTTCCTGATGCCATGGCCATATTAGAAATCATATATACATGTGAATGAATCGAATGTAAGATGTATATAAACTAAACCATGCATGAAGTCATATCCAGTAAGCAATCAAATGCCCAAAAATGACAAAAAAAATAATACAATTTCATATGTTTAATAAAAAACAAAAGTTATTTCCAATGATTATCCAGATGCAATATAATGTATAAACACGAAAAATTGATCAGCCACAGTGACTCCAGGAGGCAGAAATAACGGATATGTCATTCTGACAAAATCAAGATTTGTGTTTTGGAAACAGAAAAAAAGTAAGCGAAATGAAAATTAAGGAGAGAAAAACTAAAAAACAAATTGTTTACTGTTTTAAATGTTGGAACTTCTTCCAGCTACAGTGCACGAATAAGTCAAAGTAGATTCAAAAATTGTATAGCTTGCAATTCATGCCAGTAATGTTCTTATTCACTGGAGTTTATTTTTCTGTGATTGCCAAAAAACAAATGGATTTTTCTTTACATTTCGTTTTGGTTTTCTAGAGAGAAAAAGCAAAATAAGTTCTCATGAAATAACTCAAAATCAAAACTAATGGGCCTTGGCCACAAAAACATGCCACAAAATGAAAGTAATTTCAAGAAAATCTTTATGATCTTCAGGTAGGAATACCTAGCAAGCTAACAACAAAAAATGCTACCCAAGAAAGCAATCCAAACGACCTCTCGGCCTTCCTCTAAATTATCTGGGAGGTAGGACTTAGCAAAATCAAAAGCAATAATGCAAGTTATATACAATAGCAAATTTAAACTTATTTTGTATAAACTATGTATAGATGTAAATGTAGAGATTTCACCCGGCACTCACGAATCCGTGTATATTTTTAAAATAACAAATACTCTCATTCAATAAGTAGCACAGAAATATTCCTTAATAAATTCATGATAACTTCGTACCAATATTTAATACCATATTAAAATTCACGCCCATAGACAAGACATTGAAAAAAATAATTCTGACAGCAATGAAAATCTTCCGTCCTCTTCACCATGATGTTTACATGCTGTCTCGATCATTCGGATTTTTTAATCCTCAAATCACATGGCAGATTTGAATAACCAAGAGTAACTCAAATTCTATTGTTTTAAGCCGGCCAATTCCCCTTTAAAGTGTAATGTACACGAGGCGTTGAATGGACTTAAATGAAAGTATCATTTGGTAGTGTCATCTGGAAGCTGGTTTTTGCCAAAACTTCACTTTTCGTACTTATTTAATGACATTTTAGTCATGCCAATAATACTTTTTAAAAGATGCTGGAAAGTGGATGTAATAGATTTAGACAACACTTTGTGGGGACTTCAATTTATTTGTAGACATGTGTTAGGAATTTCAAAACTTGATTTTTCTGAAACCGTGTTGTGGGGCCGCAACTCACATGTACAGAAAATTTTTTTTTAATACCTTGCAACAAAAACAATGTTCATTCATTCTTTTGGCCTAATTTTCCATTTTGCCCAAATTTCATCGTTCGTGCATATTTAATGGCAATTTAGGCATGCCCATAAATCTTTTAGAAGATTCTGGAAGTTTGACCGAATACATTTTAAAAACGCTTTGTGGGGACTTCAAATTATTCTTATTAAACTGTGTTGTAGGGCCGCAATGATTTGAACTTTCCATTTTGCCCAAATTTCATCGTTCGTGCATATTTAAGGGCAATTTAGGCATGCCCATAAATCGGTTTGAACTTTTAGTTATTCCAAAGTTTTCTATTATTTAGTTTTTAAACTTGTTCCTCATGACCACATACGGCCTCAACCATGGAAAGGTTTTAGAAAGTTAGCTATAAATTGTAAGTAATACGTACTTGCAAAAATCATTTAACTGCACCTGACCGAGAGAATTCTCAGTTACGACATTTTAATGGGTTCAACTTTCGCAGGGATTAAGTTTTGCGAATGGCCGAATCCGGATAATTTTTTGGAATCCGCAGGTATTTCATTTTCGAGGATTGTTTGTTTATAAAATTTGGTAAATTATAAATTTGGTGTACTTGATTAAAATAAGAAAGTAAAGAAAAAAGTTAGGAACGAAAACGATTTCGCGTATTGTTACAGTCGACTCCTAATTCAACACTATAATTTGATAACCTTCCTAATTCTATCTAAATTTTTGATCCCTGCAAGGAAATTCTCTCTAATTCCATTTCTAGCGTGTAAAAAGGGCCTTACCACACCCAACAAAGGTAATCGAAATGATTGATTTTTCTTTTCTGACTAATTTTCCGCCTTAAAATCAAATTAAAGAGACACTCCTTTATTCGATTCTAATTCAATAAAAATTCCATCCCCGTTGGAAATCGATTTAGAGAATTCAAAGTTTTAGCTGGGACAAGCTTTGGGGACAGCTTCAACGCAGTTTAAGTCAAATTTTGCGATCTTAATGCCTGCTGAAGTTTATCCCAATAAAGTTAAAGTAATCAAGAGGCATTGGTAACAAGAAAAGAAACACAAGGCTTGCACCAAAACTTTAGCGAACATTATCCGAAAATAGACTTTCATTTATTAATTAACGAATACTAGCCTAGCCTAGTGTTGTGATACATGAAGTAGGTGCCTGTATTACAATAGTAATGAAACAAACATTCATTTATGTATACTTTCCTTAATAGGCGGAACAATATCGAAACGAAAGTGGACGATCGAACAAGCGGAGGTAATTTTGAAAGAATTCCATGGGCATGTCGTTGGAACATCACTACCGGGGAAAGATGAATGCTTAAATTTGATTTCAAACAATAAATGCTTACGAGACCGCACATGGTCGAATATTAAGGACTATGTAAGAAATTACAAAGTTTCTTTATCCAGGAAACATAAAGTGTCCTAAAATTGGAAATATTATAAAATGACGTTAGCTAGAAATTGAAAATCTTTATCGTAGCTTTTTTATAAGTTATTTGAAAACTGTTTTGTTACTATTTTGTTGTGCAGTTTTATTGAAGTTATTTTGAGCTTTTCCCTTAGGTAAATTGAAGCTCCTTTAGTTTTGTTATGAGAATTTAGCTTGAAGTGATGTACAGGGGGAAAGCATGTCAACTTTAATCACTTTTGTTCACTTACTACTTCATTCCGTAGGTTTTTTTAATAGAAATTGCATTTCTTGACCTCTTGGTTGGCTGCAAATATATTGTAGTAGAAACATAGGAAGTTATAACCCCTATCAACCGAGTGATGAAGATTGTAATATGTATATTTTTATAATTTTATTGAAAGAACTTAACATGTTCAAATGACAAGAATTATTTTTACTGCATCATTGAATCATTGGCCATGATGGCGGCGATGAGTGCGGTCATGCTCAGAGCACTGTCTATATGTGTAATAATAATTTTATTTGCGAATAAATCTGTTTACTCGAGTTCCAATTCATTCAGTAATTCTCGGGAAGATGTCGTCACAAATGGAATGTATTTCTATCAATCAACCTGGAAATTTAAGTTGCAGTATGGTGTGAAACCAAATAAAATATTTGTTCTTGAACTTTTGTTAATTCTATGTGGTGATATTGAAACCTGCCCTGGTCCATCAATTGAAAGAATTTTACTGGAAGCTGAAAAGTTAGTAAATCTACGTGGGCTAAAGATTTTCCTTCTGGATGTTCGAGGTTTATGGTATAATTTGGAACATATACAAGAATTTTTGCAAAGCTTTCTGAAAGTTGACATACTCGGTCTTACAGAAACTCATACGGACGATGATTCCGGGGGTTTATATCAAATTGATAATTATGACGTGATGATCTGATGAATGCAAAAATTGAAACGATCTGGATTGAGATAATGCCGCCAAAAACAAAATCGTACCTTGTTTGTGTAATGTATAGACCCCCTGATGGTTCAATATATTTACATAAAAGACCACAACATGTCGTAACTATAAAAACTATAATCGTAAAGAAACAAACAACCGATTAAAAAAATGAAAACTGGAGCAGTGTATATTCATCCAACGATGTAAATATCGCTTGGTCTTATATGAATTCAATTTTGCTTGATGTGCTTGATGAGGCTGCGCCTTTGGTCTCTAAGAGAATTTGGGGTCGATCCTGCCCATGGATAACACCCAAAATCAAAGGTGAAATGAACGCCCGTGATCACCTCCTACGCAAATATAGAAAGTCCGCAACACAGACTGATAAAACGGCTTAAGTAAATAAGAGAAACGCAGTAAATAGTCTGTTGAAAAAATGAGAAATGAATACGGTAAAAAACAACCTCGTTCCCAGGGCTTCTTGCCTTTTTCGATATGTGTATGGCGGTGAAGAAAGCCCTGGTGCAGGCCGGTCGTTTCTCACTTGTGATTGGTTGTCAAGAATTAAATAATTAAGAAAATATTGCCCTCGGCGTCGAGTGATATTTTTAAAAAAAATCAATGCAGAGAGAAGTTTCAAAGCCAGAAATGGGAATAAAAAAAGAATATTTCACAAATTCAGAAGACAAGACCTGATGGATAAATATTAAATAACATTATAATTGGCTATGACTGAATTTTCGTACTTATGAATTTGTTTTATTGATGTCTCTATCAGTTATTTGTGAGAAAAAGATAGTAACGAGGCTAGAAAATTGATGACAGAAAGTATGGCATAATCAGCTAAATATTTTTCTTTTTCCTCTCATGCTTTACCGTTCATAATTATTTCCTACCAAGCAGGTGTAACAGCAGCTTAGTAGCTTCTCAAAATTGTGGAAGTAAGTTCATAAAATTTTTCAGAGAAAACATTTTCTTCCTACCTGTTGTAATGAAAAAATATAATATGGTGTGAATATTTAGTGTCCGTGAGTAAATGGCTCAATTAACAGCAAAGAAAGTGTATTTAGGGAAAAAAGGAGGAAATCAATCCAAATGTCGACTTTGTGGAGAGCAAAAGAACAACAATTACTTAAGACACTTTCAGTTTTTTGAAAGGAGAAAAGATTGTCTCTGAAAATTGCACGTACACGTGGAATTAGCATAGGAGAGGATGACAGTCCTCCTCATACAATTTGTAGAAAGTGTTAGAGCCGTGTCGAGAACATGTTGACATTTATACAATCCTGTCAACAAACACAGGTGACACTCAGACAAAGCTTATCTATAAAAAGATTACCACTAAGTAGTATCCAATCACATGCTATTAATGGAGAAAGCTCTAGTATAGGTTCACGTAAACAGTTACAATTTACAACACAACAACAAATAAAATAAGGAACATAGCACAATAACCTAAACAAGATGAAAATTGCATAATAGAACATAACTCTGTATATACTGAAGATTATGACGAAATTGTAACAAAACCATTGGAAAATATTGAAAAAATTGAGAACTCATTAAAAACAAAACAACCACTTGCTATAGCAACATCACTGTCTACATGTGCGGGAGTCAATCTTGCACTGAAAAGGCTGTTATGCAATGAAATAGCATAATCATGATGTGAAAAACTCTGTAAAAGAAAGGGAAATAAGTCAGTATTATTGGATAACACTTTCACAGGACTATCTGAGTACTTACTTTAGTTGAAGTTTACTTGAGTGACAAAGTTTTCTCTCAGATCTTGAGATCACCCATCTCGTTGAGACCAGTGAGTACAGTGTAAATAAAGTTTATTCAGAACTGAAGGAAAACCATCCATTTATAATTGATGTTTCTAATACTGTGTCTGGAAAGACAGTTGATATTGAAGAAGCCCAAGCTGAATTGAAACGGAAGTACGCACTGATTTATGCAATTTCAAAGTTCAATGCATGCATTCTTACAAAATCTGGGTAATATTGGTCTGTATATATGCGTCAGTGTGTTATAAAAAGCAGATTTGTATAAATTCTATTTTCAAGCTCTTTTGTTTATAGTTTTGTCCACATAAAAGTTATACAGAAACTATATGTACTCATTATTGTCTTTTATATTACATTTATTATTTATATTATTCAAGCACTCAAAAACTATTACACATGAATACACCTTTTTTTTATAAGCATCAGGTAAATTTGGCTCAGCCTCAGTTATCCTTAAAGATTTTGAGAATCGAGCCTTAATCCATGCGTATAAACATGCTTAGTCTATCCACACCTAAAGACCAAAAATATTAAGATTCAGCCTTATTTTATGCTTGTTATTACTTTTCAAGCAAACCACCATTGCAATGTCTTCAATCATACACTGTTTTATATCACAGCAAAACCTTTCTTTGCTAGAGATGTTTCATATCTCCCCAAAAATTATTTTTTGACTATTGTTTATACTTGCACAATTTTTTCAGGGTCAAAGGTATGCTTATGCTTAAATTTTTGGCAATTATCAGCCTAATTATGCTTATATCCGTTATGCTTATTAAAAAAAGGTGTATTATTACACATGAGTTTTTTTTAAAAAACCCAGCTAATTTAGCTACATTGTGTTACAGTCTTATTTATATATTTATATTTAACTTTTTAAACCTGCCGAGGCTTCATGTCAAACTATATTTCTCAAAAACTATTAGTATGTAACTAGTATCCCGGGTAAAACCTTTTTACCGAACTTAACTTCGAAAACATTAGGTCAAATCCACCATTCCCGTGTACGTACCCCGTGACGAAAAACTAAATCATAGAATCGCAACTCAAAAGTGTACCCATGTTGTAGAGCTCGAAAAACTGATCAAAAAATTGTATGAGATCGTTTCGCTACGATCAACCGTTGCAGAGATATCGCCGATCAAAGATATTGATGACGTCATAGCCGCAGTACCAAATAAAATTTGGGCCCAAATGTTGCGTCACCCGCTCACCCGTGTGGCAGACCCTAAAAACGTCAGTTATCCCTATTGGTTCTCGAGATATTTCCCCAAAAACGTTGCGTTCGATTGGGGACGCAATGCAATGATTCCCCGTGATCATAAAAAAACTGACGTCAAATGCCACGTGCTTTTGGAATGATCGTGACAAAAGTGTCTCTCGCCTCTGCGTGGTTTTACGCGCACATAAGAGGACGATGACCATAAATTAAAACTAAATATATCACTCTCTAAAATAAAAGTGGTATGCACAATCGCGGATTATTATATAGATAGTATCCCGGGTAAAAACTTTTTACCGAACTTAACTTCGAAAACATTAGGTCAAATCCACCATTCCCGTGTACGTACCCCGTGACGAAAAAATAAATCATAGAATCGCAACTCATCCCAGGCGGCGTCGCTCGCCACCCATGTTCAGTATGCGTTGTGTCGCAGAATGTAACTCTTGCAAAAGTTTCTTTTCAGGCATTAATTTTTTAATTCATTTCTTACATTCAGAAAATTTAAAACAGAAACAAATAGCAACATGGCTCAGAATATATATTCATACGCAGAAGAGAAGTAACTTTAATGTAAAAATATGCAATATATAACACAGAACCATTTACTAAGACATACAAACCCAAACATTGAATAACATTACAAAAATGATACCTTCCAACTTTTTCTTTTGTTCAAAAGTTACTTCTGGACTGCAACCATTAATGAATTTTTGAAATGATATAGTTAGTTCTTCCCAAAACCATCAACATCATGATTAAAACCATGAGTTTCATTTCTTCATGCTTTTTTTATTATTGCCTAAAAGAATAATGTTTCAATTGTAATACCGAAAGAAAAAAAAAAAAGAAACAAAAAAAAAAGGAAATTCAAGTACGTATTTATCCTAAAAACAATAACTAAGAAGAAAAATTTACACAAAAGATAAAAAGTCACAAATAAAATCATAAATTCAAAGTTATATACCTAGGCATAGTACGTAAACGATTACCATAACACAAAAAACGCGATAAAATATAAACTTAAGAAAAATACAGCCAACAACACTTATTTTTTGTAAGATAGTTTCATTGCACAGTCATTAAGTAATTAAATCTTAAGTAACCCTCTCGACATTATAACCCATCATGTGCTTCATTTCTATTTTAACAGATCAAAACATTAAAAAAACATATACAAAAAACCTAATCATGCTATGACGAAATCTAAAGAAAAACAAAACAAAGTAAAAGAAACTTTGAAAATGTATTAACCTTAAAAATAATAATTAAAAACACAAACGTAATGACAGAATTAGTATAGCTGAAAAATTTTTAACATATGAAAACATTCGTGGAGCCATTTTTTATTTCCAGTTCAAAGCTCCTCTCTGCTGGAAAATTCAAAACACAACAGTAAACATTCCTCTTATCCTTTATGTATCCACTAATACTAACTGTGTTTAACTAAATAGATACTATTTTAACTTTACCTCTCAATACCAATTCACATCATCATAATCATGTTAGTAAACAATATTGATCATGATCTGTAGTAGCCATTATCAACTTCTAAACTCTTTACTTTTATATTTCATACCTGTAAACAAATTAATAACACTCGATTTACTTTCCAGGATACTTTCCTTTTGTGAACATACACTTTCTCCTTGCTTACTACTGCAATTCCACTACCATTTTTATACAGTGAAAGTCATAAAAATGCTTTCTTCGTAACTTCATAACTGTGGAGCCATTTTGAAATAAATAAAATAAGGAACAGTTCGTTACCAAAACAAATCAGTAACTGCTCGTGTAGGACCTGCATCTTTATGATCTGATCGTTTTAACTCTGTTTTTATTCTCTTTTAACGCTGTATTTATTAAATCCGTTTGACTCATGTACTTACGTATATTACTTTATATCTTTTCCAAACAATTTTCCACCGAAAAAAAGTAAAACCATTTTCACCAATGTAAATAAACATCATCCTTTCTTCAACTTCATCTGCACTACTTCTGTACTGCTGCACTCCCATAACTATTTGATAACTATAAAAAGAAATTCGTAAAATCAGCACGACTTTCTTCCACTCGTTCTTCGTTTGGTTTTCATCTGAAAAAAACAAACATCTGTTCAAAAACTCACCTACGCATGTGTGCTACCTGCTAACTAATCACTTACACACATGCTGCTGCCTGTTCTTTTATTAATCGTTCGATCTTTCTGCAGCTTATCTTTTAAAAACTTCACTGCACTTCTTCTGTATATCTAAATATGATTTTTCATTGTAAACAAATAACTAACTCACTTGCTACCCGTGTTGTTTTATTAATAAGAGTAAAAGTTTAGCAATAAACACGATAATAAAACGTTTTATAATAATAACAATACCTTCGTGCATACAAACCTGTGTTTCTTCATCAGTTCTTTCGTCGATTTGCTGCCTAAAACAATCAAATTTAAATCAAAATATTCGTATACAAAAAGAAACACGTCTTCTTCGCGAAGTTTCTTGCTCACGAAATGATCGTTGACAAATTTCGAACGATTAACATTGCATTGCTCGCACTCCTCCAAAGACGTTTTTCGGCTGATTTCCACTGCGCAAGCCAAAATAACAAAACGGAGGAGCATATACTAATCGCGGAAAATCAAAAAAAGTGTCTATCGCCTCCGCGTGGCTTTACGACAAAAAGGGAAAATATAAGAAGGTTTTGACCGTGAAAAAAAAACAAATATATCACTCTCTAAAATAAAAGTGGTATGCACAAATGCGAATTAGTATAATAAGATATACATACCACATTTCAACACAATATGTGTTTCATCAATGCGACATATGCCACAACATTATCTCCATATATATATTGGACTAGTAACCCGGGTAAAAACTTTTACCAAACTTAACTTCGAAAACAATAGGTCAAATCCACCATTCCCGTGTACATACCCCGTGACGAAAAAATAAATAATAGAATCACAGCTCAAAAGTGTATCTATGTTGTAGTGCTCGAAAAACTGATCAAAAAAGTGTATGGGATCGTTTTGCTACGACCAACCGTTACAGAGATATCGTCGGTTAAAGATTTTGATGACGTCATAGCCGCAATACCAAAAATAATTTAGGCCCAAATTTTGTGTCACCCCATCACCCGTATCGCAGACCCTAAAAAACGTCAGTTTTCCCTATTGGTTCTCGAAACATTTTCCCAAAAACGTCGCGTTTGATTAGGGATGCAATGCAATGATTCCCCGTGATAGATTAAAAAACTGACGTCACGGCACTTGCTACTATATAATAATCGTAAAAAACGCATGGCCTAACGAAAAATATGACCACGATTAAGAAGATTTTGACCTTAAAATTCAACAAAATTTATCACTCCCAAACATAAAAGTGTGACACACACTCGCTATCATATATAAGACTAGCCGACAACTTTTTCTTGATCTGTCTCGGATTAACTCGGACTGGATCAGCTCTACGCCAATGAAAACTCATTTTGAAATCACGTGTTTTGTAATTCATAATGGTAGATATGTTTTGCACGTGTAAACAAAAACAGTGAAAGTTGGAAGTTCCTCGGCTCAGCTATGAACTACGGTGGCCCACAAGTGTCACGGCAAAACATTTTCTCACGGCAAAACATACTTTTTCCACGGCAAAACTTTCTTTTCTCACGGCAAAGCTTTCTTTTCTCACGGCAAAACATAATTTTTACGGCAAAACTTTTATTCACGGCAGAACATATTTTGATGAAAAAAGCAAGCATTTTTCAATATCGGTCATGAAAAAAGCAAGCATTTTTCAATATCGGTCAACTAAGCTGCCGCCATTTTACATTTTTGACCCGCGTGTTAAGTAAAGATGGCTGAACAAGGAGACCAGCATGGTCACGAAAGAGAGGATTTTGTGTAAGTCATTTTTGTTTTTTGAAAACGTTTTGAAATTATATAGAATGTTTATAAAATCAAACCACAAAGGTAAATCATATTAGATATTTTGTACTTGCATTGCATCACTGATTTAAGATTTTTTGATGTTTTATTTACTAGATACTGCAGTGTTTGCTCAGCGAAATTAAGATGTAACTCACGGTATTGCTGGAAATGCAACAGTGATCAGTCCTTGGTTGGTCCTCCTACGTGGGATTTTGGGCCGGATTTTGCATCAAGTAGTTCAACTGTAGCCAATCCCCTCACATCCTTCAATTCTCCAAGCACATCAAGATCAAACACATTTGGATGTCCAATAATGAATTTATCAAATTTTATAAAGAATAAAACTGCTAAATCCAACTTTCCTCCCAAAAAGAAGAAAAAAACGAAAGTGTAGATGTGATTATACAAATTGGTATAAAACGAATGGCTGATGGTATTTTAAAAACTAAATGGGGGAAAAGACTGCCAGAAAATGTTTCAAAAAATGCAACATATAGTGAAATACTTGATAGAGCATTGCAGAAATGGTCGGCTTTTGATGGAAACTTTGATTCTAGTGAAGAATACGTTATTATGTTTGATGATGGAAGAGTTGCTAATAATATGCCTGGATCCACAACTGAGCCATTCAAATTAAACTTATACAAGGAAGCTCTGGGTAAAGATTTTAAACGAATAGTTCTTTACTTATGTTCTCGATCTGATATGAAGATAGCAAACATGGCAGTGACAGCAGGTGACAGTGATGAAAGTGTAGACAATATTTATAACTTTGATGATCAATTATTTCCAGAGTTGCCAAATGATATTTTTGAACTTACACCTTCAGCTCCAACATCCATCAGTTCACCTGCAGCCTCTAACTCAGTACAACCTATAAATCCATTTATTAGTTCATCGGCAGCTTCTAATTTGGTAGAATGTAATCACCCTGTCATTACTAACTTGCCAGTGGAAAGCAATACATCAAATATAAATTCTACAAAAGATATTGTGTTTTTGTTAAATGAGCAAATTGACAAATCGGATCAGTTTTTTATCTCAGTTCGAAGAGGTGCCGATTTAAACAGAATCTTTTGTATTTGGCAAAACACTGCAAAAAGTATATCACCAAAATTCAGTCTTACAGTAAAATACCAGGGAGAAATGGGTGTAGATCAGGGAGCATTAACAAAAGAATTTTTGACTACAGTAATCGGATTAATTGGAAATGACCTGTTTAGCAATGGTATACCCATCTATTCTACACTGAAATTGCAAAATGGACACTTTCGGACTGCTGGAGAAATTAGTGCTGTCTCGATAGCATTAGGAGGAAGATTGCCCAGTTTTTTGGATGAATGTGCTTACAAAATGCTATATAAAGAAACAGATCTGTTAAGTGTCACAAATTCAGATCTTTCATCTAATGAACTTGAAGTACTTGATTGTGTAAAAGAGGACTGTGTTGGATATTCTACACTGATTCTTGATAATGACTACACTGGCAAAGTTGGTAGTGATCATGTAGATCAAATCGTTGAGTCTCTGAAAGTGAGCTTTGTTAGCAAAAGAAGTGTGTGCATGAAAGAGTTCTTAAAAGGCCTAGAATTACTTGGCCTTGCTGATCTGATATCTACCTACCCTGGTTACTGTCGGGATTTCTTTGTAAAAGTAGATTTAAATTATTTATTTTCAATTCTATCTGATGAATATTCAGAAAAAGGTTCGTCTAAAAGAGTTATTGAAGAGAAGTTGATTGATTCCTTTCAAGACACACTAATAAGCTTTGAAAGTAGTGAGTGTTCAGGCTTAGAAACTCAGCTTACGTGGGATGATGATGAGAAACCTGAGGGCACTGAGATGACACCTGAAATGACAGTTAAAGGGATTTTGGGTTGGCTAACTGGACAACAACATTATGCTGAAGACCTTTCGGTAACTGTGAAATTTGATCATGATTGCCTCCAAAGGAGTCCTAACCACACCATCTGTTTTCCTATTGTTCGAGCATGCAGTATGGAGATAATTTTCCCTGTAGCACACATGGACACTGAAGAGAAATTTAAGGAAGTATTTATCCTTGCATATTGCAAAGGCTATGCATTTGGTAGACATTAGCATTCTTTGGGTCTTACATTGTATTAATTTCTATTTTGTTTGTTATTTTTGCTTGATCTTCATAATGTTTTGTTTTTCTCTTTGTTGTTTAGATTTTGTTCACTTTTTTGAGATAAAGGAAATATATCTATACTTGCATAGTCAAGATTAGTGCCAAAATAATGACTGTTTCCTGTTAAATAGTGCGACTCATTGTGCAACATTGAGTTTCTATGTATTCTTCTGTTATATATCTTACTATATCTTACTCTTCAAAGCCTTGTTATGTTTTTATCTGGATAGTTCTTTGTCACCGTAACATTTGGAATATTGAACCTGAACCTGAACATAAGAACCTGATTATAAAAATATATGAAAATACATATTAGAAAGTTTGTTTTAAAATTGTTTTTATGTGTCTACATCCAAATACATTTTGCAATACAAACCATGAACTCTGTCGCTGAACGTAGTTTCCAAGTACATACATCACATTTCTGATAGTGAGATGCTTACAAGGTGGTTGAAAAGAGCTAGAGCCTCTCTCCAATTACTGGGCATATGAACATTCGTGTTAGTTTCAACATACTGAAAATATTCTTCATGTATGTTATCATCATGAGAGTCTACGAGATGTGCTTTTGCATATTCAATTTCGTTTTCAGGGACTGCTAACAAGAGGTCCGGTGTGCCTCCATGAAGTGCAGGCAAATAAAAAAGAGAATCTGGTCTTCCTCTTACAGTATCATATCTCGAACCGCGAATATAGTGAGTGTTCCAATGTACTTTTCAGTCATCTAATTGAGCTTGCAGCAAACTGCTAAAACAAAACCAAAGACTTTCTGTATGTACCGGATTTTCTAAATTTACAATTCTTTGACTGCACAAATCTTTAAAAAAATCTATCCACCATGAAGCATGAGACTTACGAAAATATGACCACCAACCCTCTATCCGTTGATTTCGAGGAGAGGGAACATAATGGTGACTGCCAGGGTCATCTCTAAAGAAGGCCTGTATTCCTGCCATCATTCCATTTTCAGTTCCGCTGTCAGTAATTAAATCAACAGGGCAACCTCCAAATTGTTGGACTGCCTCAAGAAAATACGCTGCTATATTGCTAGGGAAATTGTTTGAACGTGTGACATGAAGCCACAATATTTTCCTGCTATATCCGTCAATACAACCGTGTATGGGAAAGCCAAAAGGCTTTAACTTATCGTAGCCATCACAATGCCATGAATATCCCGGTCCGATATTTTGATATTCTCGCCTTTTCAATCGATTTCTCGCCCTATTTGCTACGCCTTCAGGATCTAACTCTCTTAAAACTTGAGCTACAGCAACCCTAGGTACTCGATAACCATTTCTTTGTAGTGTGTGCCAAACGCTTCTATAACCAAGAAGATTTGATGGACCATCTAACATACTTCGCACCCTATTCCGCAATTCGTTCATATTGTAATCTGGGTTTCGACGTTGCAAACCCAATCTTTTTATTTTTCTCTTTAAGGTACTCAAACTAACTTCGATGTGATGGTATGTTTTTAAAAAAGCAAGGATTTCCACGTAAGTGTATCCAAGATCGAAATAACATCTCAATAATTCTTCTTCGTCTGTATCATCGTCAGGTTCATGGGGAAAGTCATTGTTATCGTTATCAGCTTCCATAACTGCACCATTAATACGATTCGCAACAGACATGCGTCTTTAGGGTTTTCGGTTTTGTCGCGAAAAAAGTTTTGCCGTGGAAAAGTATGTTTTACCGTGAGAAAAGAAAGTTTTGCCGTGAGAAAAGAAAGTTTTGCCGTGGAAAAGTATGTTTTGCCGTGAGAAAAGAAAGTTTTGCCGTGAGAAAATGTTTTGCCGTGACACTTGTGGGCCACCGTAATGAACAGCCAAAAGCAAAGCACAGTAGATCAAGATGAACTTGTTACTAGATTTTTAAATGACCATGACAATAATCTTATCTCAAATAGCAACTTGCAACTGCAGATGTTCCAGCAGCAGCAAACACAACAACAGCCAAGGAGGTTTATGTATGAAGATGAGATTGATACTACTGAGCAGACACAAACACAACCAGTCGATGTAAAGGAACAGCTCATAGATATTATCCAAAATTATCCGGTTCTGTGGAACACAAATTTGAGATCCTTTAAGGACTTGAACAAAAAGGAAGCAGCTTGGAAAGAAATTAGCATGAAACTTAAATTATCGAGTATGATGTTTACTAAAGCTTATTTCTGAACTGAAGTTTTAATGCCAATTGCTTATAATGTGTTGTTCAAAACCTACTTGTGTATGTAATTAAGTGTTATCTTTATTGTAGCTGATGCCCTGAAAAAGGAATGGACGAAGCTTAAAGACAGTTATCGTAAAACGCTTAGTAAGAGAGAGAAGATGACAAGATCTGGAGCCGGAAGCAAGCGATTGCCAACATGCAACTTCTTTGCGGAGTTATCATTTTTGCATAATAGTGTTGCTAACAGACCATCAGCCACAAACATCCCATCAGGGCTATTGTCACCAGGATCCCCGAACCTATCAACTATTGCTGATGAAGATATTTCTGATGAAGTCTCCCTTGGCTCACCACCACTACCACCATCAACAGTTGTGAGGCCTCAAGTATCCTGTCAGAATTCCTTTAAAAGAAAAGCCAATGAGGACACAGACATGTTACTCATTGAAACACTGGACAAACATTTATCCAAAAATGAAAATGAAGAGGAGGCTCCTGATGATGACGATAGATATTTTTGTCTAAGTCTAGTTAAAACTCTCAAACGTTTAGATGAACGCAAGAATGCTTATGCGAGACATCCGATCCAGCAAGTATTATATGATATAGAATTCAAGGACAAAAGTTGAAAAGACTAAAGTACAGGCTGTATGACTTTTCATATGTTTTCTTTGTGTTCCAGAAGTACATACTACAAACATTTGTGTTAAAAACCAAGTTATATTCTTAACATATAGATAATCGTTCCAGTCACAGATTCATGTTGTAAGTTACCTTAAGAAGCTGTTTACATGAAAATTTTGTTTTGGTCTATTGTAATTTTGAAAGTACTTTTTATAAACTTATAATTTCTATGCATGGTGTTTCCTGAAAATGGTATATTATCAAAACTTTGGAAAACCAAAAATCCATCAATTTTTTATATTAACTAAATTCCAATTAAGGCATTATGCAGAATATATGCACAACATGAAGTGACTGAATCTTTTGCCTATCTTTTATCAAAAGCATGTAATGTAGAGTTTATGACATTGTATTGCCAAGTTACAGAACCTTCAGCTGACATGAAATATTTGCAGAAGTTATCACGTACTTCTTTTGCATCCAATGAAAAATTATTTGAGCCAACTCTTCCAATGTTGATTAGTGCCCCCTGAACATCTTCAGTCCTCCAGCTTCCTTCAATTAAAATACCATTTCCTACGTAATCAGCAAACCCACGTGGACAATACATTTTTCTATCATCCATTAGAAAATTATGTAGTGCTACAATTGCCTTAGTGGATCCACTGACATGTTCAACTTTTCCGACCATTGCTCGCCTTAGCATTCTGAATCTTGACGCACAAATTCCGAAAGTATTTTCAATCACTCTTCTAGCACGTGAAAGTCTATAATTGAAAATACGTTTCGGGTCTGTCAATACGTTTCGAGAATAAGGTTTCATTAAATCAACTTTCAGTGGAAAAGCTTCGTCTCCAACAAACACAAAAGGGTATTTCTTATATGCATCACCAGGTAAATGACGCTCTGTAGGAAGATTCAGCAATTTTTCATTGATTGCATACCCAATATTCCCATTTGCGAAAACTCCTCCGTCACTTTGACGCCCACTGTCGCCAACATCAACAAGCAAAAACTTATAATCAGCATCACAAACTGCCATTAAAACGATACTATGGTTCTTTTTATAATTAAAAAAAGATGAGCCTGCTCTAGCTGGGGCCTGCATAACTATGTGCTTGCCATCGATAGCGCCCACACAGTTTGGGAAATGCCATTTTTTTTCAAATCTCTTTGCAATCTTCGTCCACTCTGCTGCTGTTGAAGGGCATTTTAAATAACCTAATTCTAAGAGTTTCAACCAAATAGCCTTTGAAGTTTCACTAATTATCCTTCCAACTGTGGCAGGACCAACACGATAACTACTCGCAATAGTAGTTTTAGCATCACCACTGACCAAGTACCTTAATGTAATACACAAACATTCATCTGCTGATATACTTTCACCTCTGATAGATGACTTCGTTATCAATGGTGCAACATAGGATAATAGCTTTTCAAATTTATCTGGAAGCATTCTGAACTGTTTAAAAAAGTACTCATGATCGAATAATCGCATATCTCTGACAAGCAGATGAAATTCTCCTTTCTGTTTCCTTTCCTTGAACAGCTGTCGAACCCAAAATCTTTTCTTGTATTTAGATTTCTGTTTTATTCTCCGCTTGAGCTTCCATATCAATAAGAACAGCAACACCTTCCGAGTTTGAGTTTTGATGGCCGCCATATGTATTTACAAAAACATTTAAGAAGCTGAGCGGATCGGATTGGATTTTTTGATCCAATCCAGTCTGATCCATAGAAGTGGAAACCCAGCTTAACAATACACTCAAAATGTAGAGGGAGAAAAATTCAACTTTTTATTAGCTTTTGTTTTAAAAAAGTTACCCACTCTAACATGGGTGCTATCAAACGTAAGGAAGAAATAGTTTCTCTTCTTAAAAACATCACTACGGAGGAGAGAAAAAAGGCACGTGCTAATTGAATAAATAGAATAAAAAACGTTCGATCAGAACGCTTAACAATTAAAAGAAGAAATTAAATTGTTAAAAGAAAAACACATTTTGTTTTGATATAATACTCTTCTTTTACCTATCGGTTTTTAAACATTTTGATTGCTCAAAAAAAAAGTTCACCCGTCTCAGACAGTCAGGCAAGAGATAGTGGCAAATCGCACATGCTGCCACTGCTGCTTTTTGTCCAAAATGTTTAATCAGTTAGTTTCTTTGTATTTAGTTGATGTACTGTTTTCAAAGCCAAGTCAACGTGGAATATAAAACTAACAATAATGACAAAAACAAAACGTTATTCCTATTAGTTCATCAGCCAAAAAAAGTCACGTTCGATTGGGGTTGCAATGTATTTGCTTTGAACTCACGTCGCACACAGAAAAAGAAATAATTTCGCTCACAACTCAATCTACCATTTTGCGTGACAGACAAACAAACAGACAGACAGAGAATCGGCTATTAATATATAGACTAGTAACCAGGGTAAAAATTTTTACCAAACTTTACTTTGAAAACAATAGGTTAAATCCACCATACCCCGTGACGAAAAAATAAATCATAGAATCGCAACTCAAAAACATCCCAGGTGAAGTCGCTCGCCACCCATGTTCACTATGCGTTGTGTCGCAAAATTTAAGTCGTGAAGAGTTTTTACAGGCATTAATTTTTTAATTCATTTCTTACATTCAAAATATTTTAAACAGTAACAAATAGCAACATGGCTCAGAATATATATTTATACGCAGAAGATAAGAAACGTTCATAAAAAAAAGTGCAATATATAACACAGAACTGTTTACCCAGACATACAAAACCAAACATAAAAAAATGTTAATTCAAAACAAATTGATACCTTCCAACTTTTTCTTCTGTTCCAAAGTTACTACTGGACTGCAACCATTAATGAATTTTTGAAATGATATAGTCTTTTCTTCCGAAAACCATCAACGTCATGATTGAAACCATGAGTTCCATTTCTTTATGCTTTTTTATTATTACCTAAAAAATTAGTACTTGAATGGTAATACCGAAAACCTAATCATGCTATAACAATATTGAAGTAAAGAATAAAACAAAAAGAAAGAAAATTCAAGTACGCATTTATCCTAAAGATAACAATTTAAAACAAAATTTGGTCTATAAACTCAACTGATACTGTGAGTCAATATGGGTTCACTCAACACTGGAGCTGAACAGAATAAAGACTTTTACCTGGCATACACAACCAAACATCAAATTAATAAAAGTAATTGAAACAAAAAAATGCCCTACTTTGACCAAACCCATAATTGAATACCCAGAAGATATTAAAAGCAACAAATAAAAACATAATGCTAAACTTATATACCTAGCAAGTATGTATGTAGCAATTAACATAACACAAAATAATGAATGCCGTAAACAAATATAAACTGAAGAAAAATATACCCCTGCAATGCTTCTTTCTTAAATAACCTTCTCAACATACCATGTGTTTCATTTATACATTTATAATTTCGTTTATAAATAGCTACACTTTTTCTTTTCTGACCTAAAAGATTTCAGTAAAGAACAGCTACAATACTTACTACTACTGCAACCATATTTAAGCAAACCAAAACAAAAGGCATAAATGGCTGGCAGAAAGGCATGCAGACAAAGCATCAAACATCATCAATAGATACAATTTGACAGCATAACACGTTCCCTACTTCCACAGCCATGAGAAAGGAAAACAGTCATAGCTGTGGGACCATTTTTAATTGATCTGTAAATAAATAAATCAAATCAAGTCTTCTTTGCTAACTGTAAAAATAATAATAGCGCGCGTTACCAAAACAAATTACTCTCGTCTTCGTTTTTCATCCAGTAGCATATAAACTAAATAAACGAAAGAACTCATATAATAAGATATCTATTCAAAGCTATAGTATTTAATCTTTCAAAACTAAATTAAAACCATTCCTTACTTTGTAAATAAACATCATTTTGTCCTGCATCTCTTCACTACACTTTCTTCTGTATAGCGATATTTGATAACTAAAACGTAAACAAACATTTAAATACAGGTTTCTAACTTGTTCTTTTATTAATCAAAATAAAAGTTTTATAATAATACCTTTTGTTTGTTCGATCTTTCTGCAGCTAATTTTTAAAAACTTCACTGCACTTCTTCTGTATATCTAAATATGATTTTTCATTGTTAACAAACGATAATAAAACGTTTTATAATAATAACAATACCTTCATGCATACAAACCTGTGTTTCTTCGTCAGTTCTTTCGTCGATTTGCTGCCTAAAACAATCAAATTTAAATTAAAATATTCGTAGTCAAAAAGAAACACGTCTTTATCGCGAAGTTTCTTGCTCACGAAATGATCGTTGACAAATTTCGAATGATTAACATTGCATTGCTCGCACTCCTCCAAAGACATTTTCAGCTGATTTCCACTGCGCAAACCAAAAATAACAAAACGGAGGAGCATATACTAATCGCGGAAAATCAAAAAAAGTGTTCTCGCCTCTACGTGGTTTTACGACAAAAAGGGAAAAAATAAGAAGGATTTGACCGTGAAAAAAAATATATATGTCACTCTCTAAAATAAAAACCGGATGCACAATCGCGAATTAGTATAATAAGATAATATCTCGCGTAAAAGTTTTTTACAACTTTAATTTCGAAAGTAATCTGCAGAAATACGACGCGTTCCTGTGTGTGTACCCCGTGACGAAAAATTTTGATTACCGAATTGGAAATGGAAAGTGTAACCATGCTGTAGAGCTTGAGAAACTGAGCAAAAAAATGTATGGGATCGTTTCGCTACGACCACCCGTTGCGGAGATATCGTCGATCAAAGGTTTTGATGACGTCATATCCGCAGTACCAAATAAAATTTAGGCCCAAATGTTGCGTCACCCCATCACCCGTGCCACCAACCCTAAAAAACGTCAGTTATCCCAATTGGTTCCCGAGATAATTCCCTAAAAAAGTCGCGTTCGATTGGGGATGCAATGCAATGATTCCCGTGATAATAAAAATAACTAACGTCAAATACCACGTGCTATTATACTAATCGTGAATGTGTCTTGGGTGGGCGAACTGCCGCTATATGACCACGATTATGAAGATTTTGACCATTAAAAAACAAAAAAACAAACACTCTCTAAATTAAAAGTGGGATGCACACACGCGAATTAGTATAATAAGATAATTGTTTGTTTGTATAAATCTTTAGCATTCAATATCTGAAAGTCTTGTCCTCCATTTGGCTTATAAAGCGCATTGGAAGCATATTTAAAAATGTTCTCCATTATTATTATTATTATTATTATTATTCAGCATGCGTCCAATTCACGAAAAATTAAAATTAAGAACTGATAAAAATGCATGTGATGGTTTTAACACGGATAAAAATTTGGAAATGCTGACTATAAGGGTGAGCAAAAAATGTCATAGAATGTTCAGCAGAAACATAAATTCTCATGAAAAAGTGTTGACATTACTACAAAGATAGCATCAACAAATAAATAAATAAACCCAATAAAGGTTACCGTAATGCTTCGATTAGACGCCCGGGGCGTTTATTAAATTTTTTGAATTTTTAAGGGGGCTTCTATTCGAGGGGGCGTTTAAAAGAGGGGGGCGTCTATTGAATTTTTGTGAACACTTCTTATTCGTAAATATAAACTAAATATAAACATCGATAAAAAATATACGAAATTAAACTTCAAGATCATCGTCAATAAAGACAAAGTTTCCAACTTTTAGTTTAAAATTTAAAAAGAAAGGCGTCTATCATAAATTTCCATATTTTTATACAAAATGAAAACATTGAGGCTGAAACAATGCAATGTAGTAGTTCTACATGCCTTAATTAGTGTGTCTCTAGAGAGGGGCGTCTATTCGAGGGGGGCGTCTAATAGAGGGGGCGTTTACTTAAAAATCTCCTGAAAAGGGGGGCGTCTATGCGAGGGGGGCGTTTAAAAGAAGGGGGGCGTTTAATCGATACATTACGGTATCTTTAATCACTTTTGTAAAAGTGTATATCGACTTCGTTAATGGTTTTCCAATGCGTTATTTGGTTTCATCCATTTATTCTTGGAAATGATAATTCTCCGTGAATAGTGAGTGCATTGCATCTACGTACGCATGCAGTTGGAATTATCGGATCTTCCGAAAAGTGGATTTTTAAAAATTGATGACATATCATTCGTAAGGGAAACCAAAGAATCTAAAAAAATAAATAAATCAAGTTAAGGTTGAATTTAAAATCCGAAATGTGCAGCCGACAATATATCTTCCAACTAAACTTTCATTCACAATTACCTTGACAATGCTATCTAGACTATAGTAGATACGGTTATCCATAGGATACTGTCAGGATAGGTTTTTCCCATGAACTACCAACACCAAGTTGACCTCAATACTATACTATAAATCTAAAGAATCTGAATAAATATAAGTTAAAGATAATGAATTAAGTTAGTCAATTTTGTCAGTTAGGAAAGATTTATTCATTCATTTACATTTCGCTCCATTGTTCTATTTCTGCTGACATCAGCATATTCCATTCATTATCTTTAACACGGACAATAACCTCTTTATCCTCAATAAACTAAATGAACTAACTTTAAGGAATAGTTATCTCTCAAACTGACAAAGAAGTTTTCTCTTAAACCATAACCTGTAATGTCATTTCACAAAACATAGTGAAATAAAGATCAAAGGAAGTATGTATTGCAACTCTACCTGAACTCTCATTTAGATAACAACAGACTTATAGAATAAGATTCGCAAGTGATTTGTAACGACTAAATAAAGAGTAATCCGTATATAACATCATATTTTTTGTAACCAAATAAACTACAATAACTATAACTATAAACTAAAATAAACTAAAATAAACTATGGTATGGAATTACCATACACTCGACCGCAAATGACTGATTAAACAACCCATTATTCCCTAAAACACAAATTAGAAAAACTATTTGGAAGCTTAAGTAAGTGGGCGCTAATCAGCCATTCACGGTCTAAATTTAATTTGTTGGCTCAGTTCACTTGATTATTTTTCATTTTGAGAATTTGATTATAGACATTTTAAAACTAATTTTAATGAAAACTGAACCTGAGTGTATGGTAACTCCATATCGTATAAGGAATCAGCCGTCACTTAAAGATATTGAGGACTGACCCCTTATACTTCATTTCATAATATTTATAATTTGATTTTGTTTTTTGTTTTTTTTGTGGGGGGACGTAACCTTCCCGGTCATGCCCCCCCCCCCCCCCCCCCCCCCATTTTTTTTCCATATTTGGAAAGCCCTCCTGGTTTTCGAGCCAGGATGGGCTTTCCTGTATCTGTTGAAGTGTTGTCGTGTCACTATAAAAAAATGATAGAAAGCTAAGTATCATTTAAGACAATAAAAAAACAAATAGTATGGCTTATACGCAAAACTTCACAACTCATGTGGCTCTCACTTACTCGGTAATGCCCACAAAGCAGAACTTGTCAAGCAAACTTCAATAACATCAGTTGGTTTTGCCTTCTTCACAACTGGCAAACACTGACGAAAATCTCCACCCCACAAAAGTACCTTTCCACCGAAAAGTGCATCACTACCACAGATATCACATATGGTATATCTGAATAAAGAAACTGTTGAGCATCAGGATCTTCCACATTCAGCTTAAACCATGCTGTTAGGTGACTATCTTTCAATGCCCCTTCAGCAGCTGCTTCTTCCTCACCAGCTCTAAAATAAACCTGATGACAATTAGGTAAATGAACAGCTAATCGTTTGATAGTGTGGGATTTATCATTAATGGAGAACTTGAAAATTCTCCACAATGCTTCCAGTGCACTGACATATCGAGCATCTAGAAATGTATTAATTTCGTCATGCTCCAGACATTCATTAATCTCAACATTAGCGCGATCATGTCCTTTGTAAACGTATTTAAAGAGATATTTCACACTTTTTATCGTGGTACATGCTTCCAAATTTATGTGAGCATTGTATTTTTTTGACAACCACGGGCAAAATGGTACAACCCATTGATTATCCAAGTCCACGTTTTTGACCCTCACTGTACGACCATCATTGCGTCTGCGATACATTGGATACCCATTTGCATTCATTTGAGTTGCATCACAGATTGGCTTTGGAAAATTCTTGGTACAGTTGCCATCATCTCCCATACAGACTGAATTAGGGTTAGGATTCCCACAGGGACCATGAATCATACATGATTTGATGATGTTATGTAGCTCTGGTTCAAGTTCAGGATCTGGTATTTCAGCAGAAATTAAACTGTCAATATCATCAGCATTCTGCAGTTTGTCCTCTTGAGCTAAATGGATAAGAATATGTGCATGAGGTAAAGAACGTTTCTGAAACTCAATAACATACAGGTGCGAAATGGATTTTCCCAAAACACCATTTTTAGTAATATCCTCTAAGAGTGATTTCAATTTCAAATTAAAAACACGTGCAACCAAGTCAGGTCGATAATGAGCTGGCTCATTATCCAAATTTTCAGTAATTTCTCGCCATTTGGGATTGCACGGTCCTATTTTAGTGACCATAGCCATAGCATCTTGATAATTTTATAGCATGGCTCTTGGACCACCCTGAAATGAAGAAGGTAGAATTACTGGTCTGCCTGCATGAAGGCCACGATTTTCCGCAACATTGGCAAGATGATCAATAAGGCCTTGATATTATTCAACCCGAAGAGCTGCCTGGTTCATCCGTATGAAATGCAAACGATTAGCTTCAACTTTACAATAACTATCACCATCACCATCTTCACCAACAAAAACAGCTGCTACTTCATGATGATGAGGTAGATTATATCGGCGGCGGTCATCCCCACTTCTCAAATGCATTCTTACCTGAAAATCAATAGCAAATTATCAAAAGCAGTTGAAAAAGATCATTGGAGTATAACTATCTATTTGCACTTACCTCAGATGGGTGACGATTCTGTTCATTTGCGAGTTGCAATTCCTCCGCCTCTACCTCACCCATGTGTTTATATGCAGCTGCATATGGACTCTCCCTTAAAATGATATCTTGCTAAGTTTGCATGACTTCAGGGGAGCAACCTTGATTTTCTGGTCTTGCCATTCGCTCGTTGAATGCATCCATACCATCATAAATATAAAGTTGACCATAGGATGGAGGAACACCTGGTGGGTGTAAATTACCCGTTCGGTGACATACCTGGCCATTTATACGAAAAACTGGTGGACCAAGACCTGGCGGTACAGCCAATTTCGCACCCATGGAAGCAAAAGCAACCGAACTGTTGAACTTTCGAATATTTTCTTGAAAGTTCTTTGCTTGATTGTTATTACCTAATAAAAGATCTTTAAGGTCATTAGGATAATAAATGTTATCTAAATGAACTTTACCATTGTGACAACATTTAAAATTAGTTTCCACAGCAAACATCTTGGCTATTTCTAATTAAATAAAAAACATACATTAGCCAGTAAGTAGCCTATTTTAGAATTTTAAACAAACGGTTTACCTGATCTTTCGCTTTTGATAATATAATAAAAACAATCTTATGTATATACGATATTGTTTCGCAAGCGTCCTTCTTACTGGAAAATTAAAAATTAATTTTTTTACGTTCTGAACGAATTGGTTGCTATAGTTTGCCCGATTCTGGAAACCAATTTTGATTGGTCAAAAAGTATTCACGTCAATCAAAACAATCAAAACAATCAAAACAAATGCGCATTGTATAGGTTTCCCGAAAGAAACGTCACACATGACGTATCATGTATACATGTATACTGATTACATAACTTTAAAAAGTGTCTCTCGGCCTCTAACCAGGTATTATGCGCATTGTGTTGGTCTCGCGAAAGAAACGTAAAACTTAGATTACGTAACATTAAAAAAAGTGTTCTCGCCTCTGTGTGGTTTTACGACGAAAATGGAAAAAATAAGAAGGTTTAGACCGTGAAAAAAAAGTAAAAGTAAAAGTGGGATGCACAATCGCGGATTATTATAATAAGATCTTAATAGTTTTCTTCCATCATCACACAATAACGACTTTGGATGCGAAAGCAGAATGTCGATTTCTGCTTCTAAAACTTCATTGGCTATTTCTAATTCCATATCATCAGTTTCAGTACCAGAAATATTACAACTTACAACAATGACAATATTTCTCTTCCTCTTCTTATAGGAATTAGAAAAGGCAGCAGTTGATAAACCAACGATTTACCAAAACCAGTTGGTAGAACTGCATCGTTGCCTTTTAAAAGTTGATTCCAGCATTGAACTTGTTTCATTTATCTAAAGCGTACTCAATTTGCTTAAATAAATTAATCACTTGCTAATCGTTTGTTTATTTTTATCTACGAATTTTGTTTCACTCAACGTTTTAATGAAAAATTTTTAAGTAGTTCTTTACCTCACTTGCCCGTATGAAGACGATCTAAAAACCATGGGAAGAAAAGACAAATGACGTCAATACTGAATAAATTAAAACCACCAGTATTTCAGTTGGTTTTGACCGGCCTGCACCAGGGCTTTCTTCGCCGCCATCCGCATATCGAAAAAGGCTAGAAGCCCTGGGAACGAGGTTGCGGTAAAAAACTTTTAAATGATAATGCACAGGCCTCTGATAAATTTTGGGATGCAATCAAACGCATTTTTCCAACAGAATCCAAACAAAAATCAGAAACTTTTTTCGATATCAGTATCAGTACACTCTATACGGGTGCCTGGGTGAGAGATAACTGAAGGTAAAATGGCTATATATAGAGAGAGAGCTTACGAATTCTTTAATTGGATAAGATAATTAAAAATAAACAACAATGAAGAGTAAATAAATAAATTTTCTTTTTCTTTAATCACTCATCCCACTCAAGGCCGAAGCCACTACAAGGAGTGGAGCTACATATGTTTTTGTGTAATTGTTATAACTTTAGATGTTATATATATACTTGAGTTATTTCTAAAAATATATATATAATTATGATATAATTACATAATTGTTAAATATATATAAATGATTTTGATTACTTTCAGTATCGCGAATGGAAAATTTATGCTTTTAATAATTTGTTTGTTGGTTTTACTAATTTTAGGTGTATAATGCATTATCAAGAGTAATTAATATCAATGAATTAAGACGAATCACTATTATGGTCGTGGAATATCTGCTGTATATACTTGAAACAATGGAACTGCTGAACCAAGACAGGAGTAACAAGTGTGATGTGTCTGGCATTTCCAGTGGTTAGAGACTAATACTATCAGGAAACATTCAAAAATGTTTTTCATCATTCATTTGAAAGAAACATGGAATTGAATTGAATTTTGTTGATTGACATTTGAAGTTGGAGTTAAGTTACCTGAACATTCTGGCAAAGTTTAGAAGATGCCTGTTATGTATTTCTTGTTGGTTTACTTCCTAGTGCTTCCTCATGCTTTTGAACACGCTGGGTTTTTTAGAATAGGTCATCTTTATTCATGCTCTTTTTGCCACTATGACTGTCAGAAATTTTTTGAATCTGTACTTATGCAGTGCACAAAAGAATAGGAAATGATTGATTCATGAAGCATTTTGTTTTCCTTCTCTTTTCTATCTCCATCCCACATTGACAAAATCAAATACTTGAAAACACATTATCAGATTATCAAATTTGACTTTGTTTTGATTTTTTATATTGTGACATTACTTAGTATTATGTTATTCATAACTGAAAATTACTAATGGGCCAATTTCTGATAATATTCATCAAATTACCACATCAAAACGAGGCAAGGGAGCACAGTTTGGTATTTGGACATTTGAATTAATAACGTCTTTGAATCGCAATATAACTAAAATGTACCGTCTTCGTGTCTAATTATGGACAGCCTTCGTAATTACGGACATCGATCAAAACATAATTCCAACCGTCTGTAAATTAAAAACACGGCAGATCTCGCACTGTCAACCAAACTGTAATGAAACAAACTTCAGAGAGAGATAATTAAATTTATTTGAACGCTAGAGAAAATTACCAAATGCCATTTAGAATTTATTTTCTAAACTTTAAAGATTTAAAATAAATAGACTGCGCCCTCTTGAGAATCATGCGTATTTTTTTCAGCTCTGTGTGTACAATGTTAGCCATATTTACGGATAAAAAATAATAATGGCCACCTCCGTCATGAAATATTGACAGGTCGAAAATTCATGTTTAAATATGAATTGAGGAATGAAAATGTTTTTTAGATGATGCTTTTAGAAAGTTAATTATCATAAAACAAGTCAAATAAATAAAGTTTTTGTACGTCAATCACAGTGGAGGAGGACACTTTTTACTGAGTATTGAAATATAGGCCATTATAATTTTCTCGGTCCATTATTCTTCAAGTGTTTTTCATAAAACATTTTATTCCGTTTTGCGTGGTGAACTTGACAAGAACACATGTTTATTTTCGTAACAAGAATGTTTGTTTACATTTTGATGTCCGTAATTACAAAGGCTGTCCGTAATTAGACACGAAGACGGTACATTACATTGATAGGGTACATTGATAGGATACAATATCAAGAAAACTAACAAAAATTACATATATTCTTTTATTGGTGCTATTTCCTTTTCACACCCCCATTCTCCGTCCAGTATGTTTTAGGGTCTGAGTTAAGAGGGTTAGGGTTTGGGTAATTTTTTATCTCCATCATGAAGAGCCAACACAGTAAAAAAATATGGCAGATACCTCATGCCGACTTTTTTTGCGTCGAATGAGCATATTTCGCTAAATTAAAGTTGCGGAAAATTTAACTTTAGCAAAACTTTTATTTTACCTACTGGCAATTCTCTGTAATTAATGGGTAATTCGCTAAAATCAGGTTGCATTAAATCCATGTTCATCCATTTTCACAAAATTTTACTGACGCAAAAAAGTCGGCCTAAGGTAGGTAAATTAAGGGGGATGTGAATAGGAAATAGCTCCCGTTCAGTTATGGATATGCGTATTCATGCATTCAACTCTATCGTCGGAATTTGTTGAAGGAATATCCCGCTTTCACGCATTCCATGTTTTCGCTGGCGAACAGGTGATTCCACGCACCCACTCCGCAAACCTTATATATTGATCAGCCATCACAAGGTCAGCATCATTCAACAACTTATAAAGCACCATAGACTGTCTTCTAGATTGTTTGAAAAGTCGAAATGGCTTATTAATAAAGGCTATACATCTGAACAACATTCAGGATAGTTTCTATGGTTAGATTATAGTGTAAAAGCCGTAAATGATTTATTTATTATTGCATGGTTGTTAATGACCCGTTTGGGTGCCAAAAACAAAAAAACTAATTTAAGGCAAGAGATTGTGGTAAGAACTTTCGGGAAGTTTTTCGATAAGTAGTTTTCGAAGAAGGGGAACTGAAATGAGTAATTTTTGGTAGAATATAATTCAGTACATTTGCAGTCATGTTCAAAACTGTAATCGGCAAGCCTTTCATAACAAATACCTCATTTAAGTCTTCAAACTTTGCGTCACAGCATTCACAGTAGCCATAGTCATTTCGAATTATTCTTTCAGGATACTGAATATCCCCAGAACTGGTTGAAATTGAAGGAAATTTTACCTCATAGAAAAGTGGACAACTTAAACTGAATGAATAAATTCAAATGTTTATCTGAAATACATCATAATTTAAATATGAAATAAACAGCTAACCATTCTTTTTCTTCAATTTTGAGGAATGGCTCTTTCAGTGCTGTAACTTAAGCTGCAAAGGAATGAAACAACACCCTTAAACATATCACCATAAGAAAAAACATGAATTGTTGTTGGAATAGAAAAGTTCTTTTTATCAGTTTGTGCTTACCAAAATTGGCCATTAATCTTTTTAGAGCAACCTACAAGGATAATTTTGACATGTATTTCACTTTCATAACCATTGACTATTTCCATAACCATGCATTGTTCATTGTTGGATATATTCCTGCAGAAGAATCCTTACTAAACAAACACAAGTGCATACTCTACAATTAGGTTCCGAGTTTGTTTTCTCAATCGCAATAACCTAACATGAAAATAAAATTAATGAAGATGGGCAAGAAAAAGAATTCCTACATATTTGCTACGAAAAAATAAAACAAAATAGATCTCATAAAGTCCAAATGATAAGGCAAACATAAGAACTTGTCCATTAACCATTAATATAAAACAACAAGAAACTTCTTACCTGTACATCACTCTCCAAAACAAACTCTATCTCGACTTCCTAAATGAAAAAGTATGCTAACAAAAGATCTTCAAAGAAACATAAAACTAATCAAACAAATCTATCTGATTTTTTATTCAAATTAGGATAAAAAATAAAAGATTGGATTGCCTACCACTGGTTTGAAACATGGAGCACAATACCTAACCTAAAATTACAATAAAACATATCACGATAATATCGATCTGACATTATAACATTATATATATAAAAATGGTATTACATACATCTGACTGCCACCATAAATCATTGGATTTATAGCTGTATCGCAATTCACAGCCAGGAAGTTTATCCACAATGGCCACCCAAAATAAATGGGGAATGTTTCCCATCACAAATTTCTTCAGAATACAGTTGGCCAATTTTGGTGGAGAGTCATTGACAAATCTTCCAAGACTTCCTGACAAAGTTGTATCTATACTAGAAATAAAATATACTGTGGTGTACATATTTATGAAGTATAATGAAAAACTATAAGAACACAACTCCCCATATAAAAGGTAAATCAGATCAGTTCCTTTGGTTAACATATGCATAGTACATCACATTAGAGAGTAGTAAGAGTAAAAAGGTTTATTATTTCATTATTACCTTTGTGCACAATAGCAAGTCTTATATTCTGTAATTACAATGTCCTACCTTAACTTTTCTTCTTTAAATATCACATCAAACATAGAGCAGCTAATTTTTCTTTTTCGATACTCTAAAGCCTGCTGCTGCGCTTGCTTGTTCTTTAGTAACGTTCCCCTCACCTCATGGCTGTCCTTTCTTGATGGATGTGGCAGTAAAAACACCATAGCCTATGAAAGGGTTTTTATATCATTTTTAAATCAATTAGTAACTTTTCAGTGTCAAAGGAATTTTCTGAATATTTTGTCTTATTGAGAAAGCTGAGCTACATCGCACTTGTTTATAGATTGGCGATGAACCAATTTATAATAATAAGAGAAGAAAAATACTATCCTTCAGGCAGTATTCAGATTAATTTTTTCATGTTCATCATATAACCGTCATTTAAGCAACAATTAAATACAACAATTGATTAAACATTATTTATTTTACAGGTACAAAATTTTAGCAAAGTAAGTCCTCTTTTTGATTAACCAGAAGTTGTTAACGCTCATCATCCTTGCTGCAGTTTGCAGTAGAATGAGATTATCTGTAATTGATACATAGTGATAACTTTTAAGGCTCACCTTTATATTTTTCTTATTACATTGAATAGTCTCAGCCAAATCCGTGACTGTCCATGGGAAAAAATAATATTGATTTATAGATTAATCTATAATTACCTATATTATAGATTAGACTAGTATCCCGGGTAAAAACTTTTTACCGAACTTAACTTCGAAAACATTAGGTCAAATCCACCATTCCCGTGTACGTACCCCATGACAAAAAAATAAATCATAAATCGCAACTCAAAAACATCCCAGGTGGCGTCGCTCGCCACCCATGTTCAGTATGCATTGTGTCGCAGAATTTAACTCTTGCAAAAGTTTCTTTTCAAGCATTAATTTTTTAATTAATTTCTTACATTCAGAAAATTTAAAACAGAAACAAATAGCAACATGGCTCAGAATATATATTCATACGCAGAAGAGAAGAAACGTTCATAAAAAAAAGTGCTATATATAACACAGAACTGTTTACTAAGACATACAAAACCAAACATAACAAAATGTTAATTCAAAACAAATTGATACCTTCCAACTTTTTCTTCTGTTCCAAAGTTACTACTGGACTGCAACCATTAATGAATTTTTGAAATGATATAGTCTGTTCTTCCCAAAACCATCAACTTCATGATTAAAACCATGAGTTCCATTTCTTTATGCTTTTTTTATTATTACCTAAAAAATTAGTACTTGGATTGTAATACCGAAAACCTAATCATGCTATAACAATATTGAAGTAAAGAAAAAAACAAAAAGAAAGAAAATTCAAGTACGCATTTATCCTAAAGATAACAATTAAAAACAAAATTTGGTCTATAAAGTTGACCGATACTGTGAGTCAATACGGCTTAACTCAACACTGGAGCTGAACAGAATAAAGACTTTTACCTGGCATACACAACCAAACATCAAATTAGTAAAAATAATTGAAACAACAAAATGCCCTACTTTGACCAAAACCATAATTGAATACCCAGAAGATATTAAAAGCAACAAATAAAAACATAATGCTAAACTTATATACCTAGCAAGTATGTATGTAGCAATTAACATAACACAAAATAATGAATGCCGTAAATATAAACTGAAGAAAAATATAACCCAGCAATGCTTCTTTCTTAAATAACCTTCTCAACATACCATGTGTTTCATTTATACATTTATAATTTCGTTTATAAATAGCTACACTTTTTCTTTTCTGACCTAAAAGATTTCAGTAAAGAACAGCTACAATACTTACTACTACTGCAACCATATTTAAGCAAACCAAAACAAAAGGCATAAATGGCTGGCAGAAAGGCATGCAGACAAAGCATCAAACATCGTCAATAGATACAATTTGACAGCGTAACACGTTCCCTACTTCCACAGCCATGAGAAAGGAAAACAGTCATAGCTGTGGGACCATTTTTAATTGATCTGTAAATAAATAAATCAAATCAAATCTTCTTTGCTGACTATAAAAATAATAATAGCGCGCGTTACCAAAACAAATTACTCTCGTTTTCGTTTTTCATCCAGTAGCATATAAACTAAACGAAAGAACTCATAAAATAAGATATCCATTCAAAGCTATAGTATTTAATCTTTCAAAACTAAATTAAAACCATTCCTTACTGTGTAAATAAACATCATTTTGTTCTGCATTTCTTCACTACACTTTCTTCTGTATAGCGATATTTGATAACTAAAACGTAAACAAACATTTTAAATTTAAATACAAATACATGTTTCTAACTTGTTCTTTTATTAATCAAAAATAAAAGTTTTATAATAATACCTTTTGTTCGTTCGATCTTTCTGCAGCTAATTTTTAAAAACTTCACTGCGCTTCTTCTGTATATCTAAATATGATTTTTCATTGTAAACAAACGATAATAAAACGTTTTATAATAATAACAATACCTTCGTGCATACAAACCTGTGTTTCTTCATCAGTTCTTTCGTCGATTTGCTGCTAAAACAATCAAATTTAAATCAAAATATTCGTATACAAAAAGAAACACGTCTTCTTCGCGAAGTTTCTTGCTCACGAAATGATCGTTGACAAATTTCGAACGATTAACATTGCATTGCTCGCACTCCTCCAAAGACGTTTTTCGGCTGATTTTCACTGCGCAAGCCAAAAATAACAAAACGGAGGAGCATATACTAATCGTGGAAAATCAAAAAAAGTGTTCTCGCCTCTTCGTGGCTTTACGACGAAAAGGGAAAAAATAAGAAGGATTTGACCGTGAAAAAAAACCAAATATATCACTCTCTAAAATAAAAGTGGAATGCACAATCGCGGATTATTATAATAAGATTTTATCTATAATCTATGTATAGGTAAAATTTTATCTAGATTATAGATTATTATAGATTATCTATAACCTATAATCTATAACCTATAATCTATAATCTATAACCTACGTTCGAAATCAATAATCTATAACGTATAACCTATAATAGAAAATCTTTACTTGATATCTATAATCAAGTAGTCCATGCGCTATATTTATAGGAAACAAGCGATAACAACTTTAATTACTTGCGAAAATTTGACTGTTGTTGCATAAAAGTTTCTTCGTTTTAGTTTGTTTATGTTTTATGTTTTCAATGCGCCATTTTTCAAGAGTAAAAACATGACCAGGGACGCAGGTTAATTTTTATTTCGAGAAATAATATTAGCCTTAATAAAAACATGACCAGAGGCATCAGTCAATTTTTCTTTCACGAAATAATGTCAACCTTAATAAAGATTAAAGTTTTGCCAGAAACATTTTCTTGGTGAAACTAATTAGGTCCTTCACATGATTGGCTATTTTCAGTGATTCTTTCGGGTGTGGTCAGTAGTTTCAATTTCAATCCTCACTCCAATCTTTGGGTTTCCCTGTGCCGTGTGATGTATCATATTCACGGTTTTTCTCGCATGGCAGCATTCTGCAAAGGACATGGCGTGGTGGAAAAATGCACGACATGGTGAGTAATTATATCCTTCAAAATCTTTCAGTTCAAGACGTTTGTAGAATTAAAGCAGTGTCAAAACATAGATTTCCTCTCGTACTTATGGAATGGGGTTGTATTAAATAGGTGATACCGATCAAAATGTTTATATTCATTACATTTTACGTTGAACAAAAATACTCATGGAATAAACTAGAAAAACACAGCATGCTCAACGATATCAAAATGAACTCGTTATGTAAGCATACAGTAAATTTGGCTAATGATATGTACACCATGTTTTTAGTATGTCAAATTGAGTTGTTTAGTGTTTGTTGTACAAGTCAGCTTTTTTTTTCTTAAACAAAATCACTATTGACCTCATTCTGAGGTAGGAAGAAAACAAATTCTCCACTACACTATTGTCCCCCATTTTCTGTGATGGAAGGTACAAAAACAGAAAATTTTCCACTTCACTATCAACCCCATTTCTTAGTTAGAAGATTTAAAAAAAAGAAAAAAATTCTCCACTTCACTATCAACCCCATTTCTGAGGCGGGAAATTTAAAAAAAAAGAAAAAATTCTCCACTTCACTATCAACTCCACTTCTGAGGTGGGAGATTTTTAAAAAAGGAAACAATTCTCCACTTCACTATGAACCCCATTTCTGAGGCGGGAGGTAACAAAAAAAGAAAATTCACTATGTAAATAGGTAAACTGTTCAGCAAATTTTTTTAGATGGTCGAAAACTGTCTGGAATTGGTGCAACTAAATCTTCCGTCCCTTCTTTGCAATATTGCCGTATTTCCTTGAATAGGTAACTTTCTCTTTCATCTGAGAACCTTGCTGGCATAATTTCAGGAGGTAGCTGAAACTGAAGTTGGGGACATTTCTTTTTCAACAGGTTTATAACCACAGGATTTGAGTCCAGTGTCTGCAAACACTTCACAACACCTGGCTCATTTCTATCCATACGGAAATGGTGGTAGTCAGTGATATTCTGGATCCTGTTGAAGTATTGGGCAAGCATACCACTCCAGTCATAGACTGAGACAAAAATTGTCCCATCGTGTTTGCCAACTAGCTCAGCATCATTGCTATTACCAGAAGAATTGCAAACTTTGGCAATATCATACAGTGTCCAAAGTGGTGCGGTGTTAGTTTTTCTTTTGAAAATCCCAAAGTTTCTATCGCAACTGAACTTTGTATGGCTGGCAATCATGAACGAATACTCTATGGTTTAGTGTAACCCCACCATTGTTTTCCATAGAAGATACCATACAAAATAATTGTTTTTATTTTGTCCTAAAAATATAGAGAAATATTCTCATAGTTGTAAGTTTTTATAGAGTATAATAAATATTAAAATTATTTAGAATCTCACCAACATAATTGTCTGCGTGAATGGTGGCTCTCATCTCACCCATGCCGTGATGTTCGAAGAAATGACGAACGTACGAAATAGTTGCATTGGCGCCCTTGCCGGTGTTAACAGTTTCATCAATGACGTAGTTAATTTGATGATTAATACCATCATTGCAAAATTCCAAACACCCCACATTTACGTGGTGTTGCGAAGTATATTGGACCTAGTATGTTGAAAATATCAGAAATAAGTTACAAGTATATATTTTCTTTCATTAGAATATATTGGATATGTCACCTGGCTGCATTGGATCTGCCGGATAATGCAATTGTTGAGCATTATCCCAACTATAATGTGCCCAACCATCAAAAGAGCATGGTGATCGAGCTTCAAAAGGTGTGAAATTTTGAAACTTTTCGACATCATTTTGTGAGATTTCACACTGTTGACGATAATATCCTAATTCTTTTTTAGCCAAATCCAAATGAGAAAGTTGGTCTGAAGTATGCAAGTGGCAGACAAGTTTACTTTCAGAAACGATTTTATATTAAGCAGCTGTGGAATGTATGATAAACTAACCTTGGAGTAATAATAACTTATCTTCATTGGTCCTGTTAGCACTTTTAAATATTTTGTTATTGTTGTCTTGGCATTTCCAACAAAGATCTGTTGCTGGTTTTGCCACTACAACCCAAGGAATGACATCATTCCACAGTTGTAGAAATAAGCTTCGACAAACTGGATTTAACCCTGCACATAAACAACTTTTTTTGTAATACTCCCATATTCCTACTTTGGTGTTAGACAAATCCAACAAAGTAGTTTTTGGTCTTTGTTACCTGGAATTCGTCCTGGCAGTAAAACACCATGTTCCTCAGAATAACTTTCTATGAATTCTTTGAGTTTCTTACGAGTTTCGAAAGTGTGTGCGTTGGGTGGAATACGTTTTGAGTTACCATGGGTCCAAGGTGTTACTCCATGTTTGTTGAAAAGCTTGGTTATATTATTGAGTTTTTGTTGTGATACTTGAAGAAGAAATAAAAATGTTCGTCTGCAAATTTGTTTTCCGTAAATTGTGTAATAGTTGTATACACTTTGACCTGGTTTCCGAGTCATCTGTCAATCCTGCAAATGACAGCCGGCATTCTTCTAGTTCTTCTTGACTAAACCAGGCAAGACATTCTTGTTTTTCTGGATCTAACCTGCATCCGCAACCACTACCAAGAATTTAAACGGCTATTTTTATAGCCACATATATTTCAACAGCTATTTTCATAGCCACATTATTATGGTTATGTAATGATAGTTTTTCCAACTGCCCATTTCCAACTGCCCACTAACAGACTATAACTGCAATGACTTCAGAAAAATAAGAAAAATATATTTTTAAACCTTATACTTACAGCATAATCTTATTATAATAATCCGCCATTGTGCATACCACTTTATTTTAGAGAGTGATATATTTAGTTTAAATTTACGGTCATCGTCCTCTTATGTGCGCGTAAAACCACCTAGAGGCGAGAGACACTTTTTTCACGATCATTCCAAAAGCACTTGGCATCATTTGACGTCAGTTTTTTTATGATCACGGGGAATCATTGCATTGCATCCCCAATCGAATGCGACGTTTTTGGGGAAATATCTCAAGAACCAATAGGGATAACTGACGTTTTTTGGGGTCAGCGATACGGGTGATTGGGTGACGCAACATTTGGGTCTAAATTTTGTTTGGTAATGCGGATATGACGTCATCAATTTCTTTGATTGACGATATCTCTGCAACGGTTGGTCGTAGCCAAACGATCCCATTAGTGAGGGCTGTTAACAAGAAAAAACATAACAATACTTCAAATTGTGAAGAAAGCATGAAACTTGGTACAGATGTTTGTTATGGCATATTAGACAATTTTAGGGTGGGAGACATTAAACTTTCTCAAATATCAACATATTATATACCGTTGAAAAGGAAATTTGATGCAGATTTCAAAAGTTATTGGTACTTATCGTCAAAATCAACATACAAAAAGTTATTTGTGCTCAAAGTGAGCAAAATGACGTCATCAAAATTTTGATAATACAGAATCTTTCAGAATATTTGCATGCTTTATTTTGCGCTGTTTTTCAGCAGCAAGATAAACAACAAGAACTTCTGTCTCCCGAATATATTGCTAGTAACGAGAATTGTGAAGAATATTCAGAGTCGTGTAATAACATTTGACGTACAAGCATATGGAATTCACCCTTCTGTTCACGCTCTTGGTAAATCTGACGTACCCACATTCTCTTTTGCTCTGCTTTTATTTTCTTGAGCAACAACCTCGTTGATATTAATTTTCTATACAGAAGAGTCCTGCACTTCATGTTTGTTTACATAAGAAATGGCGCCTTTTTTCGTCAGTGTGTAAATTAAAAATGAAAATTCGACGCGAAAATTTTCGATCGAAAATATCTATTCGATCGAAAAATTTCGAGGTGTGTAAATCCACCTTAAGTTGAGTTAGAGTTTTGAAAGTATTTTTACTGATGGAATAGAATGTCTAGTTTAAATCAAGAGATTTTGTTGTTGTTGAGTGATGATCAGGGATTTCTTTAACTACGTTTTTGGGTTGATTATTTGCATCTGAATTCTTATTTTGCAGATTAGAAAAATGAAAGATATAAATTTTTAAAATGAGTGAGTTTAAACTTATATCTCCGAAGACAGTAGTTGGAAGTGATAGATTATTTGATTGGGAGTCATGTTTTCTTTGTCAAAAAACCACGGAGGAGTCTTTGCAGTTCCCATTGAGTAAACCAGGTAAGTTTAATTAGACATCTTTATGTTAGCAAATGGTAGGTCAAGATAGACATTTATAGTAACAAGCATTATAGTTACACTGTTAAGAATAGATCTTAGTCTTCTACATAGTCTGATGACAATAGACCAATTTCTTTTAAAGCTAGTAAAATATCTAATCTTGCTAATGTTTCTAAACGTAGCTCAATTCTTTATTTTCTTTGCCCTGATCTTTTAATGTACCTTTTAAGTACTCTTTTCAGAATTCGACTCTGAAAAGAATTCTTTACGAACTCTATCATTAACACTGAAAGATTTTAAAGTGATCAATGCTCTGCCGAAACATTTGAAGTCTCTTTGTGAACGATTTGACGATAGTCCGACTCTGTACAATGAACTCGTGAACAACAAAGCAGCAATCCACAAATCATGTTCTTCAGCATATAACAAGCAAACGTTTGAGCGTAAAAAGCAAAAGTTTGATCAGTTTATCAGCGAGAAAGAAGATCAGGTTAAATCTCCAAAGAATGATAGTAAAGTTAGAACATTAGGTGGTAGATGCACTAGAAGAAGTCTACAAATGAAAACATTTCCAGCAACCTGTTTCTTTTGTGAAGAAGATGAGTCAACAGGAAATTTACACAATTGTCAGACTTTACAATTAAGCGAGAAAGTCAAAAGTATGGCCATTGAGCTAGGTGAATCAAATTTGATTGCTAAGATGAGTGTAGGAGATATGGTGGCAAGAGAAGCAAAGTATCACAAATCATGCATGAATAAAATTCTGAACTGATATCGTTCTCTCCGTCAAAAAAGTGAAGATTCTGACGATGGCTTTCTAGAAGGTAAATCCTATTTACAACTGTTCTCGGGTTACTCAGATTACTTTATGACATCATATGGTTATAGGGATTGCTTTATCTGAGCTGATAAGCAACCTAGAAGAGGAGATAATGACTTCCGCGCCATCAGTGCCTGTGTTTATGTTGATGGATGTAAGGAAAGATTTTCAGCGAATTCTACGTCAAGTTGGAGCAACAAAAGATCATATTGATCGTGTAAATGTTACTCGTTCGAAAAATCATCTACTTGCTTCCATTCCTGGTTTGGTAGAGCGCAAGAAAGGAAAATTTGTGATATTAACAAAAGAAGCACATGGCGACGCCATTTATGAAGCCTCTATAAGGACGAATCAAAGTGAAGGAATTACAATATGGAAAGCTGCAAAAATCATCAGAAAGCACATGTTTGATGCAAGCACAACTTTTGATGGTGATTTTTCTTTTCATCGACAAAAGAAATTGATTCCTGTGCAACTATTGCATTTGCTCGGGTTGATCCTGGAAGGATAAAAAAACTATGACACAGTCACAGAAAGCACCGCAGGTGTAGCGCTGAATTTGGCTCAACTTGTTAGATTTAATGCTGTCAAAACAAAGCGATCGTCAGCAAATATAAGAAGATCTAGAAATAATGAGCCACCATTCCCTGTTCAAATTGGGTTGTCTCTCCATGCAAGAACAAGAGAGAAGAGCATTATCGAATTTCTATCTAAAAGGGGGTTGTGCATAAGTTATGAAAGAGTTTTGGAAATTGAAGATACCATAACTGCACAAGTTTGCAAATTCTACAATGATGAAAATGTTGTTTGTCCACCATCGCTGAAGTCTGGAGAATTTACTGTTGCTGCGATTGATCACGATTGATCAACATAGATCACAATCCAACATCATCAACAGCACAAACATCATTTCATGGTACTAGCATTTCAATTTTCCAATTTTCTTAAATTTCATCAACCACAATTAAGACAATTTGATTATCGACCAGACTCCGTTAAAGACTATACTGCTCGATTACCTACTTCCTATACAGAAATCCTTCCAACAAAAGAATAAAATGCTGAAATACCACCAACAGAGTATGAAGGAAACGTGATGAAACTTGAAGATCAAAAAACAGAAGAAATCAATAATATAATATAAGAAGCGAATCAAATATCATTTTTGGTTTATTTTTGACTTTTCAGTTTACCGTCTAGCGATATCTTGCCAACCGAGGACTTTCGATTAATTCAAAGATTTGTTGTATTACTGTACGATCGTAGCAGCACATGTGAGGATGTGAACACTTGCAGAAGGGCTCTTTTTACCAACAAGAACAGAGACATGGAATCAATACCACCTACCGAAGATGCTCTGGAACAACATGTCCTTAGAACCATGCTACAAAGCTAGTAAGTTTTGACCTCTGCAACTGTTACAATATTTTTGAAAGTGGTTTATGAGTTCTAAATGAAGATAATCGTCTACTTTTAGTATTTGGTGCAACGCTGATAAAAAGGTGATGCCTGATAAAAATTTCGAAAAATGGGGATGCAAACGCGAAAGCCAAACATTTGTTCCCCACTGGACATCATTGCCAGAGGCATCGAAATCATGTGGGGAACTTTTGAAGTGTGGATGCAAGACTCGTTGCCAAAAACGATGCAGTTGCAAAAAATCAGGGATATCCTGTACAGAACTTTGTAAACGTGGTGGTGATTGTTGAAACATTTCCTTTATTTATTTTGAAACATTGCTAATATTTGTAATTTTGATGACGCTATTTTGTTTATTTTGAGCATACCCTATAATATGTTGATTTATATGTTGAACTTCCAGTCAAACGTATGCTGAAGCTTCATCACACAAGTTTTCCTTAAAATTCCTTAACAATATGGCACATAAATTATTGAGGTTTTGTCAGAAACGTTTTCACGCAAAATTTCTGTGACGTCGTATTGCTCACTTTGAGCATGAATAACTCTTTGTACATTGATTTTTACGATATGAACCAATGACTTTTGGAATCTACATCAAATTTCCTTTCCAACGGTATATAATATATTGATGTTTGAGAAAATTCAAGTTGCAGGAAAAAAAGTGCTGATGTCAGCAATCACGTGACTTTAGGGTGTGTCTCCCACCTTAAAATTTTTTAAAATGCCATAACAAACATCTGTACAAAGTTTCATGCTTTCTTCACAATTTGAAGTATTGTTATGCTAACAGCCCTCACTACGTACACTTTTTTGATCTATAAATTTCCCCTGGAAAGAACCAAACCTCAACATAATCAAAACAAGAAGCTGCTCGGCTGCAAAACTGGGAGAAACATGCCAGATAAAAAATAAGTTTGAGCATGTGATACTAATAGCAAATAGTATCATAAGAGTTTTCATTTCCTTTTCAAGAAAAAGCAGCCATACACCAGGTGAGTTTTTGAATAAAAATTTATTACTTGTGTAAAAAAACCCCAGAAAATCAGGTAGCTGTGCGTGAATTATTATTAACTTATTAACCCATAGTTATAATTGGGTTTGCATAGACTAACAAACTTTGTAAATTATATATAATGACACAATAAACTGTTTCAAAGTATCTATGATCATTCATTCAAAACCTTGTTCCAGGTTACACTGAGATGTGAAAAGACTACGAATCATAACAAGATTCCAGTGTATCTTCAAAAGCTTCACCAAAACACAGCATTATTGTACGAAACAAGTGAGGAATTGTCATAGAATTTGATACATCCTTATCAACAAGCTACATCTTTATCGTCAGAGATTGTTAATTCTTCAACGGTTTCCTCCTCAACATTCTCTACATGAACAATGTCCCTTTAGAAATGATTACTTCTTCAACCGTTTCGTCCTCGATAATAGTCACAAATACTTTATGAATTATCTATGTTTAGAAAAGTCACTTTTACAGAAAACAAATTACAACAAAAATAACGTAAAGTTATACACCCAAGAACACAACAATTCCACTGTATAATGGGTACAAATAAGAGTACAAATTATGAATTAAAAAGAAATCAATACCTTTAATTCTGGGAACTCTTTTATTACAAAGTTACATTAAACAGCAACCATGATTTAAAACCGTGAATTTGATTTCCTTAATGACTGGTATTCTTTTTATTATTTATATATCTTACCTAAAAGAAAAACATTTCAGTTGTATAATGAAGCAGAAATCCTAATCATACTGTGACAATATTGAAACAAATCAAACAAAGCAAACAAAAAGAAAATGCAAGAACACATTTTCCCCTAAACCTAGTATTAGTTAAAAGCACAAATTTAATAAAAGAACTTGTTTAGTTATAGATTGAAAAGTTAATAACATATACCTATGTGGTGAGTTAATACGGGTTCACTCAATACTGGAGCTGTACAATTGGATAAAGAAAAAACATCACAGTGTACTGGTTGATCTTTCTCTGAAGCATTAATTAGTGTTAAATGAATACAATCAAATTTCTTTTGTGGAGAAATAGAACATAAATAAGAACATAAAAAAAGAAATGAAAATAATTAAACAAATAAAATACTTAAATACGCATTTAATTTTGCGTAGTGATTAAGTCAAGATATTTCGCGAGATGATAACGCTAACAACAGGATCATAACAGAAAATCTCTTTTTTATTAAGTGAATGTCTTTTTCCTTATAATTCTACATAAACAAATATCAGCTCTAAATAGAATAGAAATTTAGTGTTAACTAAAATAAGAAAACATTTTCAATTGTGAGCATTCTAAATCCTAAAGCTCCATTACAAATTCACCAATATTGGTTTCGTAAACTCCCTTCCAACACTCAAAAGTCAAAAGATAAATCAATTAAAAGTAAACAAATGTATAATGCAGTTAATCATAAACTTTCTAAAAACATAATTATGAATATAGCTCAATCAGTAACAAAACAATACCCTTTCTTCATGCTAATTTTCACACATTCACTCTTGACATAATTTTTCTTCAAATACATTTCAGAAAAACGGTTCTTGCACATATGAAATAAATTTGCGTGAAAATTAGTAGGAATAAGGTAGTCTATTATTCACATGTGCACGAATGAAGAAAAACAACAACAAACAAACGAAAAAAACAAATGCAGCAAAAAAAATATCTGTTCCTTTTTAGAGGAGTGTGTCACATTTGAGGTATTTTAAGTGTACAGCTGTTGGGGCATGAAGGCTGTTTTTTTGTACTACAACTTAAACTGAGAGATTAGTTCTTCAAGGAGCATTAGTAGTTTTCTCACAAAGACAATCTATACTATAACAACTATAACATAGATATCATATAACAAATATTTTCTAAATCAGAATTCGAACGAAAAAGTTTACAATTCACTAATGAAAAAACCAATTGTGCTTAGGTATTTTAGCGGATTTGTCTTTTTCTTGCACAGTGAGTGTGAAGATTTCAATCTAGAAAATACCGACCAAACCCATATCTTTGGCTATTTTTTTTTATTTCGATTGACGTAACCTACGACAATTTACAATTCTGGTTCTTATATTTGTATATGTCAAACCACGCAACATTGCAAATTTTTCCATCTCTGTTCGGCCTGAAACAGTATGCAATTTCAGTTAGGTAAGAAACAGCAATACAGAGCTACTTTTAGTGCAATATCATCTGGTCAGACAGGCTTAATAATGTCAAAACAAACTCATAAATACAATAGCAACAGTTAAATAAACAATGCAATGCTAATAAAAAACGATGTGCACTAACTACTATTTTCAGTTCAAGCAAAAATAATTCCCACTCGTCGTTAACTTAGCAGTTAAACTTTCTGCAGGACCAAAATTCGAAAAAATACTAAAGACAGCTTGCAGGCAAACTTACTTGGGTATCCGCGATCACTAAGTGCTCATTAAACTGAACCTCGAATGCTATCTTACTTTTTTCTGACCAAACACAGTAATTGCGACCTACATAAAACCAAAAAGTATTTTTGAACAAAAATAGATGGAGAGTAAACCATTCTATTCCAATATCTCAGATAAAGTTTATGCATACCAGACGTGGCTACTTTGGACATGGCTCTTTGTTTTACTCCTGTCTCACTGTCTGATGTTGTGTTTCTATCTGAAATGTCAATGTTCATTAATAGTTTGAACCAACAATAAAATATTGAATTGAATATCTGTGTGGTATCAACAGACCTTCCAATGAGTCAGATTTTTAAAACCACTTCCTGGAAATAACATTTTATCTTTTACCTTCTGGTGGCCTGTAGGTAGCATCATTGTCATCACTCAGGTTTTCTTCATACATTTCGTATTCTGAGGAATTAAAAATAGCAGTTTCTGTTAAAATGTAATGATGCATAAAGTAAATCTTATTTCTCACTGAATACTAAAAGAATTGTTAATGGTTCCATTGGGACTACCATACTCACCAGATAACTCCTTTGCTGATTCCATGGTATCTTGAACTATTCAAGATAAAACATGAATCACAAAAAACATTAATTTAGACAACTCATGAGATGTTTTTGAGGCTATAGTCATTCCAGTAGTTCAATTTGATTCAGTAAAATAAATATTGATGCCAAAAATCATTACGGAAGAATAAATTTAAGATACACAAACAAACCTGCTTCAATCCTCTTTCTTTTAGGATAATTTTTAGCATGTTGTTCTAAATTCAATATAATAATCTCACAGTAAATGAAGTTATTTACAGACATATCACTTTCTTGAAAAGGAGAACACACAGAAAAAATATCACAAAGAAAAAGAAACAAGATAATACCATTGTTGGTCTTTTTTGCTGCCTTGTTACTTCTTTCTTTCAATTTGACACTTTTATCCGTTTTACTTGGCTCTTTCAATTCGACACTGTTATCCATTTTAGTTGACTCTTTCAATTTGACACTATTGTTCGTTTTAGCTGCCACTTTTGATTTGACACTGTTGTTTGTTTTACCTGCCTGTTTCAATATGACACGTTGATCTACAACTTCTGAATATTCAATATCATAACACAAAAACTGATATAAATAGTTAAGTAAAATAGAAAGATTCTCAGGAATTTCACAGGAAATCTGAACATTTTTCCAGAATCAGTGAGCAAGAGATAACGCCAAAACATACAAAACATACATATAAGAAATAAAGCACAGAAACATACTACACTTTCTGTAATTTGGTAATGTTTTGTTACAATTTTGGATTTGAGTAGGAGCTTTATGAAATCAGTTGTAGCAAGAATTATAGTAATAGCTAAACTTTTTCAATACAGATTCATCTTTTTATCAATTTTTTATCAATTCTGCACCAACCTAAAACAATACAATATAAGATCATTCCTTGATTATTGACATTTTCATCTTGCAACTCCATAGCACTCTCAGGCTGCTGTTCTGTCACTCTGGAATTAATAGCTAACAAATGCTGACCTGTGGTTTTTAGCTGTAATGAGCCTGGCGGAGCTTGATAAACGTCTTTGTTTACATGCTGAAATACCAACTCCTGTTCCTTCCTGGACAGATCTAATTTCGCCAGCAGTGACGCAATTCTGTGCCTGTTTTTTGTTGCATTTAAGGCACCTTTTTTATTGAGTGATGTCAAGATATCATTGATACAATGCCAACCACTAGCATGAGATTGACCATTATGTGTGCTTGCAAATATGTAATTGTTATCCTTATGAACACCAGCCTCACTTCGAATTTTCTCATCGGTCAAATATTTCATCGCTTGAATTGATTCAGGTGAGAAGATAACTGGAACCAGATGGTCAGAACCCTTACCAGTTTGGTACGTTATCAACATAGACTTTTCATCAAATTCATCATGGAGGTCTGCTTTGACAACCCACTCACCATTTATGGCTTCATCCCATTGATAAAGTTGTAGCCTCACCGGCTCACCTCCTCTTTTTGCACAAAAAATTATCAAACTTGTGGCAGTCACAGATCTTATTTTGACAAATGCACTAGCTGGATGATCATATGCATCAATAGACATCATTATGCTCTTACATTCCTCAATTAGCAAAAAAACATCATCATCTTTTGGCAAGTTTATCGGTTTCCGCAGACTTCTGTTCTTCCTATAGTTCAAATCATAATACGCGTCTTCGAAAATTTCATTTTCCAATAATTTCAGCACCTTCAAGAATTCAACAACCTTATCAGATCTTTGATCGTCACACTCCACCAAAAAATGGCCAATTAGAATTTGTGCTGTTGCTTTGACAAGATTCAAAATGCAAATTTAAAGTCCACTTTTTTGCCCAGAAACCGACATCCCATCTGTGTCAGAACTTGGATTTTCACACAGTTTATTAATTGTTTCACCTAAAATAAGCATCGTTTCCCTTCAGTATAGATCTGCAGCATTCCCCATAAGATCGTTTACTACAACTTCACTCTGTTTTTTATAGCTCAAACAAAAATCCAGATATATGGGAGCTACTAATCGCATTCGATTACGAACAGTATTTCTTCCTTCAGTGATTTCATCCTTTTTTCTACTTAAGGTATTAAATGATCGCACACATATCATTAAGATAATTTTGTCGGTTTTGACATAGTTTCCAACATCATCCAGTTGGAGTGTGGACAACAGATCCATAAAATCACTTGGATAACTATCAAAAACAATTGGGGTATTAACTGAGACCATGGGAATCATAAGATTAGTTCCAGAAGCTGGACATTTAAGTTGGTGCCGTGCTTTGAAGCGCTTTGAGAAAAACTCCTTGCATCCTGAACACATAACTGACACATCCTCTGAATTGAAATTTCTGCGCTGCCTCATAAATTCTTTTTTTCCTGTTTTAAGCATGTCAATGTTATGGTCTCGTATTCCTTGTCTTCTCATTATATCTATTTGTCTATCTTGCTCTTTGATATTCATTTCTAGTAATGGTTTGACCATAGGATGTTCTTTGTGTTTACTTAAAATATGCCTTTTCAGTTGTGTCTGTTCTTTTCTGCAAAACATGCATGGCCTTTTAGGTTTCCTTTGAGATTCATTCTTTCTCAGTGACTGTTTAGATGTCAATTCTTTTTCTTTGTCTTTCTCATTCGCATTTAGTGGTTCTGAGATCGAATGACTTGACTGCATTTGAGGAAAAGGATATTCTTCTTCCTCTTCATCTGTTTCAACAATGGTTAAGCCTTGGTCTAATAAAAATCCAGAATCATTCCGTGGCACGTAAGGTTCAAGTGAATTGCCAAGAAACAGTCCCGGCAATGCTTTGATATTTTGAATTCGGTTTGAAACTTTAGATTGCTCTTCTTCTCTATCATCTCCAACTTCTTCATTTAATATATCAGCTAACGTTGAAGACAACAAATTCTGTTCTCCATCAGAGCCTTCATCTTCAAAACCCAGATTAAAAGTCCCTGCGCAAGTCCACTCATCGGTTGAATTCATTCCTTTTTCAGTCTTGACTGCAATTTGGAAATCAATATTTTTACCTGATGGTCTATTTCTTACGAACTCAGTACAAATGATGTCACTTTCAATAGACTGTGTGTTAATAACATTTCCAGACACAGTTTTCACAATCTCCCATCTATTTTCATCATTTTCCATTTCAGGTCTACAGTTTTGTATAAACTCTACAGTATTCTCATCACTTTCAATAGTCTGCCCTTTCATAACATTTCCAGAGTCAGTTTTCACCATCTCCATTCCATTCTCATCATTTTCCATTTTCAATGTACTGGTTTTCACAAACTCTGCACCATTGCTGTCAATTCCAATAAGTTGTCCCCTTATAACATTTGCAGACTCTGTTTGCAATATCTCCATTCTATTTTCATCATTTTCCATTTCAGCCCTACAGTTTTGTATAACCTTGGCAGCATCTTCACTATCAACAGATTGCTCCTGAAGATTTCCAGTCTCCGGTTTCATAAACTCTATTACATTCTCACCATTTTTAGTTTCTAATGAACTGTTGCTCAGTTCTGTGTTATTCAACTCTGTGCCATTTTCTTCACTTTGTATAGACCGCTCCTTATTTACAACAATCTGACTATGTTCCATGTCTTCATCTTTTAAAACATTTCCAGACTCCATACACTGTGGATACCAATATCTTTCCTACAGAAGACAACACAACATGCTGCTTGACATTAGTGCACACATGACAGCAATATAAGCACAGGATATTTCCATCAATCAAATGAAACAACAAGGTTAAGAATGTAAGACAAATATCAGGTTGTGCTCCGTGACTTACACTGGCCAGTGTGATGTTTTGTCATTATTTGTAGTTATAGTAACGTATATTGTATGTTTCCGTGTAAAACTTGTAGTTATAATAGTGAAGCATTGTATAAAAAAATTGTTCATACATCCGTAGTGGTGACACAAAATCAACAGTGCAATTTCTTGTTGTTTTATTCTGCATCAAATGTTCAAATTATGATTAATATTTGACATACCATTTTCCTCCAAAGCATTGATGAGACATCCTCTCCATAATCATATCTATACAGGTAATAATTCTATCATTATCTCAAAAGCTTCAAAAAAGTCTAACTGGTTTATTTAATTTTTGAGTGTAAAAAAATAAGCATATACTATATTCACGAGCTGTGTTGCTCCTGCTTAGCATATCTAAGCTAATGTGGCCTATATACACTTAAAATGTTATTTCTCTCTTTCTATTTCCCATTATAGTTTACACTAGGTTGCTACAAAATTTGTTGGTAATAAGGAAGCATTCATATTTAAACGTCAATAAGTTATGTTAACAATACATTGTTTGTATCGTAAAATACCAAAGTATGTGAAGGCTTTTAAGGAGCCCATAAGAGTAATATAGCACGTTAATGCTAATTTTTATTTCATTTTTGAGAATACTGGATTTAATTGTAATAAGCATACCATAAGCATAAATCCAGCCTTTATTTTGTGATAGCTTAAGCATAACCGAGCCTCATCTGAAATTTTAATATCCTTACAAAAAGAAATGTAGCAGGTCTCTTAAAAAATTAAATTACAAATTTTGGCTTTCAATATTTTTATGTACGTACAGTTATTTTTGAGATATTTGAAACACAAATTTTTTTTAATCACAATATTAAGTACAGCATAAAAAAGCTAACTTAATAAATTTATCGTTCATAGGCATAATGATCATAATATTGAAAGATAAGCTCTCCTTTTTTCAATTTTTTAGTTATAGACGTTGAGAAAAAGGTGAGCTTAGTATATAGGCTATATGGACATTCGCAAATGGCTAAAAACATTCGAAGTTGTGGCCACAATTTGGAGAGAATGTTTGAGAGTTATGATCTTTCTCTCATTCCAGCATTGAGAGATAAAGATGTTTTCCAAACTACATCTATAAAACAGACTTCTTCGCTTTTGAAAATTTTAATACTGTACCTAATTTCAGTTCCTTTTTCAATTCATTTTGATGCAAATAAACATAAATGAACATTATTCATTACAACATTCCTCTTCATGGTGGCATTGGCATGAAGTGATGGTGCATCATTGACCATACAAGCTAGAGACTGGGAATCTGTTGCATCAATACTACAATAAAGATACAATGTTTATACAATGTAAATAGAAGTTTGAGAGGTTTACACTTTTCAATCTTTAGGCAAACTCAAAATGTAATGTATTACAAATTGTAGTACCAATAATATTTCCCATAAACATCTTTGACACCATGATAAATAAAGCTTCCACGGTTATTCTTCTGATAATACCAATGACGAGTGTCAGCTTCAGTTTTCGATATCCGTTCTCCTGAGATAAGAAGGAGAAAGAAAAAGTATTATTCATAGAGTCTTTCTCAAAGGCTTGCTGGGAACAATTATACTGACAAGATGGATTTGGTAGCATAGGCAACTAAAATTGCAACAATAAATACCTTTGTATTCCAGAAGAAAATCCCCTTTCTCCAATTCAGTTTTTACAAAAACGCCATAACCTGCCAGAAAAAGTTAGAAATAAGCATGAAACATAGAAAAATCAGAATATAAAAAGCAGCCATTAAAGGGATCCCAAGGTCTAATAGATTATTCAATAATACTGTTTATCTTAAAAAGTAAAGAAGCAACTCTTGTTTCAGTTTTTTCAAACGTTTTTTAGATCGTGAGAAATCACGTCATAAATATTTTTTCTGTATGCTTTAAAACTTTTTAAAAACCTTCTTCTTTGTAGTAGTTTTAATCTCTAGCTCCCAGACTTTTTCCATTGTTTAAAATTTTGTGACATATAATTTGACTAGCATTGAAATCTGTCTTTTATCAATGTAAATACAACACTTGCTTTCACTAAGAAATTTTTACAATAAAAGTGAGCGATTTATAACTCGGTTTTTATACATAAAATTCCAGAGTAATTCGTATAACGAGGGAAATTTCAAAATTACCTCAGCAACGGTGGCCATTCTCCCTAGCAACAAGTGAATAGTTGCTTAAAAAACCTTATCCTTCGTTGTCAATCACGAAATCGTGAATACTAATATAATACCTGAACATGTTTTAGTTGATATAAATAGTTGATATTTTTTAAAGAGTATCAGCCCCTGGACCCACACAAAGGCTCTGCCCTAGACCGCCAGGTGCAATGTACATGCCTTCGGCATTTCATAAAGACCTTTACCTTATGTTGTTATTACTAACGACGCCCAAAATAATTTTTTGGATCAACCCCTGGAAGAAATCATAGTCGAAAACGCGCACCACTGTGTTGCTCATAACTGTAATAATCGAGTAATAGTAAAATATCTTTTCATACTTTTCTTCGGCTTCAAAAAATACGTCATAACCTGCCGAACGAAATAAATATATTCAAACCATTTCAAGAAATTTGTTTCGATTAAAGTCATGACATGCGGTAATAATGCGGTAATGCAATAATCTCCGTCAACAAAGCAACGAATATTTAAGTTAATATGATATTGACATATCAGAATATAGTGAATCCAAAAACGTCAGGAAATCGCTAGTATAAAGCACAACAATCCAAAGTAAGTGTTATACCTCACTCCTCCATGTTTAATGCTTTATTTTGTACTATTTTTACTCTATCTTTCTTTCTATTAGGTTTTAAAGACATTGATGTGAACTAAATGAAACAAGTGTTGTTGAAGCAGAGAACTGCAAACAATAACATCAAAAACATCCTTACTTATGCATGTTGCCTGGAAACAATTAAGTTCAGTTATAAACTTTAAGTCTAAAGCTACTTTAAGAGCAGAAACATTCCTGTTTTTCGCATTTTTGGCTCTTTTCCGTGAAAGTTTATAAAGTTTAGAAATATCAAAACATTGAAATGCAAAAGTTTTTTCATAAAGATGACGAAACCGATTGTTAGTGGGAAGTTGGGAAGGGAAATTATAAAAACTAGCCGCCAAGGCGGCGTCGCTCGCCGCCCATATTCACCTGCTCTGTGTATCACACTGTATCAATTAACGGCAAATTACTTCATAAACGGCTCATACAACTTGGAAAAGATTGGAAGTCACAACCTCTGGTGTGCAGTCAGTGTTACATCAGTGTTACATTAACTATTTTTCAGGTTTTTCATGATGTGTGACTTATTTATTTTTTAAAACCAATCGTTAATCAGTACAACAATGCCTTCAAAACGTAGGAAGAACTTCCACTTTTTATTAGCTTTTGTAAAAAAGCTTTTTTAAAAAAGTTACGCGCTCAAACATGGGTGCTATCAAACAGGTCGAAAATGGTTTCTCTTCTTAAAATGTTCACACGGGAGGAGAGAAAAAATGCACGTGCTAAATGAATAAAGAGAATAAAAAAACGTTCGATCAGATTAAAATAGATTAAAAGAAATCGATTAAAAGAAATTAAGACAACTATTACGACAAAAGCAAGAAAAAAAAAAACATTTTGTTTTTATATGATACTCTTTTTTTACCTATCGGTTTTTAAACATTTTGATTGCTCAAAAAAAAATTTCACCCAGTCAGGCAAGAGTTAGTGGCAAACTGAACATATGCTGCCACGTTCTGCCACTGCTGCTTTTTGTCCAAAATGTTTAATCAGTTAGTTTCTTTGTATTTAGTTGATGTACTGTTTTCAAAGCCAAGTCAACGTGGAATATAAAACTAACAATAATGATAAAAACAAAACGTTATTCCTATTCGTTCATCAGCCAAAAAAAAGTCACATTCGATTGGGGTTGCAATGTATTTGCTTCGAACTCACGTCGCATACAAAAAAGAAATAATTTCACTCACAACTCAATCTACCATTTTGCGTGACTTACAGACAAACAAACAAACAAACAGACAGACGGAGAATCGGCTATTAATATATAGATTTGGTTTGTTTTTTGCTCATCGTGAATTTTCTGTTGTTTCACAAAAGTTTTTTCCCCAGAATTTGATCTGTAAGTTTCGTTTCTGCCCGCAAAAGTAGCCGGAAAATGCTGCGGCAAGCGATTGTTTCTGCCCCTTCTCCGCCACCATGTCTACAAAGACATTTTTTGTCTAGTGGAGATTCGCCTTGAAAAAAAGAATTAAATGACAGTAGGATGGAGAGTCAAAGAATATGCACAAAATAGTTTGATGATTTTTAGATTACAACAGGTGACACATCCATAAAATATTTCACACTTCGATTAATTTCAAAGAAGAAAAGCAATGTTTTGTGACAAAGAAAAATAAATTTTTATGTTCAGAAAAAGTTCTTTTTCATTATTTGATTGCTTGTTTTCATTTTGTTGTTTTACTGGCTCTTTTGGTATGTTGTCGTAGACATTGTCTTTGTCAGTGGCTGAGTTAGAGGTAAACTCAAGTTTACCTTGTTGTTTCTAAGCTAGGACACTGAATGCTGGTTTTCTTTCACCTCTTTCTGTTTGTCTAGTTGTTGTATCTGCACTTTGTCTGCTTATTAACTGTTGCTATTGTCTCAAAACTCTGGTAAGCCATCTCTTGGTGAGGGTACAACTCAAAAACTCAGTTACTGGTCTGAGGCTGGCTGATAGTTAGGAACCCGAACTTTTTTGGTAGCACTTAAAAGAGGCTGTTCCATCAGCAGCTGTGAAATATCAGCACATTTGTTGTGCCATGTCGCACATGGAGGGTTTTCCAGCAAATGTATCTGGTGTGCTTTGTCAGATCTTCTGCAAGTACATGTTATGTTTGTTCCTTCTATATATTAATAGCCGATTCTTTGTTTGTTTGTCTGTTTGTTTGTCTGTCACGCAAAATGGTACAGGAAGTTGCGAGAGTGATTATTTTATTTTATTTTGTGCGACGTCAGTGTGAAATTGTGAGACCCTAATCGAATGCGATGTTTAGGGAAAATTATCTCCATAACCAATAGGGATAACTGACGTTTTCTGGGATCCACGATATTGGCCATCTAAACTTCCCTTATGAAATGGTTAATCAAAGAAAAAACACAAAAGAAACAGCTTCAAAACCCAATTCAATTAACCCGGCCCCACTGAACATATTATCTTTCCCAAATATCCGTGGTTTTCGTACAAATTTCTCTCACATTCATTCTTTCGATTCTAACAATTCTCTTGACATCCTTGCAATTTGTGAGAGTAATCTGAATTCAAATATTGACACAAAAAATGATTTTCTTTTTCAGGGTTACCTTCTACTGCGTTTTAAAGAATCTAAAACCCACATGCATGGCCTTGGTGCATACCTTCGAGACAATTCACCTATTACTCGTGTGAGTGATCTGGAGGATCCTGATTTGCCATACATGTGCCTCCGTCTTTCATTGCTTCATTCGACAAGCTATCTGTTCTTTCTTTATCGATCTCCATCATCCCAAGACTGTTCTGCTATATAGACTATGTCTGAGAGTATTGACAAGGCCCAACATATTTGTTTTTGGTGGCTTCAATATTCATCATGAAGAATGGCTCAAATTCTCAAATGCAATCTCTCACTCAGGAACTCATACTCTTCATTTTGACCTATCTCAATCTCTTCACCAAATCATTGACTTTTCTACTCGTTTTCCTGATCGCGATGATAAATCTCCATCTCTAATTGATCTCTTTTTAACATCAAATCCTGATATCTGTAAAGCATCTAGTGAAGCTCCTCTTGGCAACTCTGCCCATGGCGTAGTTTCTGTCTTAACATCTCTTAATTGCAAAGCTGCTTCTGAATCTCCTTTTCATCGCACTCTCTTCAGTTATGAAGGTGGTGAATGGGATAATTTTCATGACTTTCTTCGCGATGTCCCCTGGTCCAATGTGTTTTCAAATCCAGCTGAAAAATGTGAAAAATTGTACCTGTTCACAAAAAATTGGCTATCAAGATTTTTGGCGCATCATTAAGTGTCACCAGCAATAAAAGGTCATCCATTCCTCCCATTTTCAATGGTCCAGAGGTTTTACCATCACTTAAGGATGAAGCTGAACTCTTTTCTAATATTTTTAGTACTAACTCTCCTCTTGATAACTCTGGTCATGCTGTTCCTGAATTTCCCTTGAGGACTTAATAGAGTACTGGGTAGCTGCTTTATCACACCAGCTAAAATATCTTCCATCATTTCAAATCTTGATGCTTCTAAGGCTACTGGTCCTGATGGAATTCCTGTCATCCTGTTTCAAAAGTGTGCACCTGAATTATCACCTATACTTTCTCATCTATATAACAAGTGCATAGCTGAATCTTGCTTTCCTTCATCCTGGAAGTTTGCCTCCCTAATTCCAGTCTTTAAAAATTGTGGTGATCGATCTGATCCACGAAATTACAGAACAATTAGTCTCCTACAAGTTATGAGTAAAAATTTTGGGGCCTTTACCAATAATGCTCTTGTTAATCACCTTAAATCTAATAACCTCTTCTCAGATTCTCAATATGGCTTTCGCTCCCAACGCCCTTACAGTGACAACTGATAGAATCTACACTGCATTAGATAAATCTGGGGAGGCAAGAGCTGTTGCTCTTGACATATCCAAGGCATTTCATAAAGTCTGGCATACTGGTCTTTTGAAAAAGCTTGCTGCATATGGAGTTAAGGGTCCCCTTTATGAGATCACTCGTTCCTTCCTTGATAATCGTAGACAGGCAATCATCATTGACACATTCCATCAATGAAGGAGTTTTCCAAGGCTCTGTCCTTGGGCCAACCCCAGGCCTGGTCGTAAGAGGTGTGTGATCGCACGCACACACATCCACACACGCGAAGATTTATTCACGCGTGTGGCAGTCACACACCTGGCTTGTAATGACAAGTGTAGTACCAAATGTTTCTTTAAAAGTCAACAAAAATCTGTCCCAAAATGTTGAAAGTTTTGCTTTGGAAACTGTTCATGTGCTACGATTAAATTTTACAATAGCGGAATGAAACTTTGCTGCCATTTCTTGAATAAAAACCAGTGCTCACAAATTTTCATCGTTTTGTGTGCGCTTTTATATCATGTATATTATTTAATTGTATTATGTAGTTTTCTCTTTTTAACATTCTTTTAAGGTACTAAAGTATGCCAAAGGTTGCAGTTTCAAAAATATAATCTTTTATTTCAAAAAATAGCCTGCCAGGTGGTGACGAGTTAATGGAACGGAAACGTCTTTAATTTAATTCAAAAACCGTTTGAACTTCAAACCAAAACGATGGAGAGTAATACAATTTGTTTATTTTCATGTTTTATTTTTCCTCTTTATTAATTTCCGAATAAATTTTATTTACTTTAAAGTAATCTTTATATATAGCTAACATTTTACGTCCCGGATCTTTGAAAATATTGTTTTGTTTTATTAATTCATTCTCAGTGAAAATCTCATTATTTTTACATATATAACACATTTCAAATTGGACTTGATTATAATACAGAATGAATATCGTTGATCTTAACTGGAAAAAATTGTTCGCACATCTGTCAAAAATTTACACAAGCGCACGCCATGAAAGGCGTGCGTCTCCTTGGCATCACTTTTTCACAGGACTTCTCCTGGCGCTCCTACATTAAGGCAATTTCTAAGTCAGCCTCGATAAAGGTGGGCTCCCTTCTTCATGCAAGAGCATACCTCAGGCCTGATTCCATTCTTTACCTCTATAAATCTACTATTCGACTTTGTATTGAGTATTGTTGCCATATCTGGGGTGGTGCACCCTCAGATTCTCTAAATCTTTTAGATCGTATTCAGAAACGAATCTGTAATGCTATTGGTGATAAACTTGCAAGTTAACTTGTCACACTCTCCCATCGCAGATCTGTGGCGTCTCTTTGCCTCTTTTATAAATACTTTTACGGAAAATGTTCAGCTGAGCTCTCTTCTCTCGTCCCTGCATTAAAAACTTTCAAGCGAAACACAAGATATTAATCTAATTGCCATGATCACACTGTCAACATCCCAAAATCATCTAAAACATTTTACCAACAAAGTTTCATTCCTCGCTCCTCCACTCTCTGGAATTCTTTACCCCAGTCTGTTTTTCTAATCTATGGCACATCGTTTTCGAAATTATTATCAGGGCCTTAGCTAGCGTTGTGGGGGACCGTTAAACGGCCCCTTCCCAAACCAAAATAGAGACCCTTTTTCCCAATTGGCAATTAACATTTTTTTTAGAACACATGACTTTGAAAGGACGTTATAGTGAATTAACAACATAGGATAATGAAGAAACGTTTTTATTAAATATGCCTTTCCCCTCGTTTTCCTATACGTATCTAGAACTTAGAGCAATCGGCACACTCCTGCTCCCTTTCGATAATCTTTGTGACATTTTATCAAAAATCATGGATTTTCTCTGTAAAATTTGTTACACACCAAACATTTTAGTTTCGTAATTAAGCTAATAAACATTTAACATCGGAGCGGCATTTAGAGTCAGCAAAAAATAAACAAGCATTTATGGAAATGTCAAAAAGGCGCACTAATGCTTGGAAAATGCTTAAAGAAGCAAGCTATGCTTAGAAGGTTCAAAAAGTATCAACAAACCGATTTGTCCTTAAATGTTTTTCAGAATAACCCACTTACTAATTAATCAAAAATGGGTGCATACAAGTAACTTTAGAAACATTGTCAATCTTGTTGCTGATTGTGGAGGCGAGGAGGTTAAAACCCACATTCTTAACGCCCCAGGAAACGCAATGTACATGTCTCCTCATTACGTTGCAAAGTATATTGACGTCATGAACAATTATATCAAAGATTCTTTACTAGCATCTCTTAAATCTGGTAAATTCACATTGTACAATGATGAAACGCAAGACGTAGAATCTACAGAGCAAATGGCAATCTACGGAGCTTTTAAACATAACGGTGTCAATGCAGAACACTTACTGCTTGATTTCGGTAGGTGGGGGTCTACAACAAGGCATGCAATTACTTTCTGCAGATAGTCCAAAAAGGAAATCTTTTCTTTGGTTACTTTACGAAAAACTTTGTATGCATTGAGAGCAGCCTGAGACATGAGTCTAAGCAAGCAACGTTTGGCTGTCGGGCGACCATGTTGTGATCTTGTCAACCTTTTGTTGATGACTGGAGTGGTTTTTGGATATGTGCTCCTGTTCTCTTTATCAGATTCAATATCAGATTCAGTTTCTGAAGGAGTTTTACTTGGTCCTGGTGTTGATGTGTGTTGCGGATTGGATGCGACATGTTGTTTGTTGTTTGGGAGATCTTTTATAATTTCTTCCATTTTTTCTTCATCAGAGAATGAATGTTCATTATTATTTTCATTCAACAAAGGTACCTCATCATCACTATCAAATTCAGAGTCACCAACATCATACTCTGCTCCACTTTCAATGTCCATAACAATATCTAAAATTTCATCTATATCAGTAAATACCTTTTTTGACTGCCTACGGTTTGCCATTTTTAAAAAGTGATAACTTTTGATGACTCTGCTCTTTTTTCCTGCGGTTTTCTTTTACAGGGTGCCAGAACATCTTTATTTTTATTTACAAGTTATAAAACCGCAATAGGAGGTGCCAAAGCGCCGTAAATTGCGTTTGAATAGGGGAACCGCTGTGCGGTCCTCAGGGAAAAAACGATGAGTACACGGGAACCGCACTGCGGTACGCAGGGACTGAAAGGGTTAAAGATCTAGATGTCGATTCAGTTGCCCGTGAATTATTTCCTTGTTGCATGTATTTGCTTCAACTTTCAATTATGTTCCCTTTGAGTGTATCATGTGTGGAACTGGTGAATATTGATGGTGTAGTGTCATCCACTACAGAGTTTTTGAGTACTTGAATTTCACGTGTATTTTTTATCATCCAAGGTCCAGTATGAAATTCCTAGCTTTTATATTACTTTTTTGTTAGCACGGTGTTTTAGTTAGTTGGCAAGTCTTCTTTCAATCAGAGAGTCATTGCAGTGCGTGAGAAAGGACCAAAAGCTTAGATAACGTAACTAAATATGCGTTTTAAGGTATAACAAAATAATTTTGAATACAATAATGGCAAACTGTCTTTTTTTATAGCAAGATACAGTTACAAAATAAACTTTTACAAAGAAAACAACCTGACTAACAAAATAATGAACTATTTAACATCAGTTGGAATAACAATTATGCAAACGTGAGAACAGAAGAATTGGAATTGCTCATGAAATAATAAGTACGAAAAAGAATCGAGTCAAGTCAACTATCAAACAAAAATAAACTCTCAAAAAACCGAAGACTTGCATTTGTCAGCAGTATTTACCTGCTTCCATCTTTAAAAAATCGAAAGCTAATGAATGAAACGGAGTGTAAATTAATAGTGAGATAAAACCAATACATGTGTTACGCGCATTCGTTAATGGTTTTATAGTTTTTCACAGTAGTTTTATCTTGAAGAATGTCATCAGTTACACGATCTTCATCAGTAGGAAGTGGCTGCTGTTTTCTTTGATAATAAAGCTGCCGATATACATATACTTTGACATCTTGAAATTGCAACTGCAAGGTATAATAAACTTGAAAATCGCTTATCCTCGAACGCATATTGCATTTTGACACAAAGCAGATGATCCAGTTGTTTGAAGACTGGCTGATGGCGATTCTTTTTGGCATGCACAACATATGCAAAACTTTTGCACTGATACTGCAGTAACAGGAAAAGTGAACGATTTTCGAGAACAGTGTGAGTTCATGTGTGGAGCATGAAGTAGTTTGTCTTTTGATGGAAGACGACAAACATTGGAACCCTTTGTCACATGCAGCATATTTCCACCATTGGCATAGGTCCTGAAGGTTGCATTCTTTAGTTCATATGCCCCATTTTCTTTGATTAAATGGATGTTTTCACCCCATAAGGAAACTGGAATGGATACTTTTTTGTCATTTCCCATAACTTCCTTTTTAAACATGACATCCTGGTGATACTGGCTGTTTGTGGTTATAGTTGGCTGGTCTTCTACCGACAAGTATAAAACACACGAAACACTCGTTTTATCTGCCATCAGTTTCACATCTGACAGCTCTTTTACTGGTGCATCATTGGGATCATCCAAATTTGAGCTGCAAGGAAATGTCACAGCAGTTGGTGTAATACGAGATCGATTATTGATAATGATATCCTCCTTAGAAGAATCAAACTTGTTTGGAACGCTTCGGAAATGATTTATTTTCACCGGTGACTTGTCAGTGAATACTTTTTCAATTTGTGGATTTTGCTTTCTTTATTGGTGATAACTTATGGACAAAAGCCGAAATGCCTAAATAAAAATGAAAGAAAAATTGTACACATTATCAGGGTTTTTTTTACCTTTTCATGTGAATTAATTTAAATATATATATACATACAAAACCAATATTTTATTAAGTTCATGCACATTGATGGAGCGACCTTCAATCTTATGCAAACCTTTAACATTTATTTTATTAAAGTGGTTTATTTATCACTAGAAGTGCTAGATCATTGAGTTTTATCTAGGATCGGTGTATATACATTTTATTTTTTTCCAAAGAACTTACCTTCTTCAGTTGGATTCATATTCAGGTCTTCATCAATTTCATCTGCATAAGAAATCAAATAACAATATTATTCTATCTTATCTCGGGATTGATATATACATCCAAAATGTATGTGAAATTATTAAACTTACCAACATCAGCTTTCCTTTTTGAAGATTCTAAAACAGATGTGAGGATTTAATATTAACTTTTTCAACTCTTTATCCGAAATTATGTGAAACGAAATTAAAATCAGAACTCTTTGTGAGGAAAACAAAATTCCAAAAATGTATATAAAGACTTGTTAATCAAAATCTTGAGCTCTCCATGTGTTCAATATCATTTTAGACAAGGAAGAATCTCTCTGATTTGTTATTTGTTATTAAATCTCCAGATTTTGAAATTGAAATTTAAAAAAATTCATGTACTTGTTTTTGATAGATCATCTTTGCTGTTAGAAGTCTCCTCATTCTCCCTAAGACTGTCATCGTTTTTAGTAGACATCGTGTACTAACCTAAATATACGAAATATACAGATTATTATTGACGAGTATAAAATCTATAAGTTTGTGCAAAATAAGGAAAACAACTGTACTTACTTTGTATATCGTAAACCACGAGAAATTAGAAGTCACGCCACGCAGTTGAAAGATGGTAAAGATATAGTGGCCTACGAGGCATTTTATACGTCTGTATTGCACATGGTTTTCTATCAAATTTAGGTGACGTTTTCTTTGAAAACATATAATGAAAGTACTAGTGACGTCTTGAATGGGGGTGTCTCATTGGCGACTTCTTTTAGAGAGTTTAAAATACTTTGTCAAGCGGCATGTACCTTTCAGAGATTTTAAAATACTTTGTACAGTAGTTTGTACGTGTGTCTACCTGTGTCTCATTGGCGACTTATTTCAAATTAAAAATATTTTGTACAGCGGTTTGTATCCCAACATTTTGAATAACGAAATTTCCCTGTAAATAAAGTGAAAATCGATTTGATTTGCTGCTGACCGTTTAAATGTTTGGTTTATTGTTTCCCTTTGAATGGTTTTTTATTTTTATTTTGTTGCATTCGATGTTCTCATACTGTTTTGCCATGTTTATTCCAAGAATTAATTTGCCTTTATTTTTCTTTCCTCGAGGTGTTAACTACATGACAAACCATAGTCATTGGAATATTTCCTAGTTTTAGCTTATTAACTTCTCTTCAATATTTTTAATAGTTACACTTTGTTTTAATCACTGCTTGATCACGTGATAAAATTTTAACCAATCCACATTGGTGATATGATATCTTGTTAGTGAAAAAGTTCAATTAAAAATATTGTTAATGGTGCTAGGATATTTTCTAATGACTATGGACAACTTTTCGATGTTGATAACAAGGGGAAATGGAAAAATTTTCTTTTGGGATTCAACTAGAGAGTGTGTTGTTTTTACTTCAAATTGACAATCTACATCCCCAGCAAAACACAAAAAGAAAAACAAATAAAGTGCAAAATGTAACTAATCAAGCAAAAATAACTTAGCCCAAATGAATAGAAGTTAGAAAAATAGTCTGTATTTATTGTGCATTTGCCGTAACTAATTCGAGGCTTCCTAAAACAGATGCAGGTTTATCTATGTAAGGCTACAGGTCTGGAGCCTAACCGATTGCTTGATTGATGTGCTTTGTTTTTTTTTACGTCAGTGTCAAAAATAGAAAATAAAAGAAAGTAAATAGGCTGAAAATCTATTTCTTATATACGTCGCCACAGCACGTAAAACATTTTTCTCTGAACAGATGTGATCGAAATGCGTGATAAAAATTGACTAGAACGGTAACCGTTTCTTACGTTCTCGGTATTTTTTCGAAAAAGTTTTTAAGAAACACTGAAGAAACACTGAAAAGCGTATGAGTTTGTTTTTTGATACACCAAATTAGAGGTTTTTAAAGCCCTGTGTCATCCCACCCACTTCACGGATCTGTGTTCTCGTGTCTGTTTTCCTGAATTTACAACATATCTTTCCAAGTAATTTTGGGGAAGGGCCATACTTGCGCTACCGAGAACTAAAATTTGAGTATGATAGCGGATTTTGTGGTTGGAAAAAAATTTAATTTTTGCGGATAGCCCTTATTTATATTTTTTGCAGAACTAATTTTCGTGGAAAGGGTCCAAAAACGCGAAAATTAGTTCCCTTAAGGTAGTAGTTTGACCATACCATTACCATTATTGAAGCATGATTTCTCACAAAATGTATTTCTGGTAGATTTAATTTTTGTGAAAGGTCCCCTAAACTTTACCATGCAAAGATTTAAGTCAGGTATATTAAGCAAGAACTACTAATCTGGTCGATTAACATAACGATTTAAGTTTTTTTTTGTAGATCCGATCTATTGATAAAAAATTGCTGAATTGACTTTTCTTTCGACGTATGACAACAGTTCATTATTTACAAAAAGAATCAACAAAAGGGTATCTTTTTATTTAATACAAGATGAATAATTTATATAATTGTTACATATTCACAAATACATGAATTTTTATACACCTTTCCCAAGTTCGTTTTTATGTCGTATTCTGAGACTGTTATGTCAGTGCGGGCCTTGTTTTGATGTGTTCTTTTGTTATATGGCAATTACGAAGTTATAAATTTTTCTCATTTGCAAATTGCAGTGGAAAAATTTTTGGGTAATAACAAGCACAGAGACGAGGCCCGTACTGACATTACAGCCAGAATACAACATATAAAAACAAACTTGGGAAAGGTGTATTTCATGGTTCCGTTCAGTGATATTCTTGAAACTATCATAGGCAGACTAACAGACGGGGGTAAAGAAAGATTACTCAAAACTCAGGTGTGAACTCAGAAAACTACCCCGGTTTCATCTCACTTTTGCCGACATCTCGGCTGACGTATGATTTTTCTCATATACTAACTTATCTGCTAAATCAGTATTCTGAAGGATTCAAGGATAATTATCAAAATCCACAATTTTCGAAGTTGTTTAGCTATGCTCATATTCGATATCTAACTGTTTTGCGAATTTTTCCTTGCATTATCAATCTTCAACGGTGATTTGCTCTTTTCTGATCACACATCTATGGTGGCCGAAAGCTGCCAAACGAAAAAAGTAATTTTTTTTTAATTCTTATATTCATTTCATTTTTTCAATTAAAATTATTTTTGTTATTTTTTAATATTATTTTCATTCATTTTTATTTCATTTTAAAAACATGTTCCAACTTTAAAAAAACAAAACAAATGAAAAACACGCATGGCCGAAGACAGCCAAAACGACAACCTGTCGTTTAGTTACCAGTCTTTTAACGTGCAACGGCGTGTCCCATCGTGATTCTGTAAACTAAGCGCATTTAACGCATGCATAATAACAATATTATGAGTTCACGTGGTGGTTGCGGCAACAACGTTGTCTTTGCAACCAACAACTCACTTGATGATGGCAAATGCTTTGATTACTCCATGGAGCCAAACTGTTCACTAAAAGCAGACTTACGCAAATATGCTGAGCAGAGTTCAACACGTGAAGAAATTTTGGATTTTATGAAGTGCAGGGGCGTACCGTGGGGGTGTCGTTGGGTGCGACCGACCCCCCTTTTGCAAAAGTTTGCCCGTTTTCAAAATTTTTATGAATTGATAAAAGAAAACATGATAAATTTTATTTCGCATTTGCACACTGTCACCAAATTTCAGTCATGATCACTTTAGTATCTCTTTACTGGTTTTTGCACCCTCTTGCTGGCATTACCAAGAGATTACAGGGAAGATCGATCGACGTAGTGAAAGCTTATAATGAAGTACAAAGTTTTATTGACGACTTAAAGCATACAAGGGAGTGTATCAGCAATCAAAGAGATTGGCAGAAATTTTGAGTGTGGAATCATCCATCCCCAGAACTGCAGCCAGACAAATGCACCGTAATAATGTCCCAGCAGAGAATCCAGAGGAGTACTACCGTCGGGTGATAGCTGTTCCCTTAATCGAGAATTTCATTTCCGAAATGACATTCAGGTTCAATAAGTTCAACACAACAGCGTCAAAGTTGCTTCTTCTTGTTCCTTCAATTATTTGTAATCCTGAATATGAAGATAGTCGTTCTACTACCGATGATTTGAAAAAGCAATACAGCAATGATTTGCAAAATTCCGATATCCTGGATCAAGAGATAAGCTTATGGAAAAGAAGATGGCAAGCTGTGAAAGTTGAAGATCGTCCAGATAGCCTTGCTAAAGCAATTAAAGAATGTGATGATCTTAGATTTCCAAACAATTTCATTTTACTAAAGATTGGCTGTACATTGCCTGTCACATCAGCTGAGTGTGAATGGAGCTTTTCAGTGATGAGAAGAATGAGAACATGGCTACGATCTAGCATGACATCGAATCGTCTGACTTCTTTAGCTATCATGAACATTCACAGAACTGTAGAAGTGGATTACAAAGACGCAGAAAAATTACAAAATTACAAAAGGTTACACATTTCAATACAAATGCACTTCTTCACAGTGACATTTTCACGATTTTGTTCTCTGGGTCATTTTATCTTATTTGTTTGTTAATTTTGACGTTTTTCGTGATGAAACTAACATTTTAAAATGTACATAAACAATTTGATTTTTAAGGGCTCAGCGTACGTTTCAAAAGTAAAATTTTTCTTTTTCAAATTTTTTTTGACAAATGTAATCATTAGGTTATTATTAAACTATATTTAAAGTTATGGCGAAAAATAATGCTTTTTGAGAAAGTTATGGGCATTTTTAGTTATTCAACATTTCTAAGTTATGTCAACCTTTAATACAATTTGTTATATACTCAAAAGGCGATTATTTAAATTAGCAGCTCACTTGGTGAATTTATTAAAGGCTGTCATATTGTCGTTTATGTGATGAAAAATTATCAGTGTTCTACCTTCTATGAGCTCCATCTTTCCAGCAAGTGACTCATTCCCTTTAAAATGTTTCACAGCAGTAGATGAAAGCCTGTTAACGAAAAGTGTGCCCGCGATTTGAGAAAAAATTCCTGATTGGCTCAAATCCGAGATTATGGAAAAAACCAAAAACTGTTTTTCTCCTGAACAAAACCATTAATTGAGATTCGCGGGCACACTTTGTTTCCACTAATTGTGAAGAATCGCCACAAACAAAAAAAATTGAAAAAAACCTTTTTCTTCGGGAGTTGGAGCTCAAAGAAGCAAACAAAAGTCCGTATTTTTTATCGTTTTCGCAGACTAAATTCGTCCTTATTAATGATGTAAATACATCCTTTTATACACCGTTGGAAAGAAAATTTAAAAGGTACGCTGAGCCCTTAAACTACACGTTCGTTCAGATCAGGTGCGGTAGAAGAAAAGAAGCCATTGCAAAACTAATTTTGAACTTACTATGGATGAAGATGTTCATGGGCAAATGATAAGGTTTCACTTACAATTCTTGCTGAGGAGTTAAAAAATGTGACTGAGAAGTTACTATGGGTAACTGCTAAGAATTACATGTCCAAAATGTTTCTCATCTAATAACTGAATAGTAAGCAATATAAGTAAATAACTATCTAATCAAAAACCAATCACAGTATTTCAAATATATGGAAAAAATGAGTTATTTTCAAAAAAGGGTAGGGCTCAGACAGGACAATTTATGAAATTAAATTCAAGTATTTAGAATAAACATCTCTGATTCCAAAAAATGTTCACACACACATTTCTTCAGAGTACACTGTCAGTGTGATGAATGGCCTTCCTAAATCTCAAATGAAAAACAAACAAACAGATTTTGGTGTGAAAATTTACATCAATAACCAAATCACCACAGACTGTTAACGTTTCAAAGTGAATTCACAAGCCGAATGTTTAAAACCTCGAATCAAGAAGATCGGACTTGAGGAACAAATGTTCCTTTCCTTGTTTAAGTTCTGTTGAAGTTTCGTAAAGATTAAAACCCTCTTTAGGGGATAATCAGTTTATTATCATAGCGAAGAAACCATACAGAATATGCAATATAAAATATGTCAAAACTCTCATCTTTGGAATACATTTGAAGACAAACAAAAACTGACAGCTTCAGGAAAACATTCCAAAATGGTTCCACAGCAAAATAAACCAAGTTTCAACGAAAATCCAATGCTAGTTTTTCTTTAAATTCAATTTCCATAAGTGCTATTTTTACGCATGTAGTAAACATGCTTTTTTCAGCTCGTGGTAATCAACATTACAGCAATATTTCTCATATGAAACTTGTACAGTGTGATCGAAAGAATCATGAACTTCATAAATCAATAAATTAAAACCATGTTCGTTCCCATTTCCTTCTTCTCTGCGCCTGTTTTTGTCTGTAAACAAATTAAGAAAAAACAAGCCGCCCTTATGTATTTCGTTAAAAATTCCCATTTAGGCGACGCATGCGCAAACTAAATTTCCGATGCTGAATGAACGTGACTAAAGTTATGCATATATATTTATATATTTATATTTAAAAGCATCTTGAAGGTATACTAATGTTGTTGAATTGAATTGAAATGGATGATGAAATTTTCCCAAAAATGCCAGAGACCTCTCCCTACAATTAGGCACTTGAGAGTATTTTCTCTACAAACTTCTTTTACAGTTCTTTAATAAACGACGTTTCCATCTTCTTTTTGAAATGAAGACATTACCATTCAATAGCAATTGTTATTTTCTGGTTGGATTGACCTTTCACCTCCTTAAATCTAAACAAGTTATTGCCTTCTTGACTGCACTACAGAATACAACCACCGCACTTTATTATTAAGATCAATTAACACGCGTTTAATCGAGACAGCGACTCCCGAGGTGGTGTTTATTTGGGAAAGCTACCGTGTCTGTATCGTTTGTGTAGTTTTCAAATTCCCGATTTTCTCTTTTCGTGTTTAAGTTTCACCAGGACACACAGCACATGTCTAAGAGAGTTCCTCAATTATCTTAATTGCAAGTAATAACTGAGTACGGTAAACTTCCTCCGATAACCCGAACCTCTTTGTTCAAGGAGAATGCAGAAACAGTTCCAGGGTTTCATTTTTCAGGTATGAGCAGCTGAACAGGATTTTTTTGTACAACAGCAGCATAAGCAACCCTTATTCTTTCCATAAAACAGCTGCACTCCTCTCGTTGCAGTTAACGAAAATTTTTCGAAGAACATAACGCACCTTACTTTAAAGGAATTAAAAATTTTGTTTAGATTAGCGGGATTCGGAAAAATCATGTTTCGTTTACACGAAACTATTTTTCTATAGATTTGTAGGGAATTGTATACAACTTAGTAGAGTTGTTCGTGAATTTTTCCCTACAAAGTCATTAGAAACTTCACATCAACACCTGAAATAAGCGTGCAAAGTAATGATGTTTCTTTTGATACAACAAAAGGCTTTAAATCTCCCTAATGGACAGGAGGGCTGGCCCCGCTTGCCGAGATCTCGGCTATTTAACCCGGGATCTTGATTAGCGAAAAATAATCCCATGTAAGCAGTCACAGGCGAGGCAGCCCGGCAAACGGCTGGCTTTATTACAAATATGCAGCTTTTGATTCGCTAATCTTTTTAAACACCAGCATTTCGAAACAATAGACTTAAAATACAATCAACAAAGGCAAGAGGTTATCAGCCCGCTTCAAATAAACAGAGAAAATTTCCAGCCCTGCAACCGGGCTGTATCGGCTTTTACATAAAAACAGCCCCTAACTAATTGTTATGTTATGATTGTTGTGCTCAACCATATATTATAATTTAGACGCTAAAAGACTGGTAACTAATTAACAGGTTATGATTTTGGCAGTCTCCGGCCATGTGTGCTTTTCATTTTTTAAACTTTTTTTTGTTGAAAATTGTCAAAAATGAATAAATAAATGAAGTGAACAGTTTTAAAAAGTGAAATAAAAAAGAATAAAAATTAAATTGGAAAAATAAAATTAAATTGGAAAAATAAAAGAATGCAAAATAATTAAAATTAAAAAAAATTAAATGAACAAGATTTAGAAAAAAAATTCTTTTTTTTCATTTGGAAGCTTTCGGCAACCATACACATCGTAGGTTTTTGGTTTGAATGATAGTGGATTATAAACTTTATCTTGCTCTTGAAACAATGTTAAATATTCATTCTTTACAGCATAAAGATTATGGACAAATTCAAGTACAGTGCCTGAAATATAGTATAAATATGAAGATTTTAACAGAGCAGTCTCAGCTTAAAATTGCTTTCTCAAATGAACGAATTCAAGTTATACACACTTACTTTTAGCATTCTTTTCATTAGCATCAATCGCTGAATAAAAAAGGAATTAAGAAAGAGTAAATAACGATAAGAAGAAATCATTTAGAAAGTAAGAAACTCACAGAATTCAACATTCCTCATTTCGGTTGTCTTTCCATCTATTACGTTATTTTGCTATAACATTAAGCAAAAACAAATGTTGATCATGTCAGTACATCCTAAGCCTCCATGACACGTGGACACAAAATCAAGAAGCTTTAACGAAACAAATTTTGCGAAAATAGAAAAAATAAAGATACCTCTTCAACTATGGAAAAATTATAGGACTTTTCTAATGGCCTTTAGGATGGTAATGATTATAATTAAATAAAAATTGAGGATTATTATGTAAATCAGTTATTTGAACTTCCAGGCTTCTTTGATCTTTGACATATTCTTTCATTTAGGCTTTTTTTATGGCTTTGAATTATCAGCACTAGCTACAGTCAGTTTGTTTCTTCCCATGGTTGAAACGGTTTCATAATTTCTTGTGTGTGGGATGTTTTATTCCAATCAAGTACGCAGATTGCAGATTGCTAATATTTAATTTATCTAAAGAAGTAATAAAATATGATACATATGATATGATAAGTTTCTTTTGGTCACTAGTGGAGTCATAGTAGCAAAAAAACCACCTGAACCCAGAAAAAATTCGAGACAAGCTGAAATTTGGTCCAGACCTCCTCCAACACGTGTAGAGTCACCAAAAAAAAGGCCCCTAAAAATCCGGCCTGGGAACATGCTCAAATCTATAATGGCGGATTTGGGATTTTTTTTAGGAAAAACGCTAAAAATTGTTCTTTTCATAAACAGGCATACATGATCTCGATTGATAAGAAAATTGATCTAGAACTAATTTTAAGAAAGGTTTGAATATGACCAGGAAAGCGTAAAAACAAATTTATACGAAAGAAGTATGTAATCTTTCTGTTTAAACACTCTATATTTAAAACAAAAACTGAATGAAAAGGTTAAAAATCATTCTAAATCATATCATCTGAAACAAAACAAAACAAAATCATCCGATTAGGGGCTAATCACCAACACTGACACGATTTGTATTTTTCCATTGAAAAAGTCTGTAGTGGATGATTTAAATAATTAATTTCAACCTGGAAGCAATTTGTTATACCTCAAACAAATCAAATGCATTTCCATCATCTGTTTCACATTCTTCATCTTGCTCGTCTAAACCATCCACGCACTCATCCACTTTGGGTACAATCTAAATTGATTTAGATCTTCTCAAGTGCTCAGTATCTTTAGTTGAGATCTCGTTATAACCATCAAATACAATGTGAGCTGAACCATAATGATTCCTTACGTATTCAACATAGCTGTTTACAATGTCCTTGAACTTTGAACATTTTTGCCATCTCACTCTATGCATAAGGTTCCCACCATCTAACACAATAAACAAGATTTCAGTGGAAGATCTTCATTTACAGTTGCCAATTCTGCTGACAACAAAGGATTTCGAAGATTGGGTTTATCCGGTTTCCTCATTAAGCCAACATGAAACAGAGAAGGAGGATATGGTGTCATTTCGTATTCAAAATACTTTTGTACATCTTCTTCGCGTTGAGCAAGTGCAGTAAGCCTGGTAAAGAGAATACTAGGGTCGATAGATTCATTCTTGTCTCCGATCCTGATATTATTTGCCAGTGTATCCAGTGATTGAAATTGATCTTTTCTTTGGATCTTTGCGGAAGCCATTGTTTCTCCATTTAACTTTTCATGAATTGCCTTACCAAGTTGATCAACCTGATCGCAATTAATTTTATCTTTCCCAGTGACTGATGTTAAACCTGTTGTAAGGGAGTGAAGATTGCTATGATGGTATTCAAAATGATTTGTCTCAGATAGCCATTCAAAAAACTTTTGGTAATCCTATGTATCTTCGTTTCGTCTTGACTCTGATACATCGATGTGCTGTTCACTTTTATTTTTAGCCAGACCAGTCAAGTCCATCATGGCATCATGTACAGAAGCACTTATGTTCATGGTTGATGTACACATGTTTCGGACACTTTCCGTTATCCCACTTCCTCTTGTCAAGCCACCGTTTGTTTTCATTGAACGCATCAATGTTTGATCGATAGTCAAATCACTCCATAGTCCACTCAAGTGCCGATTTGATCTTTTTACCGCATGATGGCAATCTACTTCAAACTACTGATACAACCATGGCCATTCTTTTTCTAGGAGGTGCATCATCTGGACATACAATCTGGCACTCTTTGCCTAGTTAATATGGCCAGAGGCAGCAAAGAGATTCAACATATCGGTTGTTGCTTGTAGATATGCAACTTCCAATTTGAGGTACGCTCAGCATAGATGAAGGTCTTTAACATACCAATATACTTTGTATATCCACAGCTTTGCTGTTCTAGACTGTGTTTCTAGCTTCGTCTTTACTTCAGCAAAAGTTTTTTCCAATTCTTTAAATGGTTGTGAGAAGAAAAAAGATTCAAATCCTTTTTGTGTGCTTAATTTCAGAGTATTTTCCAATTCGGATGTTATGGAATCTTTCAGTGAATTTTCATTGAACACTTTTTCGAGAAGGAGTGAATTAAGCGCTGCATCAGCAAGGAAATGGGTCCTCAAAGCTCTTGACACTGCTTTTCCTGAAGTGATATGGACAACGGTGTTTTCGGAATATACTGTTTCAAACATTTCAGCCAAACCAGATCCTTTCATTAAGGAACCAATACTACCAATGAAGCTCATCGTCGTATGAAACCCTCCAAGTCGGCAGAGTTCTTATTATTCTATTATTCCAGTTGCTTTAAGCCAAAGCGGTTGATCAAATGTAATTGAAGGTACCAAGATTCCAAGTTTCATCCGCATCTGATGGATTTTCTGATGATAACGAAGTTGGTTCTGAAAGATCTTCATTACATAAACAGCTATGACTTGAGTCCAATGATGACATCTTATGTTGAACTTAAAAAACAATACTCACTTGTTCTTATTCATTAATTTATTTACAGTAAACTCTCTCTAATTCGAACACTCAAGGGATCGAAAAAAACGTTCGATTTATGGAAAGTTCGAATTATGGAGGTTCATTTGCATAGAAATTACAGGTGAAGGGACCATGAAATTTGTTCGAATTAGAGAGAGTTCGAATTATAGAGCTTCGACTGTAATCTCACTTTTCCTCGAAAATCTAATAACATCTTATTATAATAATCCGCGGTTGTGCATCCCACTTTTATTTTAGAGAGTGACATATTTACTTTTTTTTCACGGTCTAAACCTTCTTATTTTTTCCATTTTTGTCGTAAAACCACGCAGAGGTGAGAACACTTTTTTTAATGTTACGTAATCTCAGTTTGACGTTTCTTTCGGGAGACCAACACAATGCGCATAATAACTGGTTAGAGGCGGAGAGACACTTTTTATAGTTACGTAATCAGTATACACGTATACATGATACGTCATCTAAGTGTGACGTTTCTTTCGGGAAACCTATACAATGCGAATTTGTTTTGATTGTTTTGATTGTTTTGATTGTTTTGATTGACGTGAATACTTTTTGACCAATCAAAATCGGTTTCCAGAATCGGGCAAACTATAGCAACCAATTCGTTCAGAACGTAAACAAATTAATTTTTAATTTTCCAGTAAGAAGGACGCTTGCGAAACAATATCGTATATACATAAGATTGTTTGTATTATATTATCAAAAGCGAAAGATCAGGTAAACCGTTTGTTTAAAATTTTAAAATTTTAAAATAGGCTACTTACTGGCTAATGTATGTTTTTTATTTAATTAGATCGTTCTGTTTGTTGTGGTTGCTGCCCTGTTGATCGTTTTTGATTTTGATACAAAATATACGTCAACGAGGTGAGATCTCTTTGTTTGTTTTCATAGTAATTTAAAAATGGTAAACTTTACGGCGGTTTATCCTTTCCCAAGAGCTGTTTATCCTTTGTTTACTCTTCCTGTCTTCTAACACTTTTTCTATTTGCATTCCAGGTTCGTTTTTTAAATACGTTAGTTGAAAAGATGTTAGTTTTTAGATAGAAAGGTTTGTTTATTATCACAGTTTCGCCTATTTCTGTTTATTTTGTATTAGTAAGTTTGCTTCTGCTTCTACCTAGATTTGTGCTGTTTATTCACAGTTGGTAGCTATTTCTTTCTTTTTTTTATTTGTGTTTCAGAACTGTGATGTTTAATATAAGAGGCACTAATATTATTCCTGGTTTCCAAGCAGTTTTTAGGAATGGCCAGTTTGTGCTCCAGCCACCTGATCAGCAGCAAATGCGCTCTGTTATTCAGCGTCGGCATGCACATGAAGATGTGGCTGAGGCAAGTCGCCAACAGCTTCAGCTAATGGCTGATATCCAGCCACCAGATATTGAGGCAGATAATGAACGTCTTAGAGTGAACGATGCTGAAAGACGTGCTCAGTATCGCCAAACTGAAGATGATGATCAAAGATTAGCTTGCCGAAATGCTAATGTTCATCGCATGAGGGCAAGGCGTGCTGTTCAACGAAATGCTGTTCCACCCTTGCATCGCGCAGCTCGGCAAGAGGAATTACCTGAGCTACACTATCTTGGTGCCATGGACAAGATCTGTCAATTTTGTGGTGCCAAGATGTTTGCTGTGGAAACTAATTTTAAGTGTTGTCACAATGGTAAAGTTCATTTAGATAACATTTATTATCCTAATGACCTTAAAGATCTTTTATTAGGTAATAACAATCAAGCAAAGAACTTTCAAGAAAATATTCAAAAGTTCAACAGTTCGGTTGCTTTTGCTTCCATGGGTGCGAAATTGGCTGTACCGCCGGGTCGTGGTCCACCAGTTTTTCGTATAAATGACCAGGTATGTCACCGAACGGGTAATTTACACCCACCACCAGGTGTTCCTCCATCCTATGGTCAACTTTATATTTATGATGGTATGGACGCATTCAACGAGCGAATGGCAAGACCAGAAAATCAAGGTTGCTCCCCTGAAGTCATGCAAACTTTGCAAGATATCATTTTAAGGGAGAGTCCATATGCAGCTGCATATAAACACATGGGTGAGGTAGAGGCAGAGGAATTGCAACTCGCAAATGAACAGAATCGTCACCCATCTGAGGTAAATGCAAATAGATAGTTATACTCCAATGATCTTTTTCAACTGCTTTTGATAATTTGCTATTGATTTTCAGGTAAGAATGCACTTGAGAAGTGGGGGTGACCGCCGCCGATATAATCTACCTCATCATGATGAAGTAGCAGCTGTTTTTGTTGGTGAAGATGGTGCACCACCATTAGCTCGAGACATTGTTGTTTACCCTCGAGATAGACCATTGCAGGATTTGCCTGCGCAATCACCAAATATCGATCCAATGGTCTATCCTGTATTTTTTCCAAGAGGAGAGTTGGGTTGGAGTTCCGACATTCCTCATGTAGCAGAATATGCAGTAGGTCAGCAACGTCGCACGACCATGCTGCAATATTACACATTTAGGTTTGCCTTTAGAAACGCGTTTAGCCCCATCTTAAAAGGTAAAAGATTACTTCAACAATATGCCGTGGATAGCTATTGTAAAGTTGAAGCTAATCGTTTGCATTTCATACGGATGAACCAGGCAGCTCTTCGGGTTGAACAATATCAAGGCCTTATTGATCATCTTGCCAATCTTGCCAATAGAGGATATTACTAAAAATGGTGTTTTGGGGAAATCCATTTCGCACCTGTATGTTATTGAGTTTCAGAAACGTTGTTTACCTCATGCACATATTCTTATCCATTTAGCTCAAGAGGACAAACTGCAGAATGCTGATGACATTGACAGCTTAATTTCTGCTAAAATACCAGATCCTGAACTTGAACCAGAGCTACATAACATCATCAGATCATGTATGATTCATGGTCCCTGTGGGAATGCAAATCCAGTCTGCATGGGAGATGATGGCAACTGTACCAAACATTTTCCAAAGCCATTCTGTGATGCAACCCAAATGAATCCAAATGGGTATCCAATGTATCGCAGACGCAATGATGGTCGTACAGTGAGGGTCAAAAACGTGGACTTGGATAATCAATGGGTTGTACCATACTGCCCGTGCTTGTCAAAAAAATACAATGCTCACATAAATTTGGAAGCATGTACCACGATAAAAAGTGTGAAATATCTCTTTAAATACGTTTACAAAGGACATGATCGTGCTAATGTTGAGATTAATGAATGTCAGGAGCATGACGAAATTAAAACATTTCTAGATGCTCGATATGTCAGTGCACCGGAAGCATTGTGGAGAATTTTCGAGTTCTCCATGAATGATAAATCCCACACTATCAAACGATTAGCTGTTCATTTACCTAATTGTCATCAGGTTTATTTTAGAGCTGGTGAGAAAGAGGCAGCTGCTGAAGGGGTATTGAAAGATAGTCACCTAACAGCATGGTTTAAGCTGAATGTGGAAGATCCTGATGCTCAACAGTTTCTTTATTCAGATATTCCATATCATTATGTCTTTCATGACAAACAGAAAAAATGGCAAAAACGAAAAAAGACATTCAAACCGATTGTGGCTCGGTTATACAATGCCCGTCCATCAGAAGGAGAACGTTTTTCCTTCGGGTTTTGTTGCTGCATGTTCCAGGTGCCACATCATTCGAATATAGTTGTTTGTCACGATTTTGACACACTGTGAACCCTTCAATCCCCTTGAGTTGTGGAATACATTCAAGGAACATCTGTGTGAGGACTACATTCGAACATTAGCTCTTGCCCAAGCGGAACAAAGAGCTTTGGGTTATATTGATAATGTCCTAAAACAATTCGGTATGTCCTTAACTCAATTTAATCTTCCAGAGTTGGTTCAACTGATCCCCGAGGAAGAAGTGGATGTAAATGTTTACATTGACAGGACACAATAGATAAGGCCTCAGCTTAATGAACAGCAGGTAGCTGTGGCTGATGCAATTTTGTCTGCTGTTTCAAATGTGCGTAATGGTTTAGCACAACTTGAAACATTGTTTTATCTGGATGGACCAGCTGGCACAGGTAAAACTTTTACATATAACTATGTAATTGCAGCATGTAGAGCCAGAGGTTGGAAAGTTGCAACTGCTGCATATACAGGTATTGCAGCCACCTTACTCTCTGGTGGATGTACATTGCATTCATTATTTCGTTTGCCTGTTCCTGTTTTAGAAAACAGCGTATGTAAGATAACCGCGACATCTAAACATGCAGAATACCTTCGGAGTATTGACCTGTTTCTGATTGATGAAGCTACAATGGTGTCTACGCAAATTTTTCATGCTATCGACAGATTACTACGTGACATCTGCGGTAGTGATGCACTTTTCGGTGGAAAGGTACTTTTGTGGGGTGGCGATTTTCGTCAGTGTTTGCCAGTTGTGAAGAAGGCAAAACCAACTGATGTTATTGAAGTTTGCTTGACAAGTTCTGCTTTGTGGGCATCAGTGGTAAAGTACTCACTTACCGAGAACTTGAGAGCCAGGCCGGAAGAACAAGATTTCTGTAGGTGGCTATTACAACTTGGTAATGGTGAACTGCCAACAAAACAAAATGAACCTGCTAAAGGCTCAGTCGAAATCCCTGATTGTTGCGTTGTTCCCCAAAACACTTCTATTATATCGGTGATGAATGACGGATTGGAACATCACTAATATGCCGCCACAGCTATTTTGACACCAACAAACAAGCAATCGTTAATCATTAACAATGAGGTGTTGGACAGATTGCCAGGAAATGCAGTTTGTTATTACAGTGCTGATGAGGTGGTATGTGACGATGAAGATGAGCAACAAAATTATCCGCTTGATTTTTTAAATAGCATCACGCCGTCAGGTATGCCTCCTCATTGTTTGAAGCTTAAAGTTGGGGCTATTATTATGCTCTTGAGAAACCTTAATATCAGGAAGGGTCTCTGTAATGGCACACGGTTGATTATCCGCAATTTTATTAGAGCTGAAGTTTTGACAGGGTCAGCAGTTGGAGAAATCATTTTCATACCTAGGGTTGAACTGTCACCTTCAGATACAGGTATGCCTTTTATATTGAAACGCAGACAATTGCCTATCCGTTTGGCCTACTCTTTCACTATTAACAAGAGTCAAGGTCAAACATTTAATAAAATTGGTTTGTTTTTGCAGAGTCAGCTATATGCTGCATGTTCCAGAGCAAAGGCATTTGATAATGTGAGAATCAAAGTTGCTGCTACTGGAAAACAAGGTTATATCAATGGAAAGATGTATACTCAAAATGTTGTCTTTCCACAAGTATTGCAGTAACTTAATTCTGTATATCTTTTCTTTCATCTTTTCGTTTCCGCAAAAGTAATGTATTTTTGAGTGCTTTTCAGGTGAGCATTTTGATATCCTCACTCATTTGGCGAGTGACTATCATTGCAGTTGTCTAAAAGCGGCTTTTCCGCTAAGTTGGTATACCAACTCTTTGACATTGTGTTGCTCAACTGTAGTGGTGGATTGAGTGGTGCTATTTTGTTAAATCACTGACAATTACTTTGTGGTAGTGCTGAAAATAGAAGATATGCTTTTATAGTTACTGAACTATTTTACCTAAAAAACATTTTGTTTCTGTACATTTTTTTTTTAGGTGGAGTACAAGTCCCATTGACTTACGTTCACGTCGTGTACTCTGTTAACATGGATTGTGCATGCGTTTTATCAATTCATTGGAAACAGATATCATCTTACTCTGGTTTTTTTGGAGTCTACTATGAGATAGTCCTTCCATGCACAAACCATGAACCAAAAGTCAGGGCATTCATGCTGTTGTCTTTTGGAAGTGTAATCCTTATTTTTTTTTATTTTAGTGAATTAATATTAATAAAAGAAAAAAAATATGGCTGATGAGTCAGCACGAAATGGTAATAATCTTTCTGCTTTTTTCATTTTGAAATAAGAATGAAATATGATTTTGTCATATTATGATTTTTGTTTTATTTTAGTTTCTAAAAGCTCAGTTGTGGATAGTAAGTATTTAGTTTTTTTCATCATATTTGGGATTATTGAAGAGGTTTTTAAATGTCTTTGTTATTTTAGTTGAAGTTGACGGTGAAGAAGATGGTGGTAAGTTATCAAATGAAACTGTTAATATTATACAAAAAATAAAGGGTTGTTTATTTAAAACTACTTTCTTTTATATTTTAGTTTGTGATATATCCAAGAAAGGTAAAAGGACTTATTCATAAATACCAGAATGTCATCAATGTAGTAATTACGTTGTTAATAATTTTCCTTTCCTTTCAGAGGAAGAGGATTTATTAAAAGAAGGTAAGTTCTGATATTCTTTTTGCTGTTTTTTGGATATTACTGTCAATATATTGTAATTTCATTCTATTTCATTCATAGATAAGGAGATCGGAGCGAATAGTGGTGGTTTGATATTTTCCTTCTTAACATGTAGAATGCACTTCAATAGATGTAGTATTTACACCGTTCATCTTTCATGTTATAGGACACTTAATCCAAGCAAATGGCCAGAGTAAGCGTTTATTTTCACTAATACATGTTGGCTCTTGACATGGACTTGATGATATTTGCATTTTTTATTATTATCTTCCTATTTAGAATCACAAGATACCACATGTTGTGAGTTGTGAAGTTTTGCGTATAAGCCATACTATTTGTTTTTTTATTGTCTTAAATGATACTTAGCTTTCTATCATTTTATTATAGAGACACGACAACACTTTAACAGATACGGGAAAGCCCATCCTGGCTCGAAGTGCAGGAGGGCTTTCCAAATATGGAAAAAAATGGGGGGGAGGCGTGACCGGGAAGGTTACGTCCCCCCACAAAAAAAACAAAAAACAAAATCAAATTATAAATATTATGAAATGAAGTATAAGGGGTCAGTCCTCACTATCTTTAAGTGAGGGCTGATTCCTTATACGGTATGGAGTTACCATACACTAAGGTTCAGTTTTCATTAAAATTAGTTTTAAAATGTCTATAATCAAATTCTCAAAATGAAAAATAATCAACTGAACTGAACCAACAAATTAAATTTAGACCGTGAATGGCTGATTAGCGCCCACTTACTTAAGCTTCCGAATAGTTTTTCTAATTTGTGTTTTAGGGAATAATGGGTTGTTTAATCAGTCATTTGCGGTCGAGTGTATGGTAATTCCATACCATAGTTTATTTTAGTTTATTTTAGTTTATAGTTATAGTTATTGTAGTTTATTTAGTTACAAAAAATATGTTGTTATATACGGATTACTCTTTATTTAGTCGTTACAAATCACTTGCGAATCTTATTCTATAAGTCTGTTGTTATCTAAATGAGAGTTCAAGTAGAGTTGCAATACATACTTCCTTTGATCTTTATTTCACTATGTTTTGTGAAATGACATTACAGGTAATGGTTTAAGAGAAAACTTCTTTGTCAGTTTGAGAGATAACTATTCCTTAAAGTTAGTTCATTTAGTTTATTGAGGATAAAGAGGTTATTGTCCGCATTAAAGATAATGAATGGAATATGCTGATGTCAGCAGAAATAGAACAATGGAGCGAAATGTAAATGAATAAATAAATCTTTCCTAACTGACAAAATTGACTAACTTAATTCATTATCTTTAACTTATATTTATTCAGATTCTTTAGATTTATAGTATAGTATTGAGGTCAACTTGGTGTTGGTAGTTCATGGGAAAAACCTTTCCTGACAGTATCCTATGGATAACCGTATCTACTATAGTCTAGATAGCATTGTCAAGGTAATTGTGAATGAAAGTTTAGTTGGAAGATATATTGTCGGCTGCACATTTCGGATTTTAAATTCAACCTTAACTTTATTTATTTATTTTTTTAGATTCTTTGGTTTCGCTTACGAATGATATGTCATCAATTTTTAAAAATGCACTTTTCGGAAGATCCGATAATTCCAACTGCATGCGTACGTAGATGCAATGTACTCACTATTCACCGAGAATTATCATTTCCGAGAATAAATGGATTAAACCAAATAACGCATTGGAAAACCATTAACGAAGTCGATATACACTTTTACAAAAGTGATTTAAGATACCGTAATGCATCGATTAAACGCCCCCTTCTTTTAAACGCCCCCCTCGAGTAGACGCCCCCCTTTTCAGGAGATTTTTAAATAAACGCCCTCTCGAATAGACGCCCCTCTCTAGAGACACACTAATTAAGGCATGTAGAACTACTACATTGCATTGTTTCAGCCTCAATGTTTTCATTTTGTATAAAAATATGGAAATTTGTGATAGACGCCTTTCTTTTTAAATTTTAAACTAAAAGTTGGAAACTTTGTCTTTATTGACGATGATCTTGAAGTTTAATTTCGTATATTTTTTATCGATGTTTATATTTAGTTTATATTTACGAATAAGAAGAGTTCACAAAAATTCAATAGACGCCCCCCTCTTTTAAACGCCCCCTCGAATAGAAGCCCCCTTAAAAATTCAAAAAATTTAATAAACGCCCCGGGCGTCTAATCGAAGCATTACGGTAACCTTTATTTGGTTTATTTATTTATTTATTTGTTGATGCTATCTTTGTAGTAATGTCAACACTTTTTCATGAGAATTTATGTTTCTGCTGAACATTCTATGACATTTTTTGCTCACCCTTATAGTCAGCATTTCCAAATTTTTATCCGTGTTAAAACCATCACATGCATTTTTATCAGTTTTTAATTTTAATTTTTCGTAAATTGGATGCATGCTGATCATGAGTGGCGAGCGACGACGCCTGGGCGGCTAGTACTAAATATTCTGCAAGAGAGCTCCAACGTCCTTGTTCTAGAACATTTTTTACTAGAAAATTCCTATTTAAATATTATAGAAAGGTCCTATTGTAGATAATTTTCTAAAATATACAACATAAGCACTTTTTATCTATTGTTCTATAAACAGAATAAGAGTATTCTGTAACCTGCGCGAATGTTCTTTATGATTCTTTTCACAAAACCGCAAATCTGCCATTATGGATTTGAACTTGTTCCCGGGTCGGATTTTTAGGGGCCTTTCTTTTGGTGACTTCACACGTGTTGGAGGAGGTCTGGACTAAATATCAGCTTGTCTCGAATTTTTTCTTGGTAAATATGCACGGTGACTCTACTACACATCAATAAACTACTTGCACAAGGGTGGTACTTTTTCAGAATCAGTTGATAGCTTGTTGATTCATTTCAGAATGAACATCTCCCTAAATCATTTGTTTAAAAAAAACTGATCGGAAAGCGCTTTCTTTCAAATAAAATTCTTACAGATTTAACAGTATTAACAAATAGAAGTTTAAACAGATTGAACTTGCAAAATAATTCTGTTTACCTCATTTCATGATCTAGAAACTGAGATTTTCTGCTCAAACAAGGTAAGACCATTGACACAACACAAGTTGGAATTACTTCATAGCGAAATATGAAAAGTACCAGAAACATTTGGCCAGTGTCAAAATATGCTAAATATACCGTAAGTCACAATGAATAATCTGTCAGCCACTGTCTTTTGTGATCTGCATATTCAATTTAAAACAATTTGAAGAATCATATATCCATTGTTAAAAACACGACTTTTCTCCCAATCTATCGCCTTTACTGCATGCATGTATTAATGACTTGCAAATGTGTTTGGACAGTTTCTGTAGCACCTGCCTGACTTGATCACAAGTATAAAATTTTCTGAATATTTCCATACTAATATTTACAGAGTGACGACCTTAAGATGGGAAATTTATATGGATTTAATAAGACCTTAGTGTCAATTCATTGCCACTTTTAAATTCATTTTACTTTTAAAAACACATTTTACATCTTAATTTTGCTTTATCTTAACCATTTCTAGATATGTTTGAGAAGCATGAAATTTCACACAAGCAATTTCTCTTCTTAAGACACTTTATTTTGAAATTGGAATATATACAAATTTCCCTTCAAACACAAAAACATAAAAAGCATTGAAAGGGATTTACACCACACATGTACTAAGACACATAAAACAAAAGCAGCATAGTAAGAATGTTCCTCTTCATGACACTGCAATCATCATCTATATAGCACACCATAAGATATAGATTTTAATACTTCTGTGGAGGAGGAAAAACACAATAGTAAGGGGTTGCAAGTATGCCATATTTTTGTTTCGTAAAAAACAGAGAAACAAAAACAAAACAATGAAATATGAAAATGAAAAAGATTTGATTCAAATAAACACTTCAATAAATTAAGGCTTCATTCTTTTAATACTGACTAAAAAAATGTTCACTAATAAAAGAAGAAATTACTCATTTTACTTGCAGCCCCTTGATATATAGATACAGACAACCCTCTCTACACCTTTTTATTATAAGCATCACTTTTGTAAGTACACTTATGCAGAGATTCCTTCTCAAGTTCTCAAGTCTCAAGCTGCTTAAAAGTAAGAAACAACATTTGAAAATATCAATCTTTCAAAAATAAAAACTTAGTCAGTGCATATGTTAGTGAATGCTAACTCTTATCTCATGTTATGTGTATAATTTGAGAAAAAACCCAATAGTTAAGTCAAATTTAAAATAAGCATAAAATCAGCAAAAAATGAGGCTCAAACCTAAGCAAAAAAAATTAATCTAAGCCTGTTGAAGAACTATGCTTATAAAAAAAAAAGGTGTATTATACATGATCGGAAAATTTTTACAATTCTGCAGGAACATCTGACAAGAAATTACATGGATTTTTCGTATTTGGAATTATTCATTACAAAATTGACAGTAAGGAAATAACACAAAATTACGCACACATAGACACAAACACACATAACCACAACACCTTTCCTCCACCACTCTAATCCAGTTCCATTAAGGTGCATTTACAGTTGCACTTCTGTATGTATAATTAGGTGCATTTACAGTTGCACTTCTGTATGTATAATTAGATTGATGCTTTTACAATTGCACTTCTGTATATAATAATTAAAGTGATGCTTTTTATACAGTTGCACTTCTGTATTTATAATTAAATTGGTGTATTTACAGTTGCACTTCTGCATAATCAAAGTGATGCATTTCTATAAGTCTTTTAAAGTCAGCCGGAGTTTCACAGCCTCATGATCTGATGGATGGACATGTTTTCAAGGGACCGGGAAAAAGTACACTACTTAGCGGGCGTCCTACTTATCCGCTGTACTACTTAAGCAAAGTTTTTTCGCCTGAAAAGGGTAAGCAAGACCAAGGGACCGGGAAAAAGTGTACTAGCGAGCGTCCTACTTATCCAGTGTACCACTTATCGGGAGTATACTGTATGTAAACTATATAAACTATATAGCTTGAAATGTGAAAACGTCAATGAAGCCAGATACTTAAAGTTTACATCAGCAACGATCACACCACCTCTGCAAAAGCTTCCTCCCACCAGAGATGTGTTGCTCTGTCACTGCAAGCGTGTTTCCTTTGTTACCTCTATGGCTCGAAATGTTTTAAATGCAAGTTTTGTCATCCCCTCACCAGATGGGAACGGTTGGAAAATTATTGATGGGGCCCTTTCCCTACAGTGGATAATTTTGCCTCCAGCTCCAGATGATGTGCTACAACTGATTTCATGCAACTGCAAGAAATCAGCTTGTCAAAAAGGAAACTGTATCTGTTTATCACATCCTTTCCCGTGTACAGATTTATGTGGATGCCACGAATGCGCTTACAAGAAACCTCTGACACTGGTAGAGACAATGCTGGTTCTGACAGCGAGACAGAAGAAGAAGATGATGGGCACTGAAATATGGAATAGTTAAACTGGACGTGTTTATGTCTCTGTTTTCTTGATAGGATAAGATGATGTTTGTTTGTTTCTTGCTGTCCGTTGAACTCGTAAAAGTCAAACATTAATTTGAAGCAACTCCTTTTATTTATGAATGTTTTATGTATCCAGTGTCCAGTGGAATGTCACGTGATGCCATAATTCTTTAATCGCTCATCTTAACACTGCTCGATGACATCATAGCACTTTCAAGAGGCTGTAACTTTTGATGTAGACAAATTTTGTTAGCGTTTATGTATGTTTTTTACTTAGAATTTCAAACTCTTTCAGTTGACATCAATGATATTTGAAAAATTCGAAAAAAATCTTTTCCTTACCACTTGACCTGTGACGTCATGGAAAAAACGTATTTTGGTCCTGGCAAGTCCATTTTGGTGACTAGAAACTGGCCAGTAAACATTTTTGTAACAAGAGGATGGTATTTGAGCTGTCTAAATCATTTATGATTAATCCGCATCCCGCCACCTTTTTTTTGACGGTAGCGTCCTGACTATTATAAACAAAGAAAAAACTTTGTAAAAACATCTTCAGTCACAATCAGAAATTATAAATGTATAAATCGTCAGTCATTCATCCATTAATATCTTCGCAATCAGCATTTATTAGGGGGTAAATTGTATTTCTGAAGCTTCTTAGATAATACATCAACTCCAGAAAGTAAATATATAAGTTTTGAGTTCAACATAAAGTGTATAAATAAGGCAATGAAGAATCAGCTTTTCAGAAAAACTGTTCATTTTTGACTCCGAAGCTTTTTTGTTCGAAAGATTTGTTTATATTAACTCGATTTACCAATTTAGAATTATAAATGATCATCGGTTTTGAGAATAGTAATCGAGTTAAAAGTTAAACCGCTGTGCATTCTAATGTATTTCATCCGTCAATAGACTCTTTAACATTATAGTGCATCATGCACTTCTTGAAGTTTCACAGCCTTCAATACCTTTGGAACGAGGGAGTCTCACATAAATGCATAGAATAAGCAATTGGCAAAAGGGATACCACATGCAATAAAATGAAAAACAGTTGATCACAACAACAAGACAATAGAATTATTATAACAGAAACATACTTACTTCTTTGGGGTATTGATATTCAACGACTTCATCACCAGTTACCATAGCTCCTATCACATTCTTATTCACCTCCATTTCTACTTGCTGGATCTAAAGGAAACATAAAAGCTAACAGATGTGTGACAGTATTCCAAAAGTGCAAAGCTAAGAGATATCTTTCAAACTGAAAAGAGGATTTCAAAAAGTATGGTTACACACCACTCGCACAATATGTAGAAAAGAGGACCTTACACGGTAATAAACTGTCTACTGCAGGTCATAAAGAAGAGACAAGTTCTCCTATTGACAGGACAACTATCTGATAAGATATCGTTCTGATTGGTATACAGTGCATCATGCACTTCTTATAAGTTTCACAGCCTTCAATACCTTTAGAATGAGGGAGTCCTCACAAATGCATAGAACAAGCATTTGGCAACAAATGTGTGACAGTATTCCAAAAGTGAAAAGCTAAGAGATATCTTGCAAACTGAAAAGAGGATTTCAATATGGTTACACACCACTCGCACGATATGTAGAAAAGAGGACCTTACATGGCAATAAACTGTCTAGGAGCAGAGTTAACGTAAGTTTCGTATTGTGACAGTTCTCCTTCATAATGCCCTGGCGTGTATACATAATTAAAAATAAGTTTCGGAATAAATCTTTACAATCTTTTCATGAAATTTAGTTCAGGTAATGCATGTTTCTAAATTAAATAGATAGCAATGACTTATTGTTACTCAAATTAAAGCACAAATTTCTGTTTTCAGTTGTGTATGTTGATTTTGTATGATGTATTTTGTAACATTAAAATTTACGCTTTCCTTTTTTTGCTTGTGAATTATGAATTCTATTAGGATGGTAGGCATTTACATTAACTTACATTGTCGTATCTGTATTGATCACTGAATCTTTAATATCATTTCGTACCAAATAGGAAACTTATCTTGACTGTCTGTGAATTTTAAATATATATATACTACTGGACATAATTTATCACAAAATTCTGCTTCAGTTATGTTTGCTAATTTTAGTAAGTTTGGATCACATATTTTCTTAATCCGAATCTTTGTTTACTTTTTGTGTTTGGGAATTCTTTTCGCAATTAGGAAGATTGACTGTATGTATTGAAAGACTTACGGAATCACTGTGATATCTGAAATTTTCTTCATTAAGTTTATTGGCAGTTGATGTAAGTTTCGTATTGTTTCAGTTATATATGCCCTGCGGTGTATGCGTTACGTACATTGGTTTTGTATGTACATATATATTTTGTATGATCAATATCTATGTTTTCCTTTCTGTGCTTGTGATTTAAGAATTCTGGTTAGGAAGATAGATTAGACATACTGAATTCATATAAATTCATAACATTCAAATTGAATTAATAATTCACTGTATCCTTAATATTAGTACGTACCAACAAAATGTCATTCAGATATTATCATATTTAATGGTATTTATTGGTGTAAAGTTTTGCATAGTGACAATTATGTTTTTCCGGATTTTTTTGGGAGCTCATGATCAGAAATTTAATAAATGTATATCGTGTTTTTTTCACACTTCAGCTTTTTCGCAGAAATCCTTATGCCTGTGAGGGCATCTTGCGATGAATAGAAGCCCATAGGGTCATTCATTTTGAGGAGAAAAATGGCGAAGTATTCGTTTTTTGGACTGTTTTTAAAGGGAAGAAAACTTTCGGGAATTTCGTAATAGTGGATTTCCTGATTACAAAAAAAAAGTACACATGCTCATGATAAGAACATATCAGGACATTGGAAAGGAAGAAAATAACTCCTATAATAACACTTTTTTTTCAATAACATTTTATAAAGCAAAATTTTACAAGTGCTTTCTTGCAAAAATCGAAGACCTTCATACACAACAGCATTTCCAAATATCATGATATAAAAGATATAATTCAATACAAAACAAGCCTATAATTAAAGTATGAAAAAAAATATTTATCTGAAATGCAACTCAATCAGAAATTACTTGGGTGCAAGAATAGGATCCTGGAAGTTAGACAATAATGCTCGCACAGTAATAATCTGGTTGAGAGATCCCATCATAGTCAAAGGAATTACACGATCAAAAATATGGTAACATTTCAAACGCTGAATCATCCTTTCAACGTGTATACGTTCACTAGCTATCTGTTGACTATTAATGACTTCTGAAGCATCTAATTGTTCTCTCCCTCGTTAAAAGTCTGCAATGATTAACTCTATACCAAGTGGTTGTGTATAATCTCTTATCGTAAATCCACGATCTGCCATTAAACCATCACCAGCTTCCCATAATGCTTTATTCAGCAACGCAGAACGAATACTGATTTCTTTATCAGATATTGATCCAGGAAAGACTGAAGAAATAAATGAAAATCCACCACCTGGAGCAATTCCAACCAAACATTTGACTATTGTGTGGCTCTTACAATCTGAATAAAATAACTTATGCATCACTAAATTAACAGGAACTTCGACTCTAAATTCCACACAATCAATAATGCACCTGACAGGGTATTTTTCTTTCATTGAATCTGACATTGTTTGCTTAAGTGTGCCGTGTGATGGCCAAATACTAATCATGCCAAATTTTAAATGTAAGAAATTCAACCAAGTGGCAATCGCAGAGATGCCAACCCCCAAATTTTAAATGCGGGTGATGGGCTTAACCAAGTGGGGCGAAAATTTTTGCGAAATTAGAGGTCCAGATGCCCGGAACGAATAAAATAAAAAATCAAACGCAATAAAATAGCCTCCGTGTCCATTCGATTCAAGTCTCATTGCCTTTGAAAATTTATGGTCATGAACTGAAATACCAGCAGAGTCGTTGCAAAAAAATCTGAGACCAAAGAGCGCCCTGTGAACAACTCCATTCCATGTTCTTTGCTTTTTTGCGCTTGATTAATAAAATGTAGACCCCCAGGTTTTTTTCCCGCTGTCAAGAAGAAACCCGTGCATTATTGCTTGACACACAAATAGCAGGAGGTTTTCTGAAAATTTTTAAGAACACGGGTCTTGACGAATGTCCATAGGCCGATCAGGATATGCACAGGCTTCGAACATAGGCTAATGGGAACCCAGGTTTGGTTCCTGCTTCTTCCAGTTACAATAAACGAAAGAGAATAAGTCGTAGCTTAGCATCTTGGCTACACCCAAACATTCATGTGACAAAATAATTCTTGTTTTAAAGCTAGGATCCAAAACGTACAAACAAAGCTACTATAAAATACAATGGAAGAAGAAAGAGTCTAAACCGGATTTCGAGGCAATTTAATGAATGTACACGCCCTGGATCTTTGCAAAATATGGTTACGCCTCTTCCTTTTTAAAACGGCTCTGGGATCAAGGTTGACGACGAGGTCGGCATAGCCTTCGTTCTTAGCCTTTGACTTGAATGAAAAGTTGGTATTTTATTCCGATGAGGCAAAAACAACACAAAAATGGATCAATAATTTTTCTTTTGATTTGGGCAAAAAGAAAATGCGGGTGAGTTCTGCGTCACTGAAGGCGGCGGGTGAGTACCAGATAATTGCGGGTGTCACCCACCCAATGCGGGTGAGTTCACATATCTGCAATCGTTACACTTACTGTCGACTCTGAAACTTGGAACAAAAAGGACAAATGTATAACACTAAAATCCCTTCGTAGTCTTATCAATGTCAATATTAGTCCTTCCAAGGGCGATAATGCACATTTTCTCCCACCTCGATTATAAAAGTCATCTTTTAAGTGTTGGTTGTGATACGATACAATATTTTGTCCTTCAAGACCTGGATTTAAGAAGTCAAAAAACCACAAAAATCTTTCCCAATTTGCAAATCCAGTGTAATGGTTACAGTTCTTCCTGACTTATCTTTTCTCGCTTAAGAGAAATACACAACAAACTAGCCGCCAAGGCGGCGTCCCTCGCCGCCCATGTTCAGCCTGCGTTGCATTACCACCTGCTCCAAATTATTGCACTTAAAACCAGCGATAAGACTTCCTTTGCTGATGGCTTTATCGCCTAAAGCTTGTTTGCACGTGAAGAGAAATACGTTCCTGGTGTTTCAAATCTTGCATGTTCTTAACTCAGCAGTTTATTGTCGCGGTTGCATTTAAAATGTCAGCAGACTTTCTTGCTTTACACAATGCATTCCGAATGTGAATTTCACGTGGTTTTTCTTTACGATTTTAAACCAATCAAATATCAGTTTAACTCAAAACGCATAGAAAAAACTTTTCAACTTATTATTAGCTTTTGTTTTATGCGCTCTAACAGGGGTGCTGTCCGAAGTAGATGAAAAAATGGTTTCTCTTAAAAAGATCACACAGGAGAAAAAAATGCACTGAAGCGCATAACAATTAAAAAAAGAAATTAAATTATTAAAAGAAAAGCAAAAAATTATTTTGTTTCATGATACTCTTTTTTTACTTATCGGTTTTTAAACATTTTGATTTCTCGAAACAAAGTTTACCCGTCTCAGACAGTCAGGCAAGGATACGTTAGGATACACTGGCAAACATGTTGCCACGTTCTGCCACTGTTGTTTTTTGTCCAAACTGTTAAATCAGTTAGTTTCGTATTTAGTTGATGTATTGTTTTCAAAGCCAACGTAGTCCTTGGAATATAAAACTAACAATAATAATAAAAACAAAACGTTATGTCTATCGGTTCACCAGCAAAAAAAAGTCACCTTCGATTGGGGTTGCAATGTATTTTTTTTGAACTCACGTCGCACACAAAAAAAGAAATAATTTCGTTCACAACTCAATCTACCATTTTGCGTGACTTACAAACAGACAGACGGAGAATCGGCTATTAATATATAGATAACAAATTATTTCACGGTAACATTTGGTGTGGATCTTTCAACGTAGTGTATTCCTGAGGCTAAAAAATACTGAAAAGGAAAGTTGTTGGAGGCAATTATGCAAGTTTATGTTTCAACATCACTATCCATTCAGGAACAAATTAGTCAGAAATAATGTTATACAACTACAACCCTAGTGCTTTAGTAATAGATAGGCGTTTTTTTGTATGGTCTTTAACATAACAATTCTTGCTTCTTTCTGCGCTCCTCCACGTTGCCTGAGGACGCTGCTGTTGCACCTCCAGAGCGTAAGCTGTGCAAGCCGTACTGCTTTGATTCCATTCCCAGCTGAGTAAGTCTTGCGAGAAATACCTCTCTACATCTCCCATAACTAATCTCTTGAGACTTGGATACTAAATGGCCTTTCTTTGTTGAAAAGATTTGTGGTATCAAAAACGATTTGTCTGTTTCTTTGTCGATTCCACACAAATTAAGAAAATGTTCGACTAATTTAGCTGGGCAGTTAAAGTTTCAGTTTGATATAAAAACGGTATTACCATCTCTGTGTTGATCTCGTTTTGATTTTTCGATCAGAATTTCTAAATAGGAAGACTTAAATTCGACGTGTTTTAATTGTACTTTTAGTAATTCCTCAATGCGAAAAAATCCTGAAAAGCCAACAAAGCAAATGACCAGAAAACATTGATCCATTATGTTGTTTTTCACTGTGTTGTCGAAAAAGAATTTCAGATTTTCCGACGTGAGGGGCTCCTTTGGTTGCTTATGACCGTTGTTTATAAGTCTCAAACATCCTTCTAGGGCTAATTTCGACAATGGATGGTCAGTAGGAGATTCGTAGCCAGCTATATGATGATCCCAGCGAATACCGTAAAATGCCGAATTGATAGCGCCTTTGGTGTCGTTAGATTCCATCATGTGGCTAAGGAAGAGTGATACAAAAAATGGATTGGCTGGCAATGTTTTAACTTCCGGTTTTGGTGTTGACCATTCCACAATGAACTGTACTTGTTTGTTGTCGAAGGTGCGAATCCAGCTTCAAAGACTTTTGGAAGACTTTCTGATAGTCTGATTAGTTCATTGCTTTGAAGTTTGAATGTTTCTTGCCAAATTCCGATCTTTGGTACGACTCTGTCTTTGAAAATGTAAAAAGAAAAGTACAGTTGGTATTAAATGACTGGCCACACAGGCCTCCCATCCAGGGAATCACTTATCCTGCCACACAGGTGTATATAATGTCCATACAGGTGTTTCGTGTAGTGAATCATATTCCTTGCCACACGGGCATCCAGTCTATGAAATCCTATATCCCGCCACGTAGGCGTATGTAATGGCCGGACGGGCACAGATAATGGCCAACAGGCATTCTGTCCAAGATTTCATATATCCCACCACACAGGCGTAAATAGCCACACAGGCCTCCCCTCCAGGGAATCACATTTCCCGCCACACAGGCGTTAATAATGGCCACACAGGCCTCATATATCCCGCCACACAGGTGTAAATGGCCACGCAGGCGTCCCTTTCGGGGAATCATATTACCCGGCACAGGCGAAAATAATAATATTCTAATTATGCGAACATTTCTTATTTGATTAATACAAAAGTCTAGTTCTCAAATGAAATTTGCAAAGCAATAGTTTCGAAATTTGTATAACCAGAAAATATTGAGTTATTTCCATTACGCATATAAAAAGGTTTTACTACAGAAAAATGTTTTGAAAAGAAGCTAAATGAATTCCATCAGCATAAATTAGTGGCCAAAAGAAAGCTGATGGCCAAACGGGAATGAACAATGTTCCTTTGCATTTACAAATTTTCATATGTCTTAATGCTGATCCAATATAACGATATAGGAGGACAAACCCAATCATTTTCGCCTTGCCAACCAACCGTGAAAGTTCTACCGCTGAAGTCCCTGGACAATAAAATCTTGAATTGAAATTTTTTAACTTCTTGTTATGATGATCTGCGAAACGATCCACGGTGAAAGGACGATACAAACAATCAAGAAATCTAAATGTTTTGAAATCAATTCCCCAATTATCAGTGTCATTAAAATGGCTAAGGCTATCAGCGACAGTATTGTTTTCTTGTGGTATCCATTCAGCCAGTAATTTTAATGTTATTTTTTAAACAAAATGTAAAGATGTCGATTGCGTGGTCTTGTAAATTTGGTTTACAGCTGCCAACAGATAAGATACGTGACACGTTGAAATTATCTACGTGGACTTTAACGGATTCATTTTGAAGTTGCCCACCGAAACCTTTCAGTACGTGTTTAACAGCTAAAAGTTCTCTTTCAGTTGAACGTGTGTATTTCTCAAATGCTTCGAATTTACCACAACAGATTTTTTGGCTGAGACGCTCACAGATAAACCCACCATACCCTTCATCACTGGCGTCCGTAAAAGCTATTTTGGATGTCACAGGCTTAGGTTTGTAAGATAATTCATTATATAATTCTATATTGTGAAGCCAAAATTCAAGTTCAGTTTTTGTTTTATCATCTATAATTATAGGAAAAGACCAAGGCATACGGCAATACATGTTTCTTGTAAATAATCGCACTAACGGGCCGATTGCAAGATGCATTGACAATTGATGACCTGAAGAGAAATACACAACAAACTAGCCGCCAAGGCGGCGTCCCTCGCCGCCCATGTTCAGCCTGCGTTGCATTACCACCTGCTCCAAATTATTGCACTTAAAACCAGCGATAAGACTTCCTTTGCTGATGGCTTTATCGCCTAAAGCTTGTTTGCACGTGAAGAGAAATACGTTCCTGGTGTTTCAAATCTTGCATGTTCTTAACTCAGCAGTTTATTGTCGCGGTTGCATTTAAAATGTCAGCAGACTTTCTTGCTTTACACAATGCATTCCGAATGTGAATTTCACGTGGTTTTTCTTTACGATTTTAAACCAATCAAATATCAGTTTAACTCAAAACGCATAGAAAAAACTTTTCAACTTATTATTAGCTTTTGTTTTATGCGCTCTAACAGGGGTGCTGTCCGAAGTAGATGAAAAAATGGTTTCTCTTAAAAAGATCACACAGGAGAAAAAAATGCACTGAAGCGCATAACAATTAAAAAAAGAAATTAAATTATTAAAAGAAAAGCAAAAAATTATTTTGTTTCATGATACTCTTTTTTTACTTATCGGTTTTTAAACATTTTGATTTCTCGAAACAAAGTTTACCCGTCTCAGACAGTCAGGCAAGGATACGTTAGGATACACTGGCAAACATGTTGCCACGTTCTGCCACTGTTGTTTTTTGTCCAAACTGTTAAATCAGTTAGTTTCGTATTTAGTTGATGTATTGTTTTCAAAGCCAACGTAGTCCTTGGAATATAAAACTAACAATAATAATAAAAACAAAACGTTATGTCTATCGGTTCACCAGCAAAAAAAAGTCACCTTCGATTGGGGTTGCAATGTATTTTTTTTGAACTCACGTCGCACACAAAAAAAGAAATAATTTCGTTCACAACTCAATCTACCATTTTGCGTGACTTACAAACAGACAGACGGAGAATCGGCTATTAATATATAGATAACAAATTATTTCACGGTAACATTTGGTGTGGATCTTTCAACGTAGTGTATTCCTGAGGCTAAAAAATACTGAAAAGGAAAGTTGTTGGAGGCAATTATGCAAGTTTATGTTTCAACATCACTATCCATTCAGGAACAAATTAGTCAGAAATAATGTTATACAACTACAACCCTAGTGCTTTAGTAATAGATAGGCGTTTTTTTGTATGGTCTTTAACATAACAATTCTTGCTTCTTTCTGCGCTCCTCCACGTTGCCTGAGGACGCTGCTGTTGCACCTCCAGAGCGTAAGCTGTGCAAGCCGTACTGCTTTGATTCCATTCCCAGCTGAGTAAGTCTTGCGAGAAATACCTCTCTACATCTCCCATAACTAATCTCTTGAGACTTGGATACTAAATGGCCTTTCTTTGTTGAAAAGATTTGTGGTATCAAAAACGATTTGTCTGTTTCTTTGTCGATTCCACACAAATTAAGAAAATGTTCGACTAATTTAGCTGGGCAGTTAAAGTTTCAGTTTGATATAAAAACGGTATTACCATCTCTGTGTTGATCTCGTTTTGATTTTTCGATCAGAATTTCTAAATAGGAAGACTTAAATTCGACGTGTTTTAATTGTACTTTTAGTAATTCCTCAATGCGAAAAAATCCTGAAAAGCCAACAAAGCAAATGACCAGAAAACATTGATCCATTATGTTGTTTTTCACTGTGTTGTCGAAAAAGAATTTCAGATTTTCCGACGTGAGGGGCTCCTTTGGTTGCTTATGACCGTTGTTTATAAGTCTCAAACATCCTTCTAGGGCTAATTTCGACAATGGATGGTCAGTAGGAGATTCGTAGCCAGCTATATGATGATCCCAGCGAATACCGTAAAATGCCGAATTGATAGCGCCTTTGGTGTCGTTAGATTCCATCATGTGGCTAAGGAAGAGTGATACAAAAAATGGATTGGCTGGCAATGTTTTAACTTCCGGTTTTGGTGTTGACCATTCCACAATGAACTGTACTTGTTTGTTGTCGAAGGTGCGAATCCAGCTTCAAAGACTTTTGGAAGACTTTCTGATAGTCTGATTAGTTCATTGCTTTGAAGTTTGAATGTTTCTTGCCAAATTCCGATCTTTGGTACGACTCTGTCTTTGAAAATGTAAAAAGAAAAGTACAGTTGGTATTAAATGACTGGCCACACAGGCCTCCCATCCAGGGAATCACTTATCCTGCCACACAGGTGTATATAATGTCCATACAGGTGTTTCGTGTAGTGAATCATATTCCTTGCCACACGGGCATCCAGTCTATGAAATCCTATATCCCGCCACGTAGGCGTATGTAATGGCCGGACGGGCACAGATAATGGCCAACAGGCATTCTGTCCAAGATTTCATATATCCCACCACACAGGCGTAAATAGCCACACAGGCCTCCCCTCCAGGGAATCACATTTCCCGCCACACAGGCGTTAATAATGGCCACACAGGCCTCATATATCCCGCCACACAGGTGTAAATGGCCACGCAGGCGTCCCTTTCGGGGAATCATATTACCCGGCACAGGCGAAAATAATAATATTCTAATTATGCGAACATTTCTTATTTGATTAATACAAAAGTCTAGTTCTCAAATGAAATTTGCAAAGCAATAGTTTCGAAATTTGTATAACCAGAAAATATTGAGTTATTTCCATTACGCATATAAAAAGGTTTTACTACAGAAAAATGTTTTGAAAAGAAGCTAAATGAATTCCATCAGCATAAATTAGTGGCCAAAAGAAAGCTGATGGCCAAACGGGAATGAACAATGTTCCTTTGCATTTACAAATTTTCATATGTCTTAATGCTGATCCAATATAACGATATAGGAGGACAAACCCAATCATTTTCGCCTTGCCAACCAACCGTGAAAGTTCTACCGCTGAAGTCCCTGGACAATAAAATCTTGAATTGAAATTTTTTAACTTCTTGTTATGATGATCTGCGAAACGATCCACGGTGAAAGGACGATACAAACAATCAAGAAATCTAAATGTTTTGAAATCAATTCCCCAATTATCAGTGTCATTAAAATGGCTAAGGCTATCAGCGACAGTATTGTTTTCTTGTGGTATCCATTCAGCCAGTAATTTTAATGTTATTTTTTAAACAAAATGTAAAGATGTCGATTGCGTGGTCTTGTAAATTTGGTTTACAGCTGCCAACAGATAAGATACGTGACACGTTGAAATTATCTACGTGGACTTTAACGGATTCATTTTGAAGTTGCCCACCGAAACCTTTCAGTACGTGTTTAACAGCTAAAAGTTCTCTTTCAGTTGAACGTGTGTATTTCTCAAATGCTTCGAATTTACCACAACAGATTTTTTGGCTGAGACGCTCACAGATAAACCCACCATACCCTTCATCACTGGCGTCCGTAAAAGCTATTTTGGATGTCACAGGCTTAGGTTTGTAAGATAATTCATTATATAATTCTATATTGTGAAGCCAAAATTCAAGTTCAGTTTTTGTTTTATCATCTATAATTATAGGAAAAGACCAAGGCATACGGCAATACATGTTTCTTGTAAATAATCGCACTAACGGGCCGATTGCAAGATGCATTGACAATTGATGACCTGAAGAGAAATACACAACAAACTAGCCGCCAAGGCGGCGTCCCTCGCCGCCCATGTTCAGCCTGCGTTGCATTACCACCTGCTCCAAATTATTGCACTTAAAACCAGCGATAAGACTTCCTTTGCTGATGGCTTTATCGCCTAAAGCTTGTTTGCACGTGAAGAGAAATACGTTCCTGGTGTTTCAAATCTTGCATGTTCTTAACTCAGCAGTTTATTGTCGCGGTTGCATTTAAAATGTCAGCAGACTTTCTTGCTTTACACAATGCATTCCGAATGTGAATTTCACGTGGTTTTTCTTTACGATTTTAAACCAATCAAATATCAGTTTAACTCAAAACGCATAGAAAAAACTTTTCAACTTATTATTAGCTTTTGTTTTATGCGCTCTAACAGGGGTGCTGTCCGAAGTAGATGAAAAAATGGTTTCTCTTAAAAAGATCACACAGGAGAAAAAAATGCACTGAAGCGCATAACAATTAAAAAAAGAAATTAAATTATTAAAAGAAAAGCAAAAAATTATTTTGTTTCATGATACTCTTTTTTTACTTATCGGTTTTTAAACATTTTGATTTCTCGAAACAAAGTTTACCCGTCTCAGACAGTCAGGCAAGGATACGTTAGGATACACTGGCAAACATGTTGCCACGTTCTGCCACTGTTGTTTTTTGTCCAAACTGTTAAATCAGTTAGTTTCGTATTTAGTTGATGTATTGTTTTCAAAGCCAACGTAGTCCTTGGAATATAAAACTAACAATAATAATAAAAACAAAACGTTATGTCTATCGGTTCACCAGCAAAAAAAAGTCACCTTCGATTGGGGTTGCAATGTATTTTTTTTGAACTCACGTCGCACACAAAAAAAGAAATAATTTCGTTCACAACTCAATCTACCATTTTGCGTGACTTACAAACAGACAGACGGAGAATCGGCTATTAATATATAGATAACAAATTATTTCACGGTAACATTTGGTGTGGATCTTTCAACGTAGTGTATTCCTGAGGCTAAAAAATACTGAAAAGGAAAGTTGTTGGAGGCAATTATGCAAGTTTATGTTTCAACATCACTATCCATTCAGGAACAAATTAGTCAGAAATAATGTTATACAACTACAACCCTAGTGCTTTAGTAATAGATAGGCGTTTTTTTGTATGGTCTTTAACATAACAATTCTTGCTTCTTTCTGCGCTCCTCCACGTTGCCTGAGGACGCTGCTGTTGCACCTCCAGAGCGTAAGCTGTGCAAGCCGTACTGCTTTGATTCCATTCCCAGCTGAGTAAGTCTTGCGAGAAATACCTCTCTACATCTCCCATAACTAATCTCTTGAGACTTGGATACTAAATGGCCTTTCTTTGTTGAAAAGATTTGTGGTATCAAAAACGATTTGTCTGTTTCTTTGTCGATTCCACACAAATTAAGAAAATGTTCGACTAATTTAGCTGGGCAGTTAAAGTTTCAGTTTGATATAAAAACGGTATTACCATCTCTGTGTTGATCTCGTTTTGATTTTTCGATCAGAATTTCTAAATAGGAAGACTTAAATTCGACGTGTTTTAATTGTACTTTTAGTAATTCCTCAATGCGAAAAAATCCTGAAAAGCCAACAAAGCAAATGACCAGAAAACATTGATCCATTATGTTGTTTTTCACTGTGTTGTCGAAAAAGAATTTCAGATTTTCCGACGTGAGGGGCTCCTTTGGTTGCTTATGACCGTTGTTTATAAGTCTCAAACATCCTTCTAGGGCTAATTTCGACAATGGATGGTCAGTAGGAGATTCGTAGCCAGCTATATGATGATCCCAGCGAATACCGTAAAATGCCGAATTGATAGCGCCTTTGGTGTCGTTAGATTCCATCATGTGGCTAAGGAAGAGTGATACAAAAAATGGATTGGCTGGCAATGTTTTAACTTCCGGTTTTGGTGTTGACCATTCCACAATGAACTGTACTTGTTTGTTGTCGAAGGTGCGAATCCAGCTTCAAAGACTTTTGGAAGACTTTCTGATAGTCTGATTAGTTCATTGCTTTGAAGTTTGAATGTTTCTTGCCAAATTCCGATCTTTGGTACGACTCTGTCTTTGAAAATGTAAAAAGAAAAGTACAGTTGGTATTAAATGACTGGCCACACAGGCCTCCCATCCAGGGAATCACTTATCCTGCCACACAGGTGTATATAATGTCCATACAGGTGTTTCGTGTAGTGAATCATATTCCTTGCCACACGGGCATCCAGTCTATGAAATCCTATATCCCGCCACGTAGGCGTATGTAATGGCCGGACGGGCACAGATAATGGCCAACAGGCATTCTGTCCAAGATTTCATATATCCCACCACACAGGCGTAAATAGCCACACAGGCCTCCCCTCCAGGGAATCACATTTCCCGCCACACAGGCGTTAATAATGGCCACACAGGCCTCATATATCCCGCCACACAGGTGTAAATGGCCACGCAGGCGTCCCTTTCGGGGAATCATATTACCCGGCACAGGCGAAAATAATAATATTCTAATTATGCGAACATTTCTTATTTGATTAATACAAAAGTCTAGTTCTCAAATGAAATTTGCAAAGCAATAGTTTCGAAATTTGTATAACCAGAAAATATTGAGTTATTTCCATTACGCATATAAAAAGGTTTTACTACAGAAAAATGTTTTGAAAAGAAGCTAAATGAATTCCATCAGCATAAATTAGTGGCCAAAAGAAAGCTGATGGCCAAACGGGAATGAACAATGTTCCTTTGCATTTACAAATTTTCATATGTCTTAATGCTGATCCAATATAACGATATAGGAGGACAAACCCAATCATTTTCGCCTTGCCAACCAACCGTGAAAGTTCTACCGCTGAAGTCCCTGGACAATAAAATCTTGAATTGAAATTTTTTAACTTCTTGTTATGATGATCTGCGAAACGATCCACGGTGAAAGGACGATACAAACAATCAAGAAATCTAAATGTTTTGAAATCAATTCCCCAATTATCAGTGTCATTAAAATGGCTAAGGCTATCAGCGATAGTATTGTTTTCTTGTGGTATCCATTCAGCCAGTAATTTTAATGTTATTTTTTAAACAAAATGTAAAGATGTCGATTGCGTGGTCTTGTAAATTTGGTTTACAGCTGCCAACAGATAAGATACGTGACACGTTGAAATTATCTACGTGGACTTTAACGGATTCATTTTGAAGTTGCCCACCGAAACCTTTCAGTACGTGTTTAACAGCTAAAAGTTCTCTTTCAGTTGAACGTGTGTATTTCTCAAATGCTTCAAATTTACCACAACAGATTTTTTGGCTGAGACGCTCACAGATAAACCCACCATACCCTTCATCACTGGCGTCCGTAAAAGCTATTTTGGATGTCACAGGCTTAGGTTTGTAAGATAATTCATTATATAATTCTATATTGTGAAGCCAAAATTCAAGTTCAGTTTTTGTTTTATCATCTATAATTATAGGAAAAGACCAAGGCATACGGCAATACATGTTTCTTGTAAATAATCGCACTAACGGGCCGATTGCAAGATGCATTGACAATTGATGACCTGCGACTTTTGCCAATTGTTGAGCGCTGGAAAACGTTTCGTTTATAATAAGATTGATACTATCTTTAACTTTCTTTATTTTTCTTTCAGGAATTGTGAATGTCATCGTTTCAGTATCAATGACGGTTCCCAACCATTCTCCCCGCTGTTTTGGTTCGAAGTCACTTTTTTGTACGTTAATCATGAAACCTGCTTATTCTAAATCATGGCGGACAATCGTTGCAAATTTTCGAGCTTGGTTCTACGAATTACCCCCGTTTATCCCATCGTCTATGTATACAATACTTCGAATACCAGAAGATCTCCACTTTTTGGTTAATGGCCTGAGTACTTTTGTAAACACAAAACAAGCTGACAATAACCCAAAGGGTAAGACGACAAATTGAAAATATTTAGTGATGCCATTCGAAAATGTCCAGGAAAAACCGAGAAACTTGTAATGTTCTGGATGAATATCTATGTGGTGATACCCCGATGATAGATCAAATTTTGTAAAATAGTCGCCTTCTTCAAACATTTCTGTAAATGTTTTTAGGTCTTCATATTTGAAGTTATTTTTCTTAATGTATTTATTTATGTGTCTGAAATCAATAACAAGTCGTAGTTTTCCATTCCTCTCGGCCACAGTTAAAGGATTACAACAATAAGGTTGCTCTGACACTTTTTGAATACAGGCGTAACTTAACAGTTCATTAATAGTTTCCTCAACAAATTTTGGTTGTTTTCTACTGGATAGATTATTCTTAGCATAAAACCTTGGGGTTTTTTCTTCAAACGGTATGAAATAGCCATTTTTGATTATACTTTGAACGTAACAAGATGCTTTTAGTGTATTTTTCCAGAACGAAGAACTTTTCTTAAGATTTCCAACGACATTCACGTTTTTATCTTTTCCTTCACTACATTCATAATTACAAAATTCATTTCTTATTTTTTGGACAGGAAGTATATAAGTGTCCTCTTTCTCCACATAAATAACAGGTTCTAGAATTAAAAATATTCCTAGTATCAACACTTGTTTTTCGGAAAAAATCTGATCTATTTACAAACTTCTTATCAGAATCCTTAAAAAGGCTCTTCTTTCTATGATCATTCCTTTGCTTTTTGTCTGAAGCTGCTTGCCTCCTAGATCTTAGGATACGTTTTACATCCTCTGAGTCATCTGCTAAGTTATCGGACAAATAACATCTTGCAACCTCCCATCCGTCGTCTTCCCTGTCTGCCAAACGTACTAATTTTTGTATTTTATCAATGAGGTTCTTACCTTCTTCAATCTTTCTCTGGGCTTGATCCAAATCCTTGTCTTTCATTGCTTCATCTGCCTGTTCCAGAGCTTCTTTAAGCTTGTGTAGATATTGACTCTTGTTGTAATCTCTTCTGAAGGATGGCGTTTCACAAGCTTTGATCTTTTTGGATATTTTCTCAGACAGATCTTCTAGCTGCCTTTTTTCTCCATATCGATCGGCTTTCAATTCTTCTACCGCGTTGCTTATACTGTCAATCTTTCGAATCAATCTCTCAAGTAGTTCTTCTGACATTTTGATGATTCTTTTATGAAGTTGTACACTGTACAAGTAGCATCTTTTGATGCTTCTCTTTTAAAGGCTTACAAGAGGCGCATTTTCGTAAATGCGCATGCACTGAAATCTCGATTTCAGAATAGTAGGGAAAAACCTTTTCCCGCTTATTTCAAACGCGGGAAAATAATATTGTCACTTGATTTCAAGTTAGTAAGAATAGCAACCTCTGTTGAGGAAACTTTAAAATTCAGCAACTTATATTTTTCATCACAAAGTTTTAATTTCTTTTCCAATTCAAATTAGTAGTTGATTTTCACTCAATAGGTCACAATCAGCAAGAACATCAAAATCCACTGATTCAAGATTATTCACATCCTCATTTTGACTTATATCTTTTTCAGCATCATTGTTGTCACTCAGAAATGATGATCAACACATTTTCTATCTATGTACGAAAAATGATGGTCACATGGTTTATTGACAAAATAATTTCTTTACCAATGATATGTAAACAAATGGACCAGGCTCAGGTAATTTGTTCATTTACTTACTTATTAGTTCTACTTTTTATTTTTTTATTTTATTATAATTTATGTTGTTGTTGCTTCAATAAATTGTTTCTAGTGCGAAATGAAATCTGGGGACAAGACTAACCAAATATTTAAAGAAAATGTTCTCGGTGATGAAAAAAAATAACGTTGATGAACGTGTTAACTTAATTGAAAAGGAGTTAGCAGAAGATGAACAGGTAGATTTGATTATCTGTTCTGCATATCCAGGAGGAATCAGAAAGGGTTTTCTCTCCAATACCTGAAAATTGTTCCATTTTAGCTACATTCAGAGGAAGATGATAATTCGTACAAAGCGTCGGTGGAACGTAATGCTGATGAAGATGAGAAACAGGTTTTTAGCATCTTTTATTAAAGCTGTCATCCCTTTGCATGCCTTAATAGATATTAGATGGTTGCATTGTTTATTTCTTGTAGACAAATGCAGATTTATTTTTCGTCGGAAAGCAATTCCAAACATTAGATGACTTGCATAAAGCAATCAAGTCTTATCAAGACAAAAACTTTGAGGAGCTTTGGAAAAAAGATGTGCGCACTCTTGAATCAGCAAGAAAAAGAGTGCCTAAAAGAGTTGATTCTGCCAATTTGAAACTACAATACTTTAATGGTAGAAATTTTCGCGGTACTAATTTTCGCTAGTTTCGCGAATTTTTGCCAAATTCGCGAAAATAAATCCCCCCAAAAAATTATTTCGCCAATTCGCGAAAATAAGTCCCGCGAATTTCTTCGCAATACATGATTCGCGAAAATAAATCTCGCGAAATTTCGAAGAAAAAAAACCTTTTTTTTTTTGCTTTTTTGAATCTCTTTCGAGTTTACTAAAAAGGGGTAAAATCAATATAAAATCTACTACTTAGTCAGAAACAACCACGATATCATTGTCCGACGCTCCCGAAGGTGCAGGCTGTTTGACGTTCTTAAACATATCCCTGATGTCCATACTTTTTACTTTCTCGTTACGACTTCAAGGGGGTTTGACCAACGTTGGTTTGGCTGAACATGAGCTTTGAGCTGCTAGCTCAAATTCATCTCCGAAAAATGAACCTAGAATTTGTGGATCTCCAGGTTCACTATAAATGGTTTCAACCAGGTTCAAGTATTCATTGATTAGAAGATTGTTTTTGACTGTCACTGGCCGCATTTCAACAGTGATGAGACAAGGTATCTCGAGTCCTCCCTGTACAAGAGGTGATCTTCTATACTTTGTTCCTTCAACAACTGCTGTAAGAACTGCACCTCTATCCATCAAAAACTTTGTAGCTCTCAACAGCTCACGTGGTAGGTGTCTAACTGTTGTTCCTTCAGCATTGCAAGTTTTTATCGCAAATATATCAAAAGGATTGTCAGGCTCATATTCACAAGTAAGCTTTTCGTTTTCCTTTGGATTCCAATAATTCCGGTAGTAATGATACCCACGAATAGCAGCTTTAAAATCTTTTTTATTGTCAACATTTTATCAAATCTCTCTGTACTTTTCACAACACCAGACGTTCGATTATAAATTAGTAATATAACACTGTGCAATCAACGCGCCTTTGATCATTCGAATCATTCGAAAATCCGGGGGTATGTGTGAGTTTTTTTATGGAAATAATTTCTTTTTTATTTCTATTTCAAAGATGCCGTATTTATTATAACTGTTTCGATTGTCTTTCTAGTTGATGAAACAATCATGATTTCTTTTATTGTTCTATCGACCAATGAATCGACGTTACGAACGTCACAGTGTCCAATCAAAAAAATCGTATTTTCGAATTTCGAAACCCCCGGATTCGAGTTTTTTTGTAAACTGAACATTTTCCGATTTATTAAAAGTTTGTTGTGACGTTATAAAATAAATCTCTTTGTGTTTCTCAATCATTCATGAGGGAATAAGTTGAGAAAAGAAAATGTCTTTCTTAAGAAACAGCGTTAAAAAAAGTCAGAATCAACATGGAAAGTCTACAACTCAGCCTGAAGCTTCATCCTCTAAAAGAACTGAACATCTATCAGGTAAGTACGCTATACTGAGTGCTTTGGATTAGATTTAAGATTTACCAGTTTTTCAGCCGTCTTGGATTACAAATACATGTTTTTTTTTATAAGCAAGCCTCGAAATAATTTTCTGAGTTGCGCAAATGAAATGAATGAATCTTTAATCGAATTGAATTTAATCCGTTGAGCACCTGGCATTTTTATTTCTTAAAACGAAAGATCAACTGTATGCACAAAATGAAAGTTTCGTAACTTTTCAGAGTTTTTCACCAATAATATCGAAACGCTGCCATCTATATTTCCACGATGTATATTATTTGGAAGAGTATTTAATATCGCACAGTGAAAATTGCCCTTTATAGAAAAGAAGAAAAATTTTAATAAACAACATACCTGCTATGACGTAAACGTGCAGTAGAATGAATTAAAAAAGATTACATTTTTCTAAGGTCACGTATGTGCGTTTCATTTTCATTCGAAATTTATCGATCGAAAGATTATCATTCAAGTCCTTTTCAGTGAGTCTTAAATTGATTGCCGATATAATCGTGGAAGACTAATCAAAGAAAAATTTAACATTACAGACCTAACTTTTTGTTGCTTTACAATAACGACGGCAGTTTTTGCGAAGTAAACTATCACATGAAAACATGTCGGACAAAAAGTCAGGCCAGAACTGATTTCAGTCGGACAATTTTGAGTCTGGGTCGGACAATGTCCGATGTGCGACCACTATTTCGAGGATTGATAAGCATATAAAAATCTGAAAACAGGCTCAGAGATGCTTAGGTCGAGAGCTTAATAAGGCTGAAAAAATGCTTGAGGGATGCTTATATCCTAACATAAATTTTTTGAGGATGCTTACAAAAGATAGTGAATCAGGCCTAAAATATGCTTAAATTTGCCTATAGAATTCTTGGCTGAGTTATAACAAACGAAAGTGGGGAAAGAGGGAAACAAAAGAAACAGATTTTTGGTTTAGTTTTTCTGAACTTGCAGTGGCTTCACAAAAAAAAACCAAAGTAGCTGTATTACAAAGTAGCTTATACTTTTTTCATAGGCTCGAGGTAATGCTTAGCATATGCTTAATTTTTTCCCATATCTGAGCCTAGATATGCTTATAAGTGCAATGCTTATAAAAAAAACATGTATCCCTCCCCCTTCGATCAAACCATGGTTCTCATATTGAAACTCAGACGAGTCATTTTCTTTAATGAAGGGAAAACTTATTTACCCTAAAAATTTTCATTCTGCTTTAATTTCAAGTTTATCTTTCTTTAAGGTACAAGCCCCGAGTTACATCAATCTGATACGTTGCTGGGATCTGTTGAGTTTGATGCAATGAACTCTAAAGTCAAGGAAACTGTCAGCACACCCAAAATATACATCAAGTGGACAGAGGAAGATCGATATGCTATCGGAAAATATTCTTCTCAACATGGTACCTCCGCTGCAGTAAGGAAATATCGCAAACAGTTCCTGTCAATCAAAGAAAGTACAGTCCGAGAATTCAAAAAGAGATACGAATCAGAACTTGCTAAGGCAAAGAGAGGAAATAAAGAAATACCAAAATCATTTTCAAAGTACCGCGCAGGAAAGAAAGTTGGCAGACCACTTCTTCTTGGTAAATTGAATGCTAAAATTCAAAACTACATCAAAGCCTTATCAAACCGTGGTGCTGTTATAAGCAGATCCGTTGCGATATCAGCAGCAACAGCATTGATAGAGCAGCACGCTGATGAAATGCCAAAAATCAATTTGGAGTCATCCGGATGGGCACAGAGCCTATTCCGTCGGATGGGGTATGTTCGTCGTAGACATACATCGGCTAAAGTTGACATACCAGAGGGAGCGCAAAAGGAGATCGAGTACGTTTTCCTTTATGAAATAGTTTCAAAAATCGAAAAACATTCTATTCCTGATTCATTGGTCATTAACTTCGATCACACTCCTCTTAAAATTGTACCATGTGGGAAAAGTACCATGGCGGAAAAGAACAGTTCCAATGTTACAATTAACGGTGCTTCCGACAAAAGATCAATAACCGGTACTTTTGCAATTACTCTGGATGGGAGTTTTCTCCCAATGCAGCTCATATATGGTGGGAAGACAGCTCAATCGCTACCAAAGTTTAAATTTCCACTTGACTTTTCCTTAAGTTTTATCGAAAAGCATTTTAGCTAAATGTTTCAATGAATTACACTACTCAAATAACCCGACAACTGGGTGAGGGGAAACCTTTGGAGGAGATAGATGTAAAATTTCAGTTAACCATGTTAAAGCCCTTACACGCTGAATGGTCGACTTTACAACGATCTAACAAGTGATGGTCGTGAAGTTATCCTGAGTGGATGGAGAACATCGGGAATCAGTGATGCAATCAAGATAGGTACCAAAAGGCTTCCTTCGTTGGACCCATTTCATCACATCGATCCAATGGTAGACAACAACATGGAGGTGTCAGCCAACCTATCTGCTCTCAGCTCTAATCTGGGACCCATTATTGAGTGTGACGAACAATTTGACGATGATAAGGAAGAGTGGATTCTTCAGGAAAGAGGGGCTTTTGATGTGTTCGATGAAGATGACTGAACGATTAGAACTATTTTGTATTTTGATAGATTAGTCTTTGTACTTTGTATTTCTCTTTCTGTTTAAAATGAACAAGGATCCTTGAGTACACCAATACAAAAGTCTTTCTTTCTTACTAGAATTTCAATTTGAAAAATTTATCTTGCGAGTTTTTTTTTATCTAAATTGCCATGCACGAAAATTAATCTCGCGAATTTTTTTACCTAATTTGCCATTTGCGAAAATTTATCTCGCGAAATTTTACGAGTTTCTGATTTCGCGCAAATAAATCTCGCAAAATTTCGCGAGATCATTCATTCACGAAAATAAATCCCATTGATTTCGCGAGCCCGTGACCTCGCGAAAATTAGTACCGCGAAAATTTCTACCATTAAAGTATTACACTTTAAAGTTGGCTTGTAAATTGGTGGAGCACCTAGACAGAAAGAAAGACTGCGAAAGACAAAGAGCTTCAGGTAAAACTGTCCCTTCAAAATCTATCTCACCTTGCATTGGAAGGCATTGGAAGTAACCAGATTTATTACTGCTAATAATCATGTTCTGAGCAAGGAACTTTATGAACATTTGCCTCGACAACGCCTTTCTCTTTCTGCAGATAGCATGGGAAGTATTAAAGATGTCATTAAATTAAAAGCTAATTCGAAACTTCTCCGTGAAAAGATAGAGAAAACTACTGGTAAAAAAGTCACCCTCAAAGATCTAGCGAATGTGAAACAGTCTATTCGTTGTGAAGTCAACAAAAATGATATCGAGCCTGTTGTTGCTGAAAAAATCAATAGCATTGTTGATGTGCTGGTTGATGAAAATGATAATTTCAAGGCCCTGTTCTATCAAGATGAGCATATGAGGAATTTGTTCTCGTCATTTCCTGAAGTTCTTCTAGTCAATGCCACCTACAAGTTACTAGAGCTTAGAAAGCCTGTTTATTTGATAGTAAACATCAATGGTGATGGATTGACAGAAATAGTAGGATTATTTCTCTTGGCAGAAGAATCAAAAGAGGTAATTGAAGTGGTTGTTAACACATTCAAAAAGCACAACCATCGCTGATGTGATACATCTTCTATTATGTCAAAGACTTTAATGAAAGAGCAGTTTTGGCCAAATGCTTTCCAAACGCAACGCTACTGATATGCCTAAACCATACATTATGATCTTTTAGAAGAGAAATCTCTTGTGAAAAATGGGAATCAAATCTGCCGAGCGACTTAGATGTTTTGAGATGTTTAGAATCTACATTTGACAAAGTGTAGAGTCTTTGTACCAAACATTGAAGTCTGATGCAATTTTAGATCTATATCTCGTTCAAATGTCAATTGTTTTATTTTTAATTTATATAGATATAGACCAGTCGGACAAAGTAAGTAATTTAAGCAAATTACCTTTCCTTAAAAACTTTTTAACACCTCATAGAATTTGAATAACAATGATAAAATTGGCATGATAAAATCTATGTGAATGTGTCTTCATTAGTTTCATGTTAATTATTTTAGCAATTAAAAAGACTGTAAAAAGGCCTCAGCCTGCAGCACAAGCAAAACGTGACCTTGGTGAGGTTTCGATATGGCTGCTTACTATTCTTCTGTCAATTTGACGTTTTAAAAATTTAAATTTACAAAGGTCACTTAATGAATTCAATATCTACAGTGAATGTTTGTTATAAATGTGAAAAAGAATAATTTTGAGGCCTTCTTCAGTTCACTCCTTCATTTGTTATGTATTTTAGTTGTTCACAATCAAAAGCCTTCCGGCAGTGGAAGCGGTAAGTTTTTGAATTTACATGATCTTTTGTATAACAAATCATCAAAAAGTCACTACAATGAAGGGCACTTTCATTAAAATAGTTCTGCATATGTTTTTCTATAAAAATGTACTCCTTCGCAGCGACTTTTCAACAAATTTAGATTCTGTTCTTTAAGATACTTTTAGTTCATTAAATTGGCTTCTTTAATCAATCATGTGTAGATATGCTACATTTTTATGGATGCTATGGATGTCAATGAAATTCTGGCAAAAAAGTAAGATTTTATTTGTAGAATCAAATATCATCTATTTTATTCGGTAAACAATTAATCTTTATTGATTTTGTTTAGAACTCACTTTTTTGGATTTCGCCAAATATAGCGCGCCATTTCGGGTCTGGTCCCGGAATGGTGGGCGGGACCGACCTGACTATGTTTTTTAAAAAAATAGAAAAACCAAAAAAACAATATAAAAATAATCAGAAAAAATTATTAAAAAATATTATTACTACTCTTAGTACGCTGTAAGAAACAGGTTAGAATAACAGTATTAGATAAGCGATAATAGATAATATTCAAGCACAGATAAGTATAATGTATAATGTTTCTTACAGCTTAGTTTATATACAGTTAAATTATAATTTTGGATTTGCTAAGAATAGATGTTTTGATTGCAATCTTTTGTCTTTTTTAATTGTCACGATTAATTAAAAAGTTTAGATCTTTGCCATTCAGTACAGTGGACTCTCTATAATTCGACTTTCTATTACTGAACTCTCCATAAATTGAACAATTTTGTTTTCCCCTTTTGAAGTTCGAGTTGGAGAGAGTCTACCGTAGTTCAAATTTAGACTTTTAGACTTTCTATTTGTGTATTGAATGTTGATTATATTTTTGTTTGATTCTGTTATGTTTCCAGGGGAAATTCATTATACTAAAGCCTTTCTCACATTGATTAAAACTGGTAAAAAATGTTTACCCAGGTTTCTAGTTTTTATTTATATCCTCCAAATGCGCTTTTAATTTCAAATTGAAAACCCGTGTAATCAAGTCTGAACGAAAATGTGCAGACTCATTATCTAAGTTTCCGTGATCTCCTTCCATTTCGGATTGCACGTAAATGTACAAAGCAAATCCGGCTTGCCCATTTTAGTAACCATAGCCATAGCGTCTTGATAATTCTGTTGCATGGCCCTAGGACCACCCTGAAAGGAAGACGGAAGAATCACCAGTCTGCCTGCATGAAGGACACGATTTTCTGCAACATTTTCAAGATAATCAATGAGCCCTTTGATATTGCACAACATGGAAATTGGCCTGGTTTTGCCGAACATAATTAAGGCGGTCAGATTCAACTTTGCAGTAACAATCTACAGCACATTGTTGAAGTAATCTTTTACTTTTTAATATGGGGCTAAAAGCATCTCTTAATGCAAACCTATAAGTATAATATTGCAGCATGGTCGTACAACGTTGCTGGCCTGAAATCCAACCCATCTCTCCTCTTGGAAAAAAATACAGGACACACCATTGGATTAGGTGAATGAACAGGCAAATCCTGCAAGGGTCTATCTCTAGGGTAAACAACGACGTCCCGGGCCAATGGTGGTGCACCATCTTCATCATAGTGAGGTAGATTGTATCGACGCAGGTCACCATCACTTCTCAAATGCATTCTAATTGGGTGGACCCTTGCCGCCTTCAGCCTGCGTTGCGTTCTCACAAAATAAAATTAAGGATTTGGCCATAATAAGTGTGCCCATGTTGTAGAGCTTGAAAAACTGATCAAAAAATATATGGGATCGTTTTGCTACGACCAACCAGTAGAGAGATATCTTCGTTCAAACATTTTCATGACGTCACAGACCCATCCCCAAAAAAACACACTAAATTTGAGTCCACCAAAAATAAAATTAAGGAATTGGCAATGATAAGTGTGTCCATATTGTAGAGCTCGAAAAACTGTAGTCGTAAAAATTTTCGTCATGGGGTTTGCACACCGGAAAGGGGAATTTGACACATTCCTTTTTTAGAAGTTAAACTTGGTAAAAATGTTTTACCCGGCTCGCCGCCCATGTTCAGCATGCGTTGTGTCACTTCCCCCAAAGAGTTCACAAAAAATATAATGGCATGGAAAGAGGGGAATCAAGAAAAGAACCAAAGAAGATTTATAATTTAACAAACATGAAACATAAAACAACATGAAACAAAAAACAAAACATAAAAAACACACAAACATTCAGTATGGCCGAGTATGAAACTGCGGCCCTGTCCCCGGCTCCTGCCGCGGGTTTGGTCTTGAGGGAGAAAAACCCCTCCATGCCGCACCCACGAGCCGAGGGCGGCGTCGGTCGTTGGGCCACCACGGGCCAGTTGTTCCCGTAGGAACCTTGTATACACTGCAACTATATTAAGAAAATATCCTTGTTTATAATTGAAGAATGATAATAATAAAAAAGTAAATTGAATTCTTACTGATTTCCGGGTCCGGCTCCCGGCCATTTTCATCGAGATTCAAATTTTCTAAATTATTGAATGAATTAGGAATGACATATCTACACATAAAAATCAACTTCGAAAAATTAGGCAACAACTATAGCAGCGACTTACCAAGAAGCTGCTCCATATCTAAAAATCAAAAAAAAAAGAAATAAAAATAGTAAGCAACAATCACATGATATGAATAAAACAATAGCAAAAAAAAGTACATTTCTTAGAAAAAATCATAGAAATATTTTGTGAAAAGAAATGGACATACCTCGATTATTTAAATTTTGAACTAAAAGGAAAAACAAAGATTAATGAAACATTGGAAAAGATTGAACTTGAAAACAGTATTAATATAACAAAATGAATTATCGTGAGATGCTTACACAATGCTGCAAGTGCAGCTTTTCTTTTATTGTTGTTGTTGTTGTTGTTGTTGTTGTTGTTGTTGTTTGACATCTGAAAAAATAAAAAATTGTAAAGAATACTTTTTTTGGCGGTCAAAATGTCATTTACATGTGATAATATGAACGTTGACTAAAAGCATGCTAGGTAATAAAGTTGCATGAAAGAGATGCAGAAAAGCGGCATCTAACAGCCAATACGATTTATGCTAATTTATTCTGTACAAGAGAAAATATTGGAAACGGTTCAAGTTATATCTTCTCAGTATATATATATTTTACAATGTAAAGTAAGTAATATGAAATCATTATAAAGACTTTTATAGAGATTAACTCTTATTTGCATGTTCTTAAGTTCGAATATATGAAACATCTGATTACTATACCGACTCCAGGGTAAAAACTTCTGGTTATCCCAAGCCAAAAGAGATTGACTAAGTCTATTCTTCCAGAAGAAACCTTACAGATAGGTATAATAAGCAATGTTCCTTGGGACTTTAGAAATTTAAACAGTTAAAAAGGAAGGTGGGTCATGTCATGGGTGATAAATGAACATGAACATGCAACCATGAATTTTGAACATGCACTGCTGTTTTCAGTTACTTCAGATCAGTTAAACGTATATCTGCAATATCAGAAATTTCAAAGTTTCTGTCTAATATCTCAATAAACATAAGCTGATCTTTCAAGTGCAACAAAATGTCATTTTTAGTCACACTAGCTGATATGTATCTTCTACTCTACGACACTATGCAAACTCTAAACATGAAAATAAGTTGTGGTCATAACATGAACTCATGAAAAATTGAATCTACTTTCAATTTGTTAGTAAAGTGAGGAGGAAAATCATTAAAAGGTTTCTTACCCATGATTAATGAAGAAGTCATTTAGCTGAGTATCAATACCACAATGTAAAATCAATAATCTTGAGAAGTTTACGCTTTGTCTCCCTATCAAAAAAAGAAAAGAAATTGTTAGTGAACTGCAGCTATGCAAATAACAATGGACTATCTATCAGGTTAAAAAATAGAAAAGATTTATAAGCGAAAAATTCATACCAATTTTAAAAAGAAATCATGCAGTTCAACATGTATGACCATATGTTACTGTATAACAATGATAAAACTGCCTTTTCAAGGATATTCTCTCAGAGATTACGGATGACTAATCGGGTGCCGTTGCATAAACCATCCTTCAACGATAAATTTCGCAGCAGCATCACTATACTGTTGATTTTCAAGTTCAAGCGGTGTGGAGGCATTCCAGAAGGAGAAAGCGAATTGATGAACTCCATCGGATATAGGTCAATCTCTTCTTGCTCATCAGAAACAACAGAATCGACACTGAAGTACGTGACTGTTTCACCTGGCATTCCCTGAAGAATCCGTTCGTTAATAACTAAAGCCTCATCATTCGTTGGTGTCAGAATTACACGACTCGACATATCCTCTCCTCCAGCATCACTAAAAATAGAGTGGACGATATCATTATTTTCATGCACAACACATTCATTTGGAACTTCGATGGAGTCTTTAAATGGCTCATCCACTTTTTTCGGTATCGCTCCTCTTCCTAATTCAAGTAGGAATTCTGCAAATCCCCTTTCCCCAGGTGCAGCTCTCATATTGACATTTAGATGAAAGATTCGCACAATTGGCCACAAGACAGAGCTCTTGATGCATGCTTCCACTATCTGAGCTGGTCTGCCTCTTCTCACTATTGGAAGAGTCTGTCTAAAATCACCACCTAAAAGAACAACCTTTCCAGCAAAAGGCACATCACTATTACAGATATCTCTAAACATTCTATCAATAGCCTCAAGTGCGTGCTTAGGAATCATACTTGCCTCATCAAATATTACAATATGCCGGCTACGTAAAAAATCGCTATGCCTACTATTAGGCTTGACATTGCACGTTGAGTTGTCCAATACAGGATCAGGTAATTTGAAAAGAGAATGGAGTGTCTTACCATTTTGTAACAGTGTTGCTGCAATTCCAGTCCACGCACACGTACTTACTACTAGGTTTCTTCCAATAACATTGCAAATGATGTAATTGTATGTGAAAGTTTTACCTGTTCCACCGGGTCCATCAAGGAAGAAAATTTTAGCCCTATTGTTGTCGTTTGTTACCACTGCATCTAGGACTGCGTCGGCAACAGCAAGCTGGTCAGCATTAAACGTGTTCCTCATGTTGATGGCTTCTTCCCTCATTTCATCAGCATTTGGTAGATCGTCTGCAATAGCTTGTTCAAAAGCAGGTAAATCAAAGTCAGTAATAACCCTACCAAATTGCTGCAAGACTTCCTGAATTTTACCAAGAGCTAACTGCTCTGCTTGTACTTCTGTCTGGTGTCTCAAAAAATCTTCAATCATGTGAGCACGAAATCTTTCCCACAACGCAGCTGGATTGCTTGGCTCTCCATGGATCAGAATGAAAGAGAACGCTTTGCGAATTTTAGAGGGAGTTGCTGATGCAGCAAGTTCCTCCATGGTTTGTATCCATAAAGTATCGTCATCCAATAGTCCAAGTGCAATACACGCTTCCCTAAAAGATCTATATACAATCCCATTAACAGTTCCAAGGTATTCAAAGGAAGTCGCACCAGGAACATGTAACAGCAGCACACGTAAGAAATACCTCTCACCTTGCCGAATGCTAGCAATGTACATTCTACTTACAATTTTTTCTGCTCCACGCTGCCGTGTCACCCATTTATGTTGTCGTGTTTGAAACACATAATGGTGGGGGATATCAGGGTATAAATATTGACGTGCCCGTTCGTCAACATGATTTATTTCGAACCAAGCAGTTAACTTGGTGTGCTCTTGTCCTCTTTCCAGTGCTGCTTGTTCCTGTCTTTCCCTGAAGGTGAACAGGAAGTCGTAAAATAGCATGACTTTGAGTGTGCATTGGAAAAGAGCATAAACGCCACACAGATTCTGGAGCAGATACATACCTTGCATCTAAAAAGGTTTTGATTTCGTCATGATCCATTCGCTCATTGATTTCAATATGAGCAGTATCGTGTCCTTTGTAAATGTATTTGTACAAATACTTAACGCTTTTAATGGAAACACAGGCCTCAAGGTTTATATGTGCATTGTACTTTTTGCTGAGGAAAGGGTTGTATAGGACGATCCATCTGTTGTCAAGATCCATATTCCGAATTCAAACAGTTCTTCCGTCATCTGGTCGGAAACTTATATAAAGGATAGCCATCCACATTTAAAACAGTTCCATTGTTGAACTGCTTCGGAAAATTTTTGCTGCACTAACCATCTTGCATACAAATCAGCAGGGGGTTGTTGTTGTTGTTGTTGAGGGATTCCATAGTCATGATCAGAATTCATAACTTGTTGAGAAAAAACTCAAACAAAAGAACAATTCTATACACAGGAATGTATATCTAATTTTTATTATCACCACAAAAATAAAAACACAACAGGCCTTGTGTTTTTTGTCAGTTTACCTAGCTAAATAGACAACAATAAACAAAAAAGCAAACACAACTTTCCTTTGTTGTCTTTAGGTAAACAAAATGATCGTATTTTCTCAACTTTCTTCACTTTCTTTTCGCGCGAAATATATGAACCAAAAGGGTTCAAAGCAAACCTGATCAGTTTCCAATTGTTGCCATGACATTGAACGGGGGTTAACAAACGCTTAAAACCTTTTCACTAAAGGTCATTCTTAAGTATTGTGGAAATTTTAAGTTATAAATTCACTTATATTACTCATGTACATATATTTCAGTTAAAAATGTTGCAATTTTATGCAATTATTGCTATTTTTTAGAAGCCAATTTTTTACGTTTATACCTCCTAATTTTCTTCAGATTCTCCTGTTGCAGATCCCCGATTTCTTTCGAAGCGAAATCTGCCATTTTACGTGACTTACAAACAAACAAACGCACAAACAAACAGCGGCGTCGCTCGCCGCCCATGTCCACTGTCCATATATCACTGTATCAATAAACGTAAAATTTCCTTATAAACGGCTCGTACAACTTGTGTTCAACCAGAAGCAGATTCGAAGTCACAACCTCTGGTAAAACCAATCTTTTATCAGTGTAACAATACAATCAAAACGTATAGAGAGAAAACTTCAACTTTTTATTATATATTTCCCCATAGGACGAAATATATGTTAAAATCGGCATTTTCCTTCTTCTCCTTCTCCTTCTTCTCCTCCGTTCACTTTTATAGCCGCGGTTCAGTATTGAATTTTCACCAGCCGCCAAAGTAGATAAGAATAGAGGCTAGTCTACAGTGAAGTAGTGCGCCATTTTTTTCAGTCAGTGCAGATTGTCAGTAGAAGACTTTGCTTTTCCTGCCAGCTTTTTAAAATGATTCAAAAGATAAAAGGTTGATAAATGATGGAAATAATCGTTTTAGTTCAGTGTTGTTATGAAAGGTTTTGTAAAAACTTTTTAATGAACGTGTAAAATACAGAAAAAAATTGTTTTGTTTTTGTTGATAACAATAATGCTAGCTATATGTGCTATGGATGATTGGTTGGTAGTTAAATGTTTGGAACAGCAAAACATTGAAGCTGTGATTTCAGTGCAAAGACGAAAATTCATTATCAATACAGGCTGAAGATTTATTTTATTTTACATCATGGTTTGACAATGTATATATATAATGTATATATACAGATGTATATATAGCCAAACTGAACTGACACAGCACACACATGATGTATATACAGCCACCACAAGGGAAACCTTTTATATGTAGAGAACAAGTAGTTCAACCAATTATGTTAATTCAAAGAGTACATTACAAAAACAGCAAGTAAAAACGTGATGTCATATATGCAATAAGAAAACAAATTACGTACAATATTTTTATACACAGGATTGAGACAGATAATAACTTAAGATAACCTGGTTGAATGTGCTGGCCTGGATAGGCTGGATACTATGGATTAATTCCATGATCACGCATACTGTTTTGATACTGTATTATGATATTTTATTTTGTAAAAAGTATATAATATTTATACTGTCAACTTTCCTTACAAAAACAACAAACATATATACAGTGTGTTTCGTAATGTTGGAAATGGAAATATTTTAAAGCTGTTTTTTTAAATGAATATACCGAATTTCAAAATAATTTTTACACCGTTGGAAAGCCATTTTAAGCTCTTTCGGCTAGTATATTTTTGTGAACAATGAAAAAGTGGGTTTTGAAAAAATAAGGAAAATGTCATCGAAAAATGTAATTAAATTTTTAATGGTCGATTAACACGTAGTTTAATTATATCGTGATTATTGTTTCAAAACACTGAATCCATTCAAATTTTTTATTAATTTCATGTTAGCGCTGAGACCTCTAAATTGATATTTTAAAACATAAAAGTTTAACGTTTTTCGTGAACACACAGCTTAAATTTGTTTATTGTTTTCCAAATTGCTGTCATTGCTTTAAAAAATCTTTTCTTTTCATTCACATCTTAATCGACTATTAAAAATTGTATATATAAATCAAAACACAATCCAACATAAGAATCTGTAAATTAAATCAAACCAGAACTCAAATTTCTTTTTTTAGCTTCGTAGTGATTTGGTTATGGATGTGTATTTTCACTACCAAAATCTGTTTGTTTTTTTCATTTGAGATTTACGAAAGTCATTTTTATCGCATATTAAATAATGAGTGTCCACATATTTTTGTGACTGAGATGTTTATTCTGAATACTTGAATCTAATTTTATAAATTGTCACTTTTAAGACCATCTCTTTTTGGAAAATAACTCTTGTCCTAATTTGAAATGCTACACAGTACAAATTTTGATTGTTTTTGATAGTTATTTGTTGCCTATCCCAAAGTATTTTTAATACTTAGACAGTAGTATTAAAATTAGGTTTGACAATTTTCTTTTCATCTTTTGTAAACTTGTAAACAAATTTCATTGTATGATAATGTAAAATAGTTTAATACGAGTTACGAAAAGTTGTGTTCTGTCGAATTACATTGTTTGCCATGATATTACTGTGTAAAAGGATGTCAAGCTTCTGCAGCAAAAATTAACTCCTCAGCAAAAAATTATAAGAGAAACCATGTCACATGACCATGAATATCTTCATTTCATAATAAGTTTGAAATAACTTCCTTTGTGGTATTAAATTGAATTCTACCCTGATTAGTATGGACAGCTTTTTTATTTGCCTTGATGGTAGTTATAACACTTTTCTTATGGTCTTCTATGTACACACAATAATTGATAAAAGTTTTGCAACTTTGGGGAAATATATAGTCGCATTTTTGCGAATCTTGTTAAATTTTGTTTTAAAAAAGTTAGGCGCTCTAACATGGGTGCTATCAAACGTAAGGGGGAAATGGTTTCTCTTCTTAAAAAGATCACACAGGAGGAGAGAAAAAAAGGCACGTGCTTATGGAATAAAGTGAATAAAAAAAAAAACGTTCAATCTGACTAAAACAGATTAAAAGAAATCGATTAAAACAAATTAAGACAACTATTATGACAAAATCAAAAAAAAATATTTTGTTTTATGATTGCTCGAAAAAATGTTCACCCGTCTCAGACAGTCAGGCAAGGATACGTTAGGATACACTGGTAAACCGCACATGCTGCCACATTCTGCCAAGGCTGCTTTTTGTCCAAAATGTTTAATCAGTTAGTTTCTTTGTATTTAGTTGATGTACTGTTTTCAAAGGCAAGTCAGCGTGGAATATAAAACTAACAATAATGATAACAACAAAACGTTATTCCTATTAGTTCATCAGCCAAAAAATGTCACGTTCGATTGGGGTTGCAATGTATTTGCTTCGAACTCACGTCGCACACAAAAAAAGAAATAGTTTCGCTCACAACTCAATCTACCATTTCGCGTGACTTACAAACAAACAAACGGACAGACAGACAGAGAATGGGCTATTAATATATAGATTGTAATACCGAAAACCTAATCATGCTATAACAATATTGAAATGAAAAATAAAACAAAAAGAAAGAAAAAACAAAAAGAAAATTCAAGTATGCATTTATCCTAAAGATAACAATTAAAAACAAAATTTGGTCTATAAAGTCAACCAATACTGTGAGTCAATATGGGTTCACTCAGCACCGGAGCTGAACAGAATAAAGACTTTTACCTGGCATACACAACCAAACATCAAATTAATTGAAAAAATTGAAACACCAAAATGCCCTACTTTGACCAAAACCATAATTGAATACCCAGAAGATATTAAAAGCAACAAATAAGAACATAATGCTAAACTTATATACCTAGCAAGTATGTATGTAGTAATTAAAATAACACAAAATAATGAATGCCGTAAACAAATATAAACTGAAGAAAAATATACCCCAGCAATGCTTCTTTTTTGTAGTACAATCGCAATGAAATACATAGTCCATTCTTCTCTTAAATAACCTACTCAACATACCATGTGTTTCATTTATACATTTATAAATTTCGTTTATAAATAGCTACACTTTTTCTTTTCTGACCTGAAAGAAAAAGATTTCAGTAAAGAACAGCTACAATACTTACTACTACTGCAACCATATTTAAGCAAACCAAACCAAAAGGCATTAATGGCTGGCAGAAAGGCATGCAGACAAAGCATCAAACATCGTCAATAGATACAATTTGACAGCATAACACGTTCCGCAGCCATGAGAAAGGAAAACAGTCATAGCTGTGGGACCATTTTTAATTGATCTGTAAATATTTAAATCAAATCAAATCTTCTTTACTAACTATAAAAATAATAATAGCGCGCGTTACCAAAACAAATTACTCTCATCTTCGTTTTTCATCCAGTAGCAAATAAACAAAAGAACTCATATAATAAGATATCCATTCAAAGCTATAGTATTTAATCTTTCAAAACTAAATTAAAACCATTCCTTACTGTGTAAATAAACATCATTTTGTTCTGCATTTCTTCACTACACTTTCTTCTGTATAGCGATATTTGATAACTAAAACGTAAACAAACATTTAAATACATTTTAATACAAATACATATACATAACTTGTTCTTTTATTAATCAAAAATAAAATTTTATAATAATACCTTTTGTTCATTCGATCTTTCTGCAGCTAATTTTTAAAAACTTCACTGCACATATCTAAATATGATTTTTCATTGTAAACAAACAGCTAACTAACTTACACGTGTTACCCGTGTTCTTTTATTAATAAGAGTAAAAGGTTAGCAATAAATACGATAATAAAACGTTTTAATACAATACCTTCGTGCATACAAACATGTGTTTCTTCGTCAAATTCACAGCAAAGAAATGAAATCCGTTATTAACGAACTAAATTTTTGGAAATTGTCAGCCAATCAAATGAGCGCATTTTGAGATTTTCCTTTATTAGCCAATGAAAACGATCAGCAGCGGGGCTTCCCCATTTACTAATCGTAAAAAAACGCTCTCACCTCTGCGTGGTTTAACGACGAAAAGGAGAAAATAAAGGATTTGACCATGAAAGAAAAACCAAATGTATCACTCTCTAAAATAAAAGTGGGATACACAATTGCGAATTAGTATAATAAGATTAATTTGAATCAGTTTTGAAAAGATATATGAGTCAAAATAATTCTATCATTTAGTATGAATCTTCGCTGGATGATAACTGGATGCTGGATGAAAAGGAACGCGGAACGAACAAAATTTGTTTTGGTAGCGCGTGCTGTAATTTATTTATTTACAAATCAATTGGAAATGGGGGAACGTTTGATGCAGTCTCATTTCACCTCAACCATGTCTGCCTTTTATTAGATTTTCCTGTACAATTTAAGATGCTTGGTACTTCATCTGGCTGTCTTCCAGCCAACTTTATGTCCTTTGTTTTTGTTTACTGCAATATGGTTGCAATGAATGTGATTATTTTAGCTGTTCTTCAGATGAAATATTTTCTTTTATTAGGTCAAAAAAGAAAAAGTGTATATAACCATTAAAGAAATGAAGCACATGGTTAAATTACGAATTATGTCCTACAAAAAAGAAGCATTATTGGATAGATTTATTTTTTAATTTCTATTTTATCAAATTTAAATTTTAATGCATTTTGTGTTTTATGGTATATATGATAGTTTACGTACTATTATGCCTGGGTGTACAAGTTTGGCGTTATGTTTTTATTTGTTACTTTTTATCTTCTTGTTAAATTTTTTTATTTTAAGTTATTATTTATTTACCAATTTATTTAATGTTGGTTTTACAATAGTAAGATAACTAATCTACACCAACTAAAATGAAACATAAACGGACAATATGAATAATATGACAATTATAACCTACAAATATTACAGGCATAAAGTTCCAACAGATTAAGGGATTTAATAGAATGTTTAAAGGCCTCCACAGAAGGTTTGGATTTTACACAATCTGGTAGGGTATTCCACAGAAGACTACCTCTAAAAGGAAATGATTGCGTACCAAAGCGACTAGTCCTTGCTGCTGGTAATACAAGTAGATTTTGATTACGCAGATCATATCGCAAGTACTTAATATAGTAAAACGTTTGCATAAAAGCTGGATTTAAGTTGTGAAGTGTTTTATAAATTTCACACAAAATTGAACAGAGGTGAATTTCGTGGATACGCTTTAAGCCTGTATTTTGTAACAGATCTTCATAACCACTACAGAAATCATTTGTTAGGGTACGTAATGTGGGTTAATGTATAGTGTCAATTTCTTTTGAGGAAGACCTGTTACAAAACATACACAAAATTGGTACATAATTAAAAACAGATAAGATGACTGTGTTGAATAGAAAAAATAACTGCTTCAGGTCAAGTAAGGATCCAAATTTATTTTGACTCTATATCCAGCTTTCAAACAAAGTGAAGAGATGTGTTTTTGAAAGGATAGTTTGCTATATATGAATATGGCAAGTAATTTAACACAATCAACAGAAGTAATTCTAACATTATCAACACAAACAGTAATTGGCAAATTTGATTTATGTTCACCTAGAACTAACATTTGAAACTTTGATGGATTTGCGGCTAAAATATTTACCTTTTACCATACTAGCACTTTAGAGAGGTCATGCTCCAAATTTGCCATGACTTCATGCATATAAATTGTTATCATCGGCAAAATTGCAAATGTTAGTTTTTTCTATGGTATACAGCAAATCATTAATAAATATATTAAATAGAAGAGGTCCTAGTATTGAGCCTTGTGGGGACCCCTTTGAGAATTAACAACCAAGAACTAAAAACTGAACCAACTTTCGTTCTTTGATAGCGGTTATTTAGATAACTTTTGAGAAGCCTGCAGGCTTTTCGATTCAGACCGTAAGCAGAAAGCTTTGCAATGAGCAGTTTATAATCTATGCAGTCAAAAGCTTTTGACAGGTCCGTTAAAATCGCGCCAACTTAACGGGACCTGTCAAGGCACTAATGCCATTGGGCAACCACGCTGAGGAGAGCATGCTGGGTGTTGTGCTTAAATCTAAAACCACAGAGTTTAGGATGCAGTATGTTATCAAAGTAACCAGCTAGTTGAGTAAATAAAATCTTTTCAAAACGTTTTGAAAAAGGTGGTTATATCGGCCGGTAATTTTCTCTGAGAAACTTTTCCTCTTTTTTGAAAACTGGAGTAATTTCAGCGAGTTTGAGACACAATGGAAAATTTGCAGTTGTGAGAGTTTCATTTATGTATGCAGCAAGTGATGTGGAGATTATATCAGCAATCATTTGAATAATCTTAGTGGGGATTGGTCCACTAACAATTTTCTGTATGTCCAGATCAAGTAGCACATGGTGCACCTCCTCCGGTGTTACATCTTTAATCGAAAAGGTAATATTGTTGTAATATTTTGTGATATTTTCTCAGAATGAGTTCTATTTCCTCCTCAGTATCTTCCTCAATGGGGCAAGTTTCCCAGGGAGTTATCCTAAGATTATCAGTAATGTTTACTAAGTATTTATTAAATAACTCAGAAATAGTATTTTCATCCTTTAGAATATTCTTTTGATCATCAAACAAATGAATACGTTCACGCACCGGGGAGTGGTTTGAAAAAAAGGACCAATCTACATTGGACCAATCTACAGAAATCAAAATTGAAAATGTTATTATCAAAAACTCTGATTCTGTTGTGCTACTTGGCATTGTGTTTGATTCTAAACTTTCGTTTGAAACACATATTCTAAATCTTTGTCAATCAGCAAACTACAATGTCACTAGATTCAACAGAATTAGGAAGTTAATTAGCTATAAACAATCTATATTATTATTAAACGCATTTATTATTTCCAAGTTTATGTATGCCCCTATCGTTTGGATGTTTTGCAGTAAGACACTTTATCTACGAATTCAGAAAGTTTTTGAACGTGGATTGAAAATCCTAAACTCGATTCCTTCTGAGACAGAAGAGGTGTCCGAACGTAGTCTTACAACTATCCATGAATTACACCTTCGTCAATTACTTTCTGAAGTCTTTAAATCACAGAATCTTGGAAATCCTGCCTTCATGTCATGGTTGTTTCCGCCTAGGAAGATAACATATACCCTTCGTAGTCCAAATCTTCTTTCAGTTCATAAAAACGTCCTAACCGTACGCCATGGCTTTAATTCTTTTTCCGTCCGAGCGAGCATCTTGTGGAACAAACTTCCGGATGAAATCAAGGATTCCAAAGATATTTCCACTTTAAAATCGAGATTGTCCGAGCTCAAACTATTAAATCTATGTACTTGTAATATTTGCAAAATATCATAATCATTACAATCTTCATTAACTAAGGTGTCATATCGATTACATAGTTGGAGATCAGTATGAGAAGTTGCATTCAAACTTGTTTTTTTTTGTTGGTCTATTGGGAAATTCGAAATTTGTGGAAGTGCTTTCATCCAACATTTGTTTAGACAAGTGTTTATAACCCATGTTTGATTTTTCCAAAATCAAAATTTTGATTATTTTGTTCTTACTCATGATCTCACTTTTTAGAAAATCTACTTCCTTTTCCAATAGTAAAGTCACTTTTCTATGTATATCAGAATCAGCAAAATCCAAGTGTCCAGCTGTATGTGAAATTTCAAGTAAAACAGTATCTCTAACTTTCTGATTTAAGTTTATAGTGGCTAAGTTCTTTCCATGAACATTGCAACTTTGACTATTACTTAGCCAAAAAACAGTTTAAAACTAAGGACTTTTAATTAAGCTTTCAATTAGCATTAGAATTTCTTCTATATATTTATTCATCTATAACTCTTATTCTCTTTGTAATTTTGGGATTTTAACCTTGTAGATTGGCTAAAACGAAGTCTAAATTCCAAATTATTTTAGCCGAAAGCATTGGTACATAAAAAAATGTTAACAGAAATTTGAGAAACAACAAACCAAAAACCCTAATGTAGTAATAACAGTAGACATTGAATATTTTTCATGGCTTTGATTCTTTAAAGAAAGAAACCAAATTTGATGCTAATAGCAAAACAGAAATGTTAGCGATATTCAACATCATGAAAGGGCTTAAGGAATCCTTGAGTTGTAACAGCTTTAAAAAATCCCAAAATCATCAAAGAATTTTTACCAACAAAGTTTCATTCCTCGCCCCTCCACTCTCTGGAATTCTTTACCCCAGTCTGTTTTTCCTTCTCATTATAATATTCAACACTTTAAGTGTAATGTTTTCGTCACCTTTCCTCCTTGTACCTCAATACACATTAGTGGTTTTAAACATTAGTGGTTTTTTTGTAACCTGCTTTACCAAATAAAATAATAATAATAACTTGCATTGAGCGGCTAATTAAAAAAAAAAATAAAGTTTGGAATGTGAACAGGGGGATGTTTAAACTAGTCAAAACAAAAAACAGCAGAAAAGGTTATGAGATAAAAATGGCAGAATTCCCCCATTTGTGGGAAGACAATCATGTCTACTCAAGTGACGGCTCATCTTCGCCTGGTGCATACTTGCCTTGGTCAACTTAGAAAAGTTTGTGGTGTCCTCAATGTAGCTCTTTTTGCTGATTTTCTGACATAATGACCTGCTACTCTGGGAATTGAGTTGATATGTCTTAACACACTTTGAAGTCTATCACCATCTAGCTTGTTTTTTGGTTCACCCTTGCCCCTTGAATCAGGTTTACTAATTCCTTGAATTCCATTTTAGCGGGTATAGCAAACAAATTTTCTTTTCACTTGTAATGTCGAGAAAAAGATTTTGGGACAAACTTCTATCTTTTCATCATCTGATCTGATCATTAGATTGTACACAACAGTTTGCGTTCTTTATGAATTTTCTTTCTTTGCTTTAGTTCTTTGAGCAGGTTCTTTTGATGATGTCATGTATAAAATGTACTGCCTCCTTTCGTTATCAGAGGTAAGGTTCCAATACTTTTCATAAAGCATTTTTCTGTCTTCTTCAACCAAGTTTGTTGCACATTTATTTCTACATTTACAGTCAGCCCATTGCATTTCCTTTCTCGCCGGAACAGTCTTCCGTTTTGCAGTTTTATATTCCTTTCCTTGCAATTTCAGTTATTTCCTAGCCTTCCTACTGTTAGTTTTGCCTCGCTTGGTCTTCTTCTTTGGGCTTTCTTCTAGAGGGGCCTGAGATAAATTCGCCATTCATTGTAAACTTTATCTTCATGGTATTTACAAACAGCATTATCCCCACATATTAGAGTACATCCTTCTTGTAAATGGTTCTTATAATCAACCAAAGTTTCAGGTGAAATGATTTCTTCCAAAGTATCTTCTGGTCTTCTCGGCTGAATCTAAAATATGAAGTTAATTATATATTAGTAAGGTTTAAAAATAACAAAACCAAATTTATTGAAAGCTTGATCAGTTTTGTAATAGCTGATCATAGCATCTTTATACTCACCTTTACCAGGGTAGCTTTTAAATCCCAAGCAATGTAACTCCCTGCTACATGCCTGTCTTCATCAAAGTGATCCCATTTACAAGCTTCAAGTAATTTAATGATTTGGAATTTTCTTAGGGATCCTTCCAATGGCACACTGTGCACCATCTCTGCTCCTGGCACCAACCTTCCAACAAAAAGCTTTAAGTCCTGCTGCATTAAATAATGCAATATTTCCACTGTGGCATCTTCCTCTTCATCTTCACTGCTGCTACTTCCTTCGGCAGTCAGTTTCCAATCTTCATCATTGTCATTACTAATGTCAATCTCTTCTTCATTGCCTCCCACAGCAGTGTTTACCATAGACAGGACACATAACCTAACAATCTGACATTCTGGGTAATGTTTATTTTCTTAATGGAATTTGGTAGAGGAGACCTCAGACTACCAAAATCTGCCAGGTGACTTTTTTGGAAATGCCTGTAATGTCACATGATTGATTATGTCATAAATTACGGTCAGTAAAAATTTTATCTTCTTAAAAGTCATATTATTATACATCAATCGAAAGATCTTTTAAAATGGAACAAAAATTGTAAAAGAACATATGCCTGAAAATTTAGTCCTGAGGTTTTTTAGGTCCTTAAAAATTTTGATGACGTCATAGAAAAGGACTAGAAAAATCTTGCAAACAAATTTAATTCGCTAAATTTCAACTATTTATGATATCTAACCCCTCAATTTTGGTCAGAATTTGATTTCTGATCTTTTCCACATAAGTAAATTCACTGAACAAAAAATGCTGACTCAGCAGTTTTATTTCTACGTTGTGTGAGAATACATAAGCGAGAATATCTTTGTAGTAACAGTTAATGAATTATCAAGGCGATGTGTTATCCCCTATCTGGCTTATGAAGCCCTTGCATTGAGGTATTTAGGTATGCGATATTCAATAGTCGAATCAATAGCCTTCATTTTCGTTAGTCCACATGGCTGCTGCATCGTTTTTAAGTTTAGATCCTGGTGGCGAAAACAAATATTTATTGTGTAATGGCGTGATTAAGAAAAACGAGAAGTTTCAAAGTCTAGGAAGTCAAAGTTGGACGAAGTTTACAGATTTAGCTAAAGACTGGAAAGACATTAACATCGAAGTTAACGACAGTAGATTTTTCTTCTGTGAAGTGTATAGCAGTGTTAGATATGCAGAAAAGCCATTTGGAAAGGCTCACAAAAACTGCCGCACAGATTTTTCCACTAAGCTCATTCTACAGCAAGAAATTTACTCGTCTAAAGGTGATGATCCCTGTGAACAGGCATCAGAGATCTCTGAAGACACTGGCTCTCTACCTGCAACACACTCTAAGAAGAAAGCATCCAATGACAACCAAGAAAAGCGTTTTTGCTTCATCTGTGGTGAAAAACAGTCAAAAGATTCCAAATCGTATGACGAAGGTGGTCTTGGAAGGTGTGAACAGCAGAACGCGATGACTAGATTGTTAGAACGGCAGAAAGTATTCATTGCACATCCAAGTCACAGATTTTACGAAGCAGCCCAAAGACTCGAGCGTTTACAAGGAGGACAGTCATTTGACATTTTTGCAATAGACGTCTATTATCATAATTCATGCTATATAAAATTCGCAATTAAGCCAGTTGTAGTGGAAACAACCGCAGACAACAATGACATAGACCAAAGCAAGGCTGATGTTATGGCAGATTTGTTCCAAGCTGTACGCATAAAGATTATCAGAAAGAAAGAAGCATTTCCACTCCATCAGCTACTTGGGGACGTCACAATATACAGTGAAGAGAGTGGCCTGGATCCTGTTGTGACTTCGACAGCCACACTAAAAAGGAAGCTTGTTGGGGAATTCGGAGATGACCTAGGATTCTTTAACACAGGCAAATATGTAATAGTTCATGCATCTTCTGTAAACCCTTGTGAATACAGCCTTGCCACATTGAAAGGTCACTGTTTAAGAGACGAAGATTTTGTTCGGTCTTTTGCAAACTCCATCAAATCAAAGGTGAGACAACGAAATTATGAGCCACCTCCACTTTCTGCTGATTCACTGATGGGAAGCTTAGACAATGGTCCCCTACCAGAGCTCTATGATGTTATATTTGCAACAATGTACGAAACTTTCAGCTTGAATGAATATGGTTATGCCAAGACAGAATCTATCAACATAGCCACAAAGATTTGGTCAATTGCACAAGACTGGGAGTCTCTTATCTCACGTCAGAAGAATGCTAAACAAGCCATGCTTGGTCTGACTGTTCATCGATTAACTGGGAGTAAGGAGGTAGCCCAAAATCTTCACAGTCTTGGACATTCCATTTCTTACAACGATATTCTCAAATACAAGGGTTTCTGGGCACAGAGTCAGGCTCGGTGCCATATGAAATTTGCAAATTCACCTGTACTTCAATCGTCCATTGATAATAATGATGGCCGCCAAGAAACGATGACTGGTGCGGGAACAACGCACGATACAAACAGGACACTGTTCTTGCCATGCCTTACAGGTATTTAATTAACTTATTTTGGTATAAGTCTTGATAGATAAGATATTCTAAGGTCTGCCAATGTGATCATAAATTCTGGAGTCAATATTACATATTGATTATAACACGATTTGCTTACAAATATTATCACGATTAGTTTTTTTTTTATCCCACAGATGAAGAAAGCGTAACTGAAGAATTGCTTGATGAAGAGCTAGACATTGTTGAACGACAGCAGATGGAAGGAATTCCACACTACACACTTGGTCTAAGACAAGATCCACCAAAATTCCCCCAATATTGTCATGACGAAAACAAAGATCTTTTTCAGGAGTGCTTCCAAAAAGATGTTGTCTGGGCTCTTGCGAATGGAGTTTCCAGCAGTGAAACGGGAGAGCAGCTACCACTTTTAGGCTTGCAGATTGCTTTTAACAAAACAGTCACCAACGTCAATCAACAAAAGTCGCTAATAGAGTACATGCCAGTTATTTCACAGCCTCCAGACTTTTCCGTCTGCAAACACTACCTTGATACTCTCCACAAAATAATGGACGATCTTGGGCTACATCATATGTTTGCCCATGCAGACGAAGATGTCTATTCTAAACTGGTACAAATAACTTGGAAGAATGGCAACCATTACAAAAATTTAATTGTTCTCATGGGTGGCTTCCACCAGCTGAGAGTTAGGCAGAGGTTGATCTATAAGCGACGCTCGTGCATGGGATACAAGGACTGGTTTATAGATTCTGGTACGATATCAGCAGGATCTGCCGACCAGGCCTTCAGTGGAAAACACTATTATCGATGTATGCGAGTTCTTAAAGAAGCATTCAATGCCATTGTCCAGTTTCATGCTGAAAATGTCCCCAACTACTACAAAGACATGCCTTCCCAGGTCCTAGAGAATTTGATTGCACTACGACATAAACACTCATCTGAACAGGTCAAAAAGATTACTGAGCTTGAAGGCTTCAAAGACTTCTTTTCAGATGTAACAAGTACCAGTGGGGGAACACAAAGGAATATGACAGTTGAATTTCTTCGAGATGTTTCTTCCATGCTAGCATTGGTATCAGCAGTTTGTGAAAATTGCTTTGAAAGGCACTAACAAGCCGAGAGGGACATGCTGCGTCATGTTTTTGCTTTTGACCACCAAAATTATGCGCGCTATTTGTCTTACCAACATGTAATGCTTGCTGACCTTAAAACAAGCAATTATGCAGCCTACGAAAACCTGAGAACCCATGGGATTGGTGCTAACTATTCTGGTGATAAATTTGCAGCAGTTCGTGGTGACCTGGTAACTGAATACTTTAACCGAGAAACTAAAGGAACAGCCGGACCATTTAGATCTGGCTATAGCACAAACGTAGACATTACTAACAAGTGGGTCCAGACACTGCACATTCATGCAAAGCTGAGGACAGCTATGAGAGAAAAATTGAGAATCAAGACGTCATCTACTCATAAAGAACAGATTCTGGAAAAACCAATCACCACAGGAATGTGCACTCTTTGAAAGAAAAGCTCTGAGCCTACAAGGTTAACCCATTTTCAGATGGACCAGCCAAATTGATATGCACTGGCACCGAGGTGGACGTGAAGGTAATTAAAGATGTTCTGAATGCTCCTGAAACTGGAAATGAACGGTTCAAAGAATTCACGAAGAATCTTCTTGTCGATGAGAGTTTCTTTTCACCTATTAAGAGGCTTAAGTTGCAGACTGGTATTGAGAAACCCAAGAGAACACCAAAAGCGGTCTCAATATTGAAAGAAGATCGTAAAGCTTTTGGGCTTTTGGTTGGAAAAGCAGCATCTGTTGAAGAAGCATTCGCATATCCGATCGCAACCATACCCCTTAGCCTTTCCACTCCTAATGGTACACTGTGACAAGGAGATAAAGCTGTACTTCGCAATTTCATGATCAAGGAGTCAAATTCACTTGTTGAAGCACCGCCAGAAAACGCAAGATGGATCATTGATGGAATGGCCTTGTTTCATTGCATCAAACCTAAAGAAACATACAAAGCTTGGTTCAAGAGTGTTCTTCAATATGCCAACCCCCACAAGACGCAAAGGCAATACAACTAGAAATCGTCAACGACCAGTATTTAGAAAATAGCACAAAAGCGAGTACAAGAGAGAAGAGAGGAAAATCGTCAAAACGTGTGCATATAGAAAGTGTAGAGTAAAAAAATGGTTCACAGGCAAGCAACTACCTCCATCACTGACGAAACCGAAGAAATCTAAGAAGATCAATAAGAGAGTTTTGTCTCGAGCGTCAGGAAACGAAGCGGACACAGAAGTTGAGAAAAGTGATGAAGAAACAAACGCGCCTTCAGCAAAGCGCTTCAGACCCATGTCAGGGACTTTGAACACTTTGAACAGCCTGCAACAGAAGCTGGATATTCAGCAGACTCAGAGTGGCAATCAAATGCAGATGCAGTGGAATTGTTTTCAGATTCAGAATGGGAACAAGACTTCGCAACTTCAGAGGACGAACAAAGTGATTTTTCGGATAGCGACTTCCTTCCTTAAACTACTTGTAATTCAAACTTTATTTTATATCCACATTTAATCATTCAACATATATTATCAAAATGCCCAAGTGAAAACACTTTTTTATGGAAAGAAATGAAACTGCCGAGTCAGCATTTTTTGCTCACTGAATTTCGACGATTTATGACATGTAACCCCTCAATTTTGCCATTTTTTTTACATCAAAGTTACTTCTCCTCTGGGTATCTTATTATACTAATTCGCAATTGTGCATCCCACTTTTATTTTAGAGAGTGATATACTTGGTTTTCTTTTAATGGTCAAATCCTTCTTATTTTTTCCGTTTTCGTTGTAAAGCCACGCAGAGGTGACAGACATTTTTTTAATGTTACGTAATCTAAGTGTGACGTCTAAATTTTTAAACCAATCAAAACGCAAGAAATTATTTTTTCACCAATTTGATTGGTTGACGATTTCCAAAAAGTTAGTTCGTTAATAACCGATTTTCATTATCGCAGTTGTTTTCACGAAGAAACACAGGTTTGTATACATACGAAGGTATTGTTATTATGAAACTGTTTATTGTTAAACTTTTACTGTTATTGTATTTTAGATTAATAAAACAGGCACCAGCACGTGTGTAAGTGATTAGTTAGCAGGTAGCACACATGCGTAAGTGAGTTTTTGAACAGATGTTTGCTTTTACATAGGTTTTTTCAGATGAAAACCAAAGGAAAAACGAGTTGAAGAAAGTCTATTTTTATTTTACGATAGAAACGTGTGCTGATTTTACGTATTTCTTTTTATAGTTATCAAATTGTTATGGGGTGCAGCAGTAAAGTAGTGTAGACGAAGTTGAAGTTGTTTAAAAATGGCTGCAGAAAGGATGATGTTTATTTACATTGGTGAAAATGGTTTTACTTCTTTTCGGTGGAAAATTGTTTGGAAAAGATATAAAGTAATATACGTAAGTACATGAGTCAAACGGATTTAATGAATACAGCGTTAAAAGATAATAAAAACAAAGTTAAAACGAACAAATCATAAAGATGTAGGTTCTACACGAGCAGTTACTGATTTGTTTTGGTAACTGTTGGTAACTGTTCCTTATTTTGTTTATTTCAAAATGGCTCCACAGTTATGAAGTTACGAAGAAAGGATTTTTATGTCTTTCACTGTATAAAAATGGTAGTGAAATTGCAGTAGAAAGCAAAGAGAGAGTGTATGTTTACAATAGGAAAGTATGCTGGAAAGTAAATCGAGTGTTATTAATATGTTTACAGGTATGAAATATATAGAAAGTAAAGAGTTTAGAAGTGTTGATAATGGCTACATACAGATCACGATCAATATTGATGTGACTTGGTATTGAGAGGTAAAGTTAAAATAGTATCTATTTAGTTAAAACATAGTTAGTATTAGTGGAAATAAAGGATAAGAGGGATGTTTACTGTTGTGTTTTGAATTTTCCAGAGAGGAGCTTTGAAATGGAAATAAAAAATGGCTCCACATATGTGAATGTTTTCATAAGTTAAAAATTTTTTAGCTATACTAATTCTGTCATTACGTTTGTGTTTTTAATTATTATTTATAAGGTAAATATATGTGACGTTCCAGGGGATTTTGATAACAAACGATATTAACGTTAATATCGTTATTATCGTTAATATCGTTAATGGAACTACATCGTCACGTTATTATCGTTAATATCGCTACTGTAATATCGTTAATATCGTTAATATGGTAAGAGCACAGATTACCCTTACTATCGTCAAAAAGTTTTGTTCAAGACGTTTGTTTATACATTTCACATACGTGTGTCGTTTTATGAAGTTCTAAAATAACCGTGATTTAATTATTATTTCGCCAAATAGCAATCAATTCAAAACAAACTCGCTTGTTCATGACATGATAAACTCTGATTCATTCATTTATGACACGCGGACATATATTTTTCTAGAAATAACAAAGCACTTTTTTTTCATTTGTTATTCCTGTACCTTCAGCACAAATTTGAAAAGCCACTTTAAAATACCGTGTCATTCGATTTGGTAATGTATTATTTTGAAATGTACATTTGCAGGTAGCACGCGTTTGTGTATTAAATTGAACTTAATTAGCTGGTTCTTATATTCATTTGGAGATTAAAGATACAGAAGTAAGTTCGAAAGCAGGCACAAGTAGAAACCGTCTGCTATAATTCTTTTTTCTGGATTGTTCGACGGGTTGCCATTCTATAAGCTCTTGGGAAAAAAACTTTACATTATTAAAGACACGTTACATTAAAGTTTTTTTCAATAGCAAAACTTTTATTATTATTCTTTCGAAAGACATTTCACTTGCACTGGGTGAAGATGTACCCTTAATTAAATTGATCGCAACGTTTTCAGTGATCATTATTGATTTTTGTCATTTCGTCGATAATGTTTTCAGGTTCAACATTGGGATGAAGGACGAATGTAGGAAGGGACGAATGAAAACATTTTAACGTCGGCTTGACGAGTTGCAAAAGTTCTCTTTTGAAATACTCACCTTCGTTTAAAAATAACATTACCTGTTTCCTTCAGTTTGTTGTGAAGTTTATGTGAAAGGTTGTCTGAAAGTTGTGTATACACAGGGCTCTAAAACTTTACTTGAGGGTAATTCTAAAATTGAATTTCTTACGCCGTAATCAAGCGAAAGAAAGATTAATATACACGAAATGGTTTCCTTGTCACAAATAAAATGATCACATGTTTAATATTAATGTTATTATCGTTAATATCAAAAATATAGTTATTTTCTTACTATAATTTCGTAATTATAGTATATATAATATATATAACGATAATAGCGATAATAACGATATTAACGATAATAACGATATTAACGATAATAGCGCTATTAACTATAATAACGCAACGATAATTATTAGCGATAATATCGCTAATTCTATTGTTTTATTAACGATATTATCGTTAATAATTATCGTTAATATCGTTTGTTATCAAATTCCCCTGGAACGTCACATATTTTCAAAGTTTCTTTCAGTTTGTATTGTTTTTCTTTCGATTTCGTCATACTATGATTAGGTTTTTTTGTAAATATTTTTTGAATATTTTCATCTGAATAGAAATGAAGCACATGGTGGGTTAAATTATGATGTTGGGAGGGTTAGTTAAGAGAAGAATGGATTATGTATTGAAGAAGTTCATTAATTATTACTGTGCAATGAAATGTTTATGCATTATTTTGTGTTATGCTAATCGTTTACGTACCTGGGTATATATATATAAATTTGGCATTATGATTTTCTGAATGTAAGAAATGAATTAAAAAATGAATGCCTGATAAGAAACTTTTGCAAGAGTTAAATTCTGCGACACAACGCATACTGAACATGGGTGGCGAGCGACGCCTCCTGGGATGTTTTTGAGTTGCGATTCTATGATTTATTTTTTCGTCACAGGGTACATACACAGGAATGGTGGAATTGACCTAATGTTTTCGAAGTTAAGTTCGGTAAAAAGTTTTTACCCGGGATACTATGATAACCTCTTATTATAATAATCCGCGTTGTGCATACCACTTTTATTTTAGAGAGTGATATATTTGTTTAACTTTTACAGTCATCGTCCTCTTATGTGCGCGTAAAACCAAGTAGAGGCGAGAGACACTTTTTTCACAATCACTCCAAAAGCACAGGGCTGCAAATAAGCGTCGGACATAGGACATTGTCCTACAGGATGTTGCTAATGTCCTACTGAAAAACATTTGTGTCGGTCATGATGTCCGACAGACAACGTACATGTAGAATGACAATTTTGTTTACTTGTTTGATACACTTTTGTTACTCGTATGTTACGCTATAGTAACATCTCCGTATCAAAAGAGTAACACATTTTTGTTACGCTAACGTAACACGTATCATTGTTCACATTCAATGCAATGTCATCCCTGTTATGCGTAAATATTTTATAAAGTCTTAAGCATGAAACTTTATTGAAATAAATGAAACTCTGTTCTTTTAACAATAATACGGAATTTATTAATGAAATTTTAGTTTAGACATCGCCGTTTCTGTGGGATTGGCACCCTAAGGAAATATCCTCTACTCTGATCCATCGCGGGGCCAGACAATTAAGCTTACACTAGGATCAACAGCGGAGTCATTCCTTTCCCGAGAAAACGATGTCCTAGAGAGTTCCAGTTGACTTTCCTTACTGCTCTACCTCTCTCTTGAACAGCAAAGTTGGACTAACGTCACCTAGTTTCAACTGGACAGATGAAAAAAAATTATTTTCTTTGATCTTGATGTATGTTCAAAAAATTGTTTGTTATTGGAAATAAAAACAGATCTTCATAAAAAAAATGCAGGGATGCTATACTTATTGTCAGTATAGTTCGTAGTGTGCGCAGCTACGCAAAATAAGGTAAGTCAAGCTAATATTCAAGGTGAGTATCTTAAAAGAAAACCCGTCAAGTCGACGTTAAAATGTTATTTCTCTCTTCCCATTTTCTATTTTAAGTCTTGATTGTAAAAGAATCGTGCACATAAACTTTGATAAGTTTCAACGATATATCGCTTGTACTGCACAAAGAAAGGTCATTAATTATTCATCATGTTACGTCTGTCGTTTGAAAAGGAGCATATCCGTAAACTGGTACTTGTGTACTTTGCTCACGCGAGCACATGCTCCGAATACTTTATTCTCAAGTGAGTTCCTTTGATACAAACAGATGGTTTCTATTTGCAGCAACAAGTTTAGATTGTTTTTCAAAAAAAGGTCTTTTCAGTTTCTAAGTGAATGTGAACCTGGCGCGAGTCTATCCCAACTATACTTTGCTTTTAAATTTGAAAGGGTGGAAATTGAAAATGGAAGGCAACTGCCTGAATTGCTCGCGTAAAACAAAATATAATTGTTTAAGCTGTGCACTTAAAATTTGCAATGTATGCTCAAGAACTAATGAGAGTCATGTTAATTATGACGAAGAAAATAAATCAACTGGGCTTTGTAAAAAATGTGACAAGATAGAAGAAATCAGGAATGAAGAAGTTCGAGGTTTAAAAACGAACGAAACTAAGAAGAAGCAATCTTCTCTGTCGAGTTTTCTCTTAAGCAAAAATGAAAGTAAAAGACATTCTTTAGTAGACAAACAAGTAGAAACGAGTGTACCAGATAAAAGTAAAAATAAACCGTCGAAACAGAAAAACTCGTTAGATAATCTTCTGGCATAGTACGATGCAAGAGATTGGCTTGTCTATGAAAAAAGGGGCATTCATGCCATAAACCTCAAATGTAGTGTTTGTACGAAATTTAAGAAGGAGATATGTGTATTAAAGGGCTACAAAGACGATTGGATTGTTGGCTCAACAAATTATCGAATTTCAAATGCAGTGAACCATGCCACAAGTGAACAACATATCATCGCCATGAATAAAAATATGAAATTCCAAGGTAAAAGTTTCATGGATATCAATAATAAGCGGAAACTTGAAGGCCAACAAAACATTATAGATGGACTTGCTAACATGTCACAAAGTGAGCAAGATATGATAAAACATCGCATTGAAGTAGCATATTTCATATTTCAACTTTTTCAGCGTCATGTGCGATGGCTCCAACGATGCCGCAATGAAAGAAAAGGAAGTTTCATACGTTCAGTGCCTTAACCCAAATGCTGTAGATAGTGATGGGGTTTCTGTTGAACAACATTTTCTGGGTTTGCAGGAACTGAAACATAGCAATGCTGATGGTGTCAAAGAGAGTATTCTCCAAGCACTCAAAGGTATATAGCTTCTAATGAAATAATATTTTCACATCTTTATTTAGTTTGTTTGTTTTTTTCTAATTAAAAACATGAAGTACAGGCTTTTTTTTATAAGAATGTTGTTTTTTCATTTGACAATGGATATTAAGTGGAGATGGAGATTAGGCAAAAAAAGCTAACTTTAAAGGAAAACAGATTTTAAACTCTTCAACTTCAACAATAGTCTATATTTTATAATGACCATTCTTGGTCTCTTGTAGTTATTTCAAACTTTAAAGAGAAGCTGGTAGGTCTTGGAGCTGATGGAGCATCAGTGAATAACGGTGACAAATCTAGTGTCAAAACGAAAATGAGAGATGAGATGCCTTGGCTAATATTCGCTTGGTGCATGGCCCATAAGTTGGAGCTTGGGATCAAAGATGCTTTAAAGGACACGTTTTTTGACGAAGTTGAGGAAATGTTACTGAGATTGTTTTACCTATACAAGAATTCTCCCAAAAAACTTCGTGAGTTAGAGGATATACACAATCTCATCAAAGAAAGTTTGGAGTTTGACGCAACGGGTGTTAAACCAGTCAGAGCTAACGGAACCCGTTGGGTGGCTCATCGCGTTGCAGCTTTAAAGAAAGTTCTCGATAAGTTCCCTATCTACTTAATGCATCTTGAAAACCTCTGTAATGATATTTCTTACAGTACAAAAGAACGATCAAAGTTTCAAGGTTACTTCAAGAAATGGAATACAACGAAAATGTTGTTTAATGTTGCTTACTACATTGATGTTTTAGAGTCCATTCGTTTACTTTCTATTACACTACAGAAAGAAGACATCGATGTTGTCAGTTCAGCAAGAGCACTATTAAAAGTAGAGAAGCAAATCAGCAAGTTTCAAGAGCGGGCAGTATCTCGCTTTCCATCCGTATCTATGCTGCAACGGAATACACAGAGAACCGATGATGGAATAGAGATCTATAAAGGATCATTCATTGTACGCTCAATGGAGGAGGAATGCAGAAAGATTAATGGGAAAAAATTTGATGAAATTGAAAAGATTCGAAAAGCCCTAAGTTCTAGCTTAGAGGAGGAACAAGAAAGTTTTCTGAATGGAGTGTGCAGGATTTTGGTAACTCTGATGTTGAATTTGCCGATGGCGATATCTTGGAAATGTTCACAAGATTGCAAGTGCCCCTAAAAAGAGCCGGTTCATCGAGTAACGAGGCTGAAATTATCAAGCAATGGCATGATTTAATCTCGTATGCAAATGATCATCTAAGTACAGCTACCATTCCATATCTCATCACTTGGAAAAGAATTTTCAACTCATCTCGTGCAAAAACCGATTTTAAAGATGTACTCCTCATCATAGAAATTGGTTTTTGCCTACCATGTAGCACAGCCCAATTGGAACGAGCATTTTCACGAATGAAAAGAATAAAAACCTCCTTGCGCTGCTCCTTAGGAGAGGTACGTTTGGAAAATCTCATGAGGATTGGTGGACAAGGTGCATCTATAGAGGATTTCGATGCAACTCCTTTCGTTCAAGCGTGGGCTTCAAAGAAAGTACGCAGACCCTGCCAAAAAGCAAATAGAAAATACAGGCAAAGATTAAGGAAAAATGCAGACGATAATAGTTCCTCTGAGTCTGATTTTGAAGGTTTTAGTGACATCGAGGAAGAAATTCAAAACCTTTTATAAACAATTTGATTTATGTTTATTTTATCGTTTGGAAAAATAACTGAATGACTTAATGCATTCTGTTATTAAGGACAGCTTTATACAGCCGCGTAATCGCCGTGTCGCATTAAATTACTTTTATTCGGATAAAATTCGACAAAAATGCGACAGTCACTTTATACAGGTTTTATTGCCGAATATCAAATTCGATGTGGCTTTAGACAGCCGCATAAGTGTCGAATGAATTTATTATTGTGTGTTTCTTACACGCTGTCACTACTTTCGTGCACTTTTTTCACGAAGTTTAATAAAGCTGTTATTAAATTCGATGATTATGCGGCCGTATAAAGTGATGCCGAATTTATGTCGAAGATTGCCGTTTTATTCGACAAACTCTGCTGAACTTAATTCATTATGTCGCACTTAATTATTTTTTCACTTTATACAGTCGAATTTTTGTCGCATTTAATAAAGAGTTTAATTCGACGCAGCGATTATGCGGCTGTATAAAGCTGTCCTAAGAGAAGTCTTTTTAAAAAGTATAGTGGATTTACTTTCTTTGTTTAAATATTTAGTTTGTAAGGGTGTTTACAAATAATTCAGTTTGATTTCATTGAGTTGTTTTTTGACCTACTGGTTTTAGGTGATTGGGTAAAATTATTTTTTACCAAAACAAACATTGCAACACTTTAAATGCCCTACTTCAGACCAAAATCATGTTTTTACATGCAGAAGATTTAATGCAGAAACAAATGGCAATACAACAAAGAAGTATATACGCAGAATAGAAGTAACTTTAGTGTAAAAAAGCAATACATAATGCAAAAAACAAAAGCAAACAATAACATTACATAATGTGAATTGAAAACAAATCGATACCTTCCAACTGTGTTTCTTTCGTGCCGAAGTTACATTGGACAGAATTTTTAATTGGTTATCTGTTCTTCACCAACCATCAACCTCATGATTAAAACCATGAGTTTCATTTCTTTATTGTTATTGTATGTTTTAATTGCTTTTCTAAAAGAAAAAATATTTCGAATGCATAATGATTCAAATACCTAATCATATTATGACAAACAAACAAACAAACAAAATGGAACTTCGAGAACATATATTAAACTTTAAAACAATAATTGAATTACATACAAAAAACATAAACATACTATGACGATATCGAAAGAAAGCAAGAACTCATTTGCCTTATGAATAATAATTAAAAACACAAACGTAATGACAGAATTTCTATAGCTAAAGAGTTTGTTTGAAAATGTGAATGTTTTCATTTGTTATCCTCTGGCTAATTCAAAACACAACAGTAAACAACCCTTTATTTATCCAGCATATAAGCTGTGTTCTAACTGAATCAATATATAATATTTCAACTTTACTTGAGTTTAACTTCAAACAAAATAGGATACCTTTCACTGCCAGATCACATCAACATGTTAGCAAACAGCATTGATGATCTTCTGCAGCCCTTTTCAAACACTTCTTAACTCTTTACTTCTATATTCATACCTGTAAACAAATTACTAACACTTTATTTACTTTCCAGCACATTTATAAAACACTTTTGCTACCATTTTCACAAACTGAACTGCTTTCTTCGTTTGGCAAAGCTGCTTTTATGCTTATATGCGAAGTAGAACCTGAAAACTGTCTGTATTTTCCAGTAGATTTTGTACTGTAAACACTGTCAATACCTCTGCAAACCATCTTCACTTTCCAGCAAGTTTCTACTGTACATCCATCCACATTTTCTACTGCAAACATGTACTTACGAAATATACTTTCTTTCTGCCATGCTGCAATGTTTTATTGCACTGAAAAACATAAGTCAGACTTCTTCATAAGCCAGACTTCTGTTTTTATGTTGAATGTGATGTAATAATAAGTTTTTTATGCATTTTAAGTACGTAAATAAACTCACAATAAAATAAACTCACAATAAAATAAACTCACAAAACTTCGCATCACCAGTTCGTCGTGAATAATAATTTAGTAACGGACTCCGTTTTGATTTTCGCCAACCAATTAAAATGGTGAAAAAAGAAATTCCTGCGTTTTGATTGGTTCAAAAAACGTGAGTTAAATTAAACGTCATTCTTGATTACGTAACATTTAAAAAAGTGTCTCTCGCCTCTGCGTGGTTTTACGATGAAAAGGGAAAAAATAAGCAGGTTTTAACCGTGAAAAAAAGTAAATATGTCACTCTCTAAAATAAAAGTGGTATGCATAATCGCGAATTATTATAACTAGCCGCCAAGGCGGCGTCGCTCGCCGCCCATGTGCACCTGCTCTGTGTGTCACCCCGGAGACCCCCATAAACCTCATATTTCCTGAAAAAACGGCTCACACAACTTGTGTTCAGCCAGAGGCAGATTCGAAATCAAATATCAAATATCAGTTTAAACAATGGTTCCAAAAAACCCCAAATTTCATGATGTGTTACTTATTTATTTTTTAAAACAATCGCTGATCAGTACAACAATACACTCAAAACGTATTAACTTTTGTTTTAAAAAAGTTACGCGCTCTAACATGGGTGCTATCAAACGTAAGGGGGAAATGGTTTCTCTTCTTAAAAAGATCACACGGGAGGAGAGAAAAAAAGGCACGTGCTAAAAGAATAAAGTGAAAAAAAAACGTTCGATCTGATATAAAATAAAAAGATTAAAAGAAATCGATTAAAACAAATCAAGACAACTATTATGACAAAAGCAAAAAAAAAAAAATTTTGTTTTATGATACGCTTTTTTTACCTATGGGTTTTTAAACATTTTGATTGCGCGAAAAAAAGTTCACCCGTCTCAGACAGTCAGGCAAGGATACGTTTGGATACACTGGCAAACCGAACATGCTACCACGTTCTGCCACAGCTGCTTTTTGTCCAAAATGTTTTATCAATTAGTTTCTTTTGTATTTAGTTTTCAAAGCCAAGTCAACGTGGAATATAAAACTAACAATAATGATAAAAACAAAACGTTATATTCCTATTAGTTCATCAGCCAAAAAAAGTCACGTTCGATTGGGGTTGCAATGTGTTTGCTTCGAAGTCACGTCGCACACAAAAAAAGAAATAATTTCGCTCACAACTTAATCTGCCATTTTGCGTGACTTACAGACAAACAAACAGAGAATCGGCTATTAATATATAGACTAGACGCCAAGCCGGCGTCGCTCGCCGCCCATGTCCACTTGCTCTGTATCACTGTATCAATAAACGTCAAATTTCCTTATAAACGGCTCTTACAACTTGTGTTCAACCAGAATCAGATGCGAGGTCACAACTTCTGGTAAAAGCAATCTTTTATCAGTGTAACAATACACTCAAAACGTAGAGAGAGAAAACTTCAACTTTTTATTAGCTTTTTTTTAAAAAAAAGTTACGCGCTTTAACATGGGTATTATCAAACGTAAGGGCGAAATGGTTTCTCTTCTTAAAAAGATCACACGGGAGGAGAGAGAAAAAGGCACGTGCTAAATGAATAAGGTGAATAAAGAAACGTTCGATCTGATTAAAATAGATTAAAAGAAATCAATTAAAACAAATTAAGGCAACTATTTTGACCAAAGCAAAAAAAATATTTTGTATCATGATACTCTTTTTTTACCTATCGGTTTTTAAACATTTTGATTGTTCGAAAAAATGTTCACCCGTCTCAGACAGTCAGGCAAGGATACGTTAGGATACACTGGTAAACCGCACATGCTGCCACGTTCTGCCACTGCTGCTTTATGTCCAAAACGTTTAATCAGTTAGTTTCTTTGTATTTAGTTGATGTATTGTTTTCAAACCCAAGTCAACGTAGAATATAAAACTAACAATAATAATAAAAACAAAACGTTATTCCTATTAGTTCATCAGCCAAAAAAAGTGACGTTCGATTGGGATTGCAATGTATTTGCACTGAACTCACGTCGCACACAAAAAAAGAATTAATTTTGCGTAACAGACAAACAGAGAATCGACTATTAATATATAGACTAGCCGCCAAGGCGGCGTCGCTCACCGCCCATGTCCACCTGCTCTGTATCACTGTATCAAATTTCCTTATAAACGGCTCGTATAACTTGTGTTCAACCAGAAGCAGATTCGAAGTCACAACCTCTGGTAAAACCAATCTTTTATCAGTGTAAAAATACACTCAATACGTAGAGAGAGAAAACTTCAACTTTTTATTAGCTTTTGTTTTAAAAAAGTTACGCGCTCTAACATGGGTGCTATCAAACAGGGGGAAAATGGTTTCTCTTCTTAAAAAGTTCACACGGAGGAGAGAAAAAAGGCACGTGCTAAATGAATAAATAGAATAAAAAAACGTTCGATCAGAACGCTTAACAATTAAAAGAACAAATTAATTTATTGAAAGAAAAGCAAAAAAAAAAAACAAAACATTTTGTTTAGATATGATACTCTTTTTTTACCTATCGATCTTTAAACATTTTGATTGCTCAAAAAAAAAGTTCACCCGTCTCAGAAGTCAGCCAAGAGTTAGGCAAACCGCACATGCTGCCACGTTCTGCCACTGCTGCTTTATGTCCAAAACGTTTAATCAGTTAGTTTCTTTGTATTTAGTTGATGTATTGTTTTCAAACCCAAGTCAACGTAGAATATAAAACTAACAATAATAATAAAAACAAAACGTTATTCCTATTAGTTCATCGGCCAAAAAAAGTGACGTTCGATTGGGATTGCAATGTATTTGCACTGAACTCACGTCGCACACAAAAAAAGAATTAATTTTGCGTAACAGACAAACAGAGAATCGACTATTAATATATAGACTAGCCGCCAAGGCGGCGTCGCTCGCCGCCCATGTCCACCTGCTCTGTATCACTGTATCAAATTTCCTTATAAACGGCTCGTATAACTTGTGTTCAACCAGAAGCAGATTCGAAGTCACAACCTCTGGTAAAACCAATCTTTTATCAGTGTAAAAATACACTCAATACGTAGAGAGAGAAAACTTCAACTTTTTATTAGCTTTTGTTTTAAAAAAGTTACGCGCTCTAACATGGGTGCTATCAAACAGGGGGAAAATGGTTTCTCTTCTTAAAAAGTTCACACGGAGGAGAGAAAAAAGGCACGTGCTAAATGAATAAATAGAATAAAAAAACGTTCGATCAGAACGCTTAACAATTAAAAGAACAAATTAATTTATTGAAAGAAAAGCAAAAAAAAAAACAAAACATTTTGTTTAGATATGATACTCTTTTTTTACCTATCGATCTTTAAACATTTTGATTGCTCAAAAAAAAAGTTCACCCGTCTCAGAAGTCAGCCAAGAGTTAGGCAAACCGAACATATGCTGCCACGTTCTGCCACTGCTGCTTTTTGTCCAAAATGTTTAATCCATTAGTTTCTTTGTATTTAGTTGATGTACTGTTTTCAAAGCCAAGTCAACGTGGAATATAAAACTAACAATAATAGTAAAAACAAAACTTTATTCCTATTAGTTCATCAGCCAAAAATAGTCACGTTCGATTGGGGTTGCAATGTATTCGCTTCGAACTCACGTCGCACACAAAAAAAGAAATAATTTCGCTCACAACTCAATCTACCATTTTGCGTGACTTACAAACAAACAAACAAACAGACAGAGAATCGGCTATTAATATATAGATAGGATGTATGGTTATGTAGTCTACTGCTACTGTCCAATTTATCTACAATATTTAACGTGTAGTTTTCGTTTTTCTTGCCACGTAATTTCACAACTGCTTCGTCTTCACCAAGATTTAAAACACACACGACTCTATCTTCCACTACCTTATCATTATCATATTGTAACAGTAACCTTTCAGCATTATTCAACCCTCTACAAGTGATAAACCCTGTATTTAAAGTAGATTAATTAGCAGTCACCATTTTAGCAGGTGATATAATTCATGTTAATTTTAACACGTAATTATTTGAAGACACGTTGTCTCTAAAGAATTGATCAACCTCTGTACTAGTCAATGCAAAATCAAATATGAATGTCTGTTCGTCACTGAATTCAATGTCTATCGACTTTACAATCTTTAAGGTTTTCTCACCCATCTATCTCTTACTTCCTGTTGATATTAATTTTTTGTTAATACTGTTATTATTATTGTTTATTGCTATTATAATATCTTTTAATATTTTCTCTTTCCCTTACCGAAATGGTTTTTCGTTTACTTGTAACAGTGTATACTATAATTCTATTAATTCGAAAGCGTAGGCTGCAATACCTTTTATGGATTTATAACCGCATAGGTTGTGCCAAACATTATCGGTGCTTTTTGAATCTTGTACAGGTAGGTTGCATATGTCAGCAATAACCGTTTGTTGATTGGTTGCTACATCGTTTACAGTCTGTGATAAAAGTTTTTAAAGCTTTTTGATACACTACCATTATTGAATTATTAATTTCAAATTTAACTTCTGGGTAGTAAATAAAATCGGGCAGTTCAAACAGACGACGATTACGGTTAACGCAACCTATTATTATTTTCCAACTATTAGTATCGTCATCAGTGGCTATTGTTCTTGTTTTTAGTAATGGTGTTTCTATTTGAAATTTTAAACATTCTTTATTGATTGAGAAATGAGTGGATTGTTTAGTCAAATCAATTTTTGTATCTCCCCTAAACGAATTCCAATTGGGGTCCATTATCAACGAAAAGACCCGTTCTTTAAGGACCCGTTTCTAACATCACTTAAATCATTTATTCGATACGTGTGAGAAGTCAGTGCTTTTGAGGTCAACTTAATGTATCCGTTCCTCTTTTGTCTATTTATAAAAGGTGTAAATGTTGAGTTGTGACCATATAGTATTTCATCGTCTGTTGTGTTAGTCACACCTTTATTAATAGCAACCATCTGCTCGTTTGTAACATCCACCGCGAGTGATGACCCAGTTATTAAACCGAAGCCGTGACCAGCATACACATCCATACATTAGAAAGCGGAAAATTGTATTTCCCACTTAACACATACTTTAATTTGTTCTTGTACAAATCTGATTTGTATATTTCAGAATTTGGATCAAAAATTCCACTTTCTACTGCCAAATTGTTATAGTTCAACGTAGTCGGTTGGGTTTGTTATTTTCGAATAAGTATCGTACAATGCGTGCCGGTAAGTCCAATTAGAATATGTTGATATCAATGGAACTGTAAAGGTCAAGTTGGCTGTGGATCTCCAAATATCTATTCTAGAACGTAACAAAATACTTTTTTCCGTATCATTTTCCCATGATACAATACTACCATTGTCTTAACATTTTATATATGTTGTAATAAATAACAAGTGGGTTAACTTTTTCAACTTCACCGTCACAAAGAATCTGATCCTACTTATAAATGTATTTATCGAATATTGGCAGCCAGAATTTGTAGCTTGTAAAGTACGATTTTATTAGGTATTTTCCTTTTGGATGATACCTTTGCAAGTAGCTCTTTATACTTCCCATTGTTGCACGCAACGGAAAAAGCCATTTAGTCCTATACCATCCTTTTAACGTTAGATAATTTTTTGTTGGATCGTCATATTTTGATATCGAAGCTAACTGAGACTGATAAACCTTTACCTTTGAGTTGACGACATAACCTGTCACTCTGTGCATCAACGCCTTTAATAGTGTAATAAATCGTCCCTTTTCAATTTTAATCACTTGTCGATTGATATATGTATTTTTATGCAGAAAAGTTTAACCAGAAGCATATTTGTTTAGCTGGATGATCGAAAAATCCATGCGTAAATCTAATATTTTGACCCTACACTTAGGGTCATCATCAGAGAATAAAATATTTTCTTTACAAGATAAAAGATAAAATCGATAAAAATTAAAATCACTATGGTAACCAAGACATAGTAATTAAGACGAACCTCAAGAGAATAACTGTAAAGGAACAGATTTCCTTTGCACGTTCAATGGGGGTTTGAATTTCTTAATTAATAATGCTTCGGAAATTAATCGCAACCTTTTATTTTGGTAATTACCACCAATGATTTCGAAGTTAGTGGCACCAACGTTGCCGTGGCTTTTCTCCGAGGTATGTTGCAGAACGTGAGAGTTGTGATCACGTCCGTTGTGGTCTTTTACCCTCTCGCACAGCCGTTTGCCAGTTTCTCCGATGTAGAATTGATCACAATTCTCATTTGCTCTATAAATTACGCCGTATTTGTTGGCACTCCGGATATCATCTTTCAAATTGAAGTGAGACTGTCATTTTGTCCCTGTATAAATAATTTTCGGTTTTATGTTCTCTGGAAGTTTACGCGTAAGGTGGTTTTGTAGAGATTTAATAATCTTCTCTCCAGCGTTTCCAGCATAAGGCGAAATTAGCAGCGGTGATTTTACGTCACTCTCAGCTGAAGTAGAATCTGTCGTTGAAATGACGACAACGTCATTTGTTTGTCTACGACATGATTTCTTGCAGGCTTGATCGATAAACCATTTTGGGTATCCGTTGTTAGTACGAAAAACTCGGTGCAAATGATCAATTTCTTTCGATAAGTACTCCTTCGTTGAGCAGTTTGTCAGAGCTCGGTCAAATAGCGTTTGAAGTGTGCCTCGTTTCCATGACAGTGCTGCAAAAGACAATCAATGCAGGTAAATATCTGCATTAGTAGCTTTTCCATAGACAGTGGTCTCAAATCGACTATTATTTCGGACAATCAGCACATCAAGGAAAGGGATTTGGTTGGAATCCTCGGTTTCGTATGTGAATTGAATTTGAGGATCAAATTCGTTCAAAACTGATGAAATATATTCTGTTGTTCCAACCTTAACCAAGGCAATTGTGTCATCGACATAACGACGCTAAAACGGAACAAGCTCAATTATGTCTGGAAGAACTTTCCTCTCTAACTCGGTTACAAATATTCCTGCGATCACAGGACCCAAGGGGGAACCTATCGCCATTTTGTTTTCAGCTTGTAGTTAGCCGACTTGAGAGCAACATTAACTTTTGCGAACATTGGTATCAGGTTCTCCTTCTTCCAGCATTTCACGAAATTGATGTCAAGGTTGATGTTTGTGATTCTCTTCTTGTAATGTTCTAATTCCTTGACGTCTCTAAGAACGTCATGCCCATGCTTCTTATTAATCAGATTAAAAATGTTTATTTGGGCAAACCACTTTGTGCAGAAAAGCATATACAGAAGCATATTTGTTTAGCTCCAGCGATCAGAAACAATATCATTATTGGGTGGAACATGTCGAAACCGGCGACAGTTTTTTCTTTGTCAAATAGTTTGACATTTTGAGTGGTGTACTTGATAAATTCCTCTCTACCGACACTCGATTTCTTGAGTCTGTGCATTGCAACGAGTACCTTGTCACTGATATTTAATTTGCATCTGTTGTTATTTGTACGTCTGTTTTTCTTTTCATAATATCTAACTCAATTGACGTTAAAAACTACCCTGTTTACGTCACTATGTAATTATCTGGTAGATGCTTTGTGCGATGAGAAATCATACTTTTCCAACGTGCAAGCATTCATGTTTTTCACAATCTCTTTAATCGGCGCAGAACTCGCGTATTTCCCTTTTTTCGTTTTATAACACAACCATACTTTGTTAATAAAGGTTGGAATAATCGTAATCATAAACGTTTCTAAATCTTTTTAAAACCTCTTTATAATCATTATTATTTACAAACGAATCAATAAATTTCTGATTGTTATTGTTGTTATTATTCTTGCTCTTATTTTTTAGGTGGTAGTGGTGAATCAATATCATCATCATCATCATTACCATAGTAATTATTTAACAATAAGTCATCATCTCTTTGTGTTGAAATAGACGGTGGTTGTTGAGGAAGTGGTAATTGATTTGTTATTTCACCACCATCTTTGCAAAAATATTCTTTATCAAATGTGAAAAGTAGGCTAATGTCGATTTACACCTTGTGAAATCTATATTCCATGTTCCGTGTATTAGGGCCTGTGGCGTAACATTTGACAAAAATTTGCGAACTATCTGTACCGTTCATTAGTATAATCAGATGATGACGATAGTGAATAAATGATTTGCGATATTTGGGAAAATTACGAATTTCCAATACGTTGAATCGTCCACAAATGCGTTGAACAACCTCTGAAAATTTATCGCTATCTGTTTCACTAAACTACATCTTATATTATTCACTGCTTACAAACATCTGTCAAACATTTTCTTCACCTCCGTATTTCTAACGATTTCATTTTGATTTCCGTATTGTTCCTGTTTACATTCGGGTTTATGTATTTGTTAAAACCTGTTTCAGACCTGTTTCTCTTCAAAGGCAATATACAACTTCGAATTTTCAATAATTGAACAGTTGGTTTGCCACTTTGATACCAAAAATCGAAGTAACTCTGATTTTTTCTTGCTATTTGAGAGAAAAGCACCCCACTGTTTCATTTTAGCAGAGCCAACAATGACATTGAACTGAAGAGTACCTGTTGAACGATGTCCCCTTTCTGCGTTTTTGATTGAATTTTCGTAGTACACATCAAACACCACATCCATTCGTGTAAATCCAGAACTTCTCTTTACCATGAATTTTAGTAAATCATCTGCAAACTCCTCGTAGCTAAGACCAGTACACTTAACCATTCGAACTAACGCCATGCCATCAAATATAGGTACAAAAGGGGCATCAACTTTATCAACACTTTCTCCAGCTCATGCATGATTTTTGATTTGGTTGTCTTGATAAGCTCACCACTTCCTGTTGAAAGTGCCCAGGGTACTGGTCCAAGTGGATAGCAAAAGATTTCTTTTAAATCAACCTTTCGGTTTTGTTGTATTAAAGAAATCTTTCCAAAGATATCACTTTGGGCACTGAATCGTACAACCGAACTTTCAGTTTTTACTCTAACTGTTTTCTTAATGGATGAAAAAGTTCCCAACTGTAGTCGCTTGATGGGATCATAAAAGCCAACAGTTTGATTGACAAGGCGTTCGTCAATGAAATTCTTCATCTGTTCTTCTCCTTTCATCTCAGCCACCATCAAATCTTTCTCAATTTTTTCTGTTGGAACGATACCCGATGAAAGACCTACCAATTGCATTTCTGAAAAGGTCGACATAATATTTACCTGCATATATCTTGACCAAACGACGATTTTAAACGTGAAACTCTGTCTATCAACTTGTCATCATACGGGGCAAGCAAACCAACCAAAAACATATCTAAATAAGTCGAGTTTGTAAAATTGTCTATATCCAAGTCCCTTGAGGCTGGAGGCCATGACATTTTGTACGACATATTTTGTATTTCTTCCCTCACAATTCTTGCACTCTCTGAAACAACTTTATCTTTTGGCTCCGCCATTTGTAGTTTTTTAAGTTTAAAGGAGTGGTTCGGTAAAAAAATTATATTTTTTTTAAGAATTTAATAAAATTCTTCGTGTAAAGGGTATCTCAATGATATATATCATTAACACAATAAATTATTCATAACCTTTAAATAGGCGATCTATTTTATCACTTTTGTATAGTGAAGCCATTTACCTACGTCACACTCGCATAAAAGAGCTTTTTTAAACAGAAGTGTTTTAGTGTTCCTGTTGTGATTTGTGGTGTTTAAAAAAGAGAAAGAAGAAAAAATTATAAGCAAAATCTTTGATTAAATGTTGGATATCGAGGAGTATTCATCTAATGGAGACAGTAAGAGAAATGTTGGAAATGATGAAAACATTTAATCGTTATATGTACGAGCCTGAAATAGATGTTTCAAGTACGAGTTCTTCAGATGATGCGAATGACATTATAGCAGAAGAGTTTACGGATGATATCAGAGTTGGAAAAAGTGACTGGTGTAAATGTGGAAACTGTTCGATTGAAAAAAGAGAAATAGATTGTCTCTGTTGTCAGGAGGTGGAGGCTTTATCCAGTAAATTTGATACTGAAAATATTTCTTGTGTTATCCATTCAAAAGAATTCCAAACACTATGCCTGAATGATATTGTTTTAAAAAACGTGCTCATAGGACTGCATGAGACTAGGGGCGATTATCTCGAAGAAAATATTTCTAATCGATCGTTGAGATACGTGGCTTATAAACAGTTCATTTTGTGGGTGTTCAAGTATTTGGGAAAAGGAAACAGAAGAGTTATACCTTTGTGCGCATTATGGAAGATTAGAGAATATTTTCCTGAGCCAAATGCAAATTACGTTAATTACTCTGAGGGTTATAAAGATTAACTAGCCGCCAAGGCGGCGTCGCTCGCCGCCCATATCCACCTGCTCTGTATCACTCTATCAATAAACGTCAAATTTCCTTTTATAAACGGCTCGTACAACTTGTGCTCAATCAGAAGCAGATTCGAAGTCACAACCTCTGGTAAAGCCAATCTTTTATTAGTGTAACAATACGGCAAAACTATCCGCCATTTTAAAGTCAGAATGTGTGAACACTTAGGTATATCGCATCTCACTGAGAAACCCGTGAGCAGTCTATACCATCCTTCTGCGGTTCGGGACCATAGATTTGTTTGTGATTATACTCCATCGTTTTGTAATTTTACTAGCATAGGTAGTGATAGTAATGACTTTAAATTAACTCTGAAGGAGTGCTTGCTCATCAACCGAGACAAACCTCCTCTTAACAGAACTATTACTTCACTACCTTTAGAATTATTCTAGCGTATAATTTTTCTATTGTTAATTTTTTTATAAATTACGAACTTTTATGAAAAAAACAACTTGTACGTGCTCATGGTGTGCGGAAGCCACCGAAAATTTGTAAGAAATAAAATTGGATTTGTCAACATTCTAGTGTAACAATACACTCAAAACGCAGGGAAAGAAAACTTCAACTTTTTATTAGCTTTTGTTTTAAAAAAAGTTACGCGCTCTAACATGGGTGCTATCAAACAGGGGGAAAATGGTTTCTCTTCTAAAAAAAGTTCACACGGAGGAGAGAAAAAAGGCACGTGCTAAATGAATAAATAGAATAAAAAAACGTTCCATCAGAACGCTTAAAGAAGAAATTAATTTAGTAAAAGAAAAGCAAAAAAAACATTTTGTTTTGATATGATACTCCTCTTTTTTTACCTATCGGTTTTTAAAGATTTTGATTGCTCAAAAAAAAAGTTCACCCGTCTCAGACAGTCAGGCAAGAGTTAGTGGCAAACCAAACATATGCTGCCACGTTCTGCCACTGCTGCTTTTTGTCCAAAATGTTTAATCAGTTAGTTTCTTTGTATTTAGTTGATGTACTGTAAATCTAACAGTAACGATAAAAACAAAACGTTATTCCTATTAGTTCATCAGCCAAAAAAGGTCACGTTGCGATTGGGGCTGCAATGTATTTGCTTCGAACTCACGTCGCACTCAAAAAAAGAAATAATTTCGCTCACAACTCAATCTACCATTTTGCGTGACTTACAAACAAACAAACAAACGCACAAACAAACAAACAAACAAACAAACAGAGAATCGGCTATTAATATATAGACTTGCATACAAATGTAAATATGGTAATTACCAAAACAAAACAAAACAAAAACAAAAAACTGTAAAAAGGTTAATGTTTTTGTTTTCCGTAACGTGATATTTGACTTTTGACGACTTCCTTGTTTTCAGGCTTGGGAACTGAAGCTATATTCTCAGGAAACTCTTTCTTCTTCACACACTCTATAGTTTCCTTGACCATGTTATGCAAATAGCTCCGATCCTTTTCTTTCTTGATTGGCTTCGCAGACCAGCTTTTCGTGATTTTCGAAAATTGAACGTTGTATCTTTTTTCACCTCCCTTGGTTGTCGCTTGCTCCAATTTACTACCTTGGTTAAAATCCATAATTGCCAATTGACTTCTTACTAACATGCCAGCATACGAAAAGTGTTGCATTTTGGGATCCCATTTATTATATAAAGAATGGTAAACTTCAAGAACACCAGTATGACAAAAATTTGTAACATAGGATAAGTCATTCAGAGTACTCTTATCCAAAACAATACTTTGTAATACCTCAAAAGCTTCAAAGTTGGGTTTTATCCATTCTTTAGCTTTCATTTGGTTCTTGGTCAGACGAGCGTGTGTGCATTTATGAAACTTTTCATGGCCTGTCCAACGATGTTTATTTTGGATGTGAAATAAAATGCTTATCCATTTTTCGCGTAATAATTTTGCATCTCCATCACATGTACCACAGCACCACCAAAAATGGTTTCCAATTGACTTTATCCATTTCTCTAATATTCTACAAGACTTCTTCTTGCTTGCTGCAAGCAATCTCTGCTTAATGTTTTTAGAAAAATGCCAGATATCAAATTGGTGGATTATGTTTGGCTGCTCCTCCCTTAAATACTTTCTTATACCAGTATGTCGATCGGTTGTTATATGTTTTGGTGTGATTCCTTCATCCTTTAACAATGTCAATGAGTTCTTGAACCCCATCTTTTCCATCCTGTTCGAATTCCCAGCTTCAGTTACTTGCACCAACGAAAATACTGCAATTTGCTCTATATTCCTGTTCATGAAAGAATACACCAAATACTTGGCGTTATGTCCTGGAGAATCACATCTTCCATCTCCACTTAAATCAATAGACTTTGAAATTTTCATCTCTTCAATATATTCACTATCATGGCAAGATTCTACTTGTGTTTCCATATCTATTGTTGATTCATTGTCTGTTTCTGGCTCCAAATCCGTTTGGCGTGTTGTCTGTTCCACGAAAATCTGTACGTTACACTGTTCTCTTGATTCGACGGTTTGGTTACTTTGAGTTTGAAGTGGGATGTAGTGAAGTTTTCTAATGTGATATCTGTCTGGGTCCCTTTTGTGTTACACTCATATTCGAAGTTGTCTACGCGTTCTTTATGCAATATAGCGTCTTCACAGAGTTGGCGTTTGGCTTTCGCTTCTTCTCTTAACTTACTTAATCTCCGTTTCTGCGGTTTCTTGTCTTTATTATGAGCAAATATGGTTGGGATTGCTTCGTCTTTTAGCAACTTTCTTGTAGGTTTGTTCAAGAGCTCGTGCTAAAAATAAGAAAGTAAGAAAAGAAGCATCTTTAAAGGGAAATTAAGCCTTAAAATTTCTTTTCTGAATTTCAGCATGAAATACTTCCTTTATCCTAGAGGAACACCTTTTTATGTATAAAAGGTATTCCAAATGAAAAAAACTGCTAAAAAAACAACTTAGTTAAATCGCCATTACAGCTTTCGTTATAAATATCATGACGTCACAGAGCGAATTTCATTTGCAGAAACATCAGACGTAGGCAGCACATGATGACATGTTTTTTACGCCTATGTTCTAAAGATAGGAGAAACGGTAGAAAAACAACAAAGACAACACGAACATAACATAACAATCTTAAACATCAAGAAACAGCAAAATGTAAAATAAGTTTATCGTTAACGATTCAAGACAAACAAAAACAGTCATACTGAAGATTTCATTTTTTATACATCTAAAATATACACATTTGTTCAAAAACTCACCTACACACATATACCTGCTATAAATCTATAAATACTTTTTAATAAAGGTTTTATTTCACAAAGAACACAAGAACTTTTATCAACAAAAACAAAATATTGTAGTTTATGTAATCCTTACAAAAAGAGCTATCGCGCTGTGACTTCAAAATTTCTATCGCAGAGCACTGCAATGGCGTCCGTTGTTAGATAGTAAATAATGAAAAACTGAGTATAGTTATCATTTAAAATAATTTTTAATGATCACAGAAGATCAATGAGACCTTTCTGCAGCTAATATAAAAATTTTTTCATAAAGGCTTAATTTCCCTTTAAAAAACATCACAACCAATAAGGCAATTTCAAATCAATTATTAACAACTTTACTTACTTCCAAGTCTCTTTCGAAACAGTTTTCCTCAAAATGAAATTCACAAATCGACGGAGTTTTTGGCAGGTTTTCCCTCTTGATATTTTGAATCCATATTCTCTTCAAGGCTTCGTTTTTCGGAAATCTAAAGAATTTCACTTCTTTCTTTCTGTCTTTAGTAAAACTATTACTATTACAGCCAACAGCGACACACCAAGTCATATTCACGATAAAAGCAGTTCTAATTCTAATTACTTTAAACTTCTTTTATATAAAACAACTACTAACAACACTTTTCATTCCTGTTTCTCTATTCTCAAAATTTCTCTTTATGCTCGTTTTACGTCACGCATATTAAATGAGTTTAAGAAGAACCTCTATATTGTAAACAAAAGAATTTTTTTTAGAAAAAAAAGATCGTTATAGGGTAAAACAAATACGCTGATTTCATTTTTCTATTAAAAAAGAACTTGTAATTTTTACCGAACCACTCCTTGAAGGAAAGTTTGGTAGTAAGCCATGACTATATCATCCATTTCTAATGATGTTGGATGAATGAGTAATTCTTTTCTGGTGTTAACAAACTTATAGCAGTCAGTTTTATTTTCGATTATTCTCCGAAGATTCTTCTGCTGTGATGGTGTCACTAGTTCCTGAATACGTTTAAAAGGGATAACCTCTGGCTTATCAAACAAATCACTCAAGAATTTCCAAACTGCATTGTATGTGGGATCGGGATTGTGTTTTTTTGGAGGTACACGTGAGTAAATTGGTTTAGTATAACTTCTATAACACGTGGCGTGGTAGCGAGCTTCTTTCGCTATCATATTGTCAGAGGTTATTGCCATTACTGTGGTGTCGTTTCGTTCAAGTGCCACTTTACGGACTTTTACATCAGCCTGGATTGTAGCGCAGTCACATAGTTTTTCTCTGGTGCGGGTGCCTTTCAGATATTTGTCTTTATTGCAAAAGATGCAAGACTTGGGTAAAACTGTTGCTGATTGTGATGATTTCGAATCATTTGATTCAATTGAGCTTTGCCGTTTGGACTTTCTCACTGTTACCAATGTAGGTTGTGGTGCCTAAACAGAGGAAATTCGAACTATCTATTTGTAACTGTTCTTAACCATTTCGTTTTTCCTTTACATACCTAGGGAACTTTCACATGATGAAAGAAAATAAAAAACACAATGAGTTAACTATTTTGTCAAATTCCATTACAACTCATTTTTACTGTTTACTTATTTAAATAAATTAACTCACTTCTTTCTTTTTGAACTTGTCAAGGAGCTTCTTCATAGTAAATATGCTTCGACACTTTCGATGATATGTTATGTTTGGAATGACACTATCAGGCAAATTTGTTGCAATTTCTAAAACAGCTTTATTTTGACGAATTTTTGCCGCTTTTAACAATGTCATCCAAGAATCCATTGACTGAATACTGACCAACTCATCACTGGCATTCAGGCCTTGTCAGGAAGAAAAAGGGCGGCGTGCGACTACCGCACGCCTGAATTTAAAACTTGCGATGATCGCACGCCATCTAATTTTTAGGCGTGTGATGGAGTGCGAAGCTTAAAAAGATTATATACATTCGTTCTTGGCACTGTCTAGACGCAGCGGAATTTATTTAAATATTTGTTTACTTTAAAGTACCAGTTGTATATCAAAAAGGCTTTTATTAATCTTGTTCATGAAAAAAGGTTTTCTGTTTATTAATCTTCTTGAAAAGAAGTTTTCGATGACGTTATCGACCACAACGAAAAGAGATACATAATTTCTTTCATGTGTTATTAAAAAAGTCGAATATGAAATTTACATTCGAAAACGTGTTTATCAATTTATACCACATCACGTTGCAGCATGTTTCGCAATATTGAAACAGAAATTGTCACCTGTCTTTGCTTATAGATATTTTTTCGAATGGAGCACGTAAAATTTTTTTCTTCTCGTGCTTAAATATTTTCAAAGACAGCTGACAGCTTTTGGGAATACTATCGTGACGTCTTAAAATGAATGAAAATGAATGATCATTTTTTCCAAAAGTTATCGAAGAAACTTTTTTACGTTGTGCAGTCGATCAATGTTTGATAATGAATGAATTTTCATTTCTTTTCTCAAAAGATCAAAGATTATGAAAGTGCGATTTTCCTTCATAATTGTTAATTACATGTACGATCAAATGCGTTTGTGAACAGATTGCTCGTTTGCGTTTCTTATACTTTGACGACCCCACTAGTTCTCTTATTGAAAGATTTATTCTCTAGCCACAGAGGACTTCAGGTTTAAACATTATCAGACAAGAAAAGTTAAGACTGCGAGAGTCAACCTTTAATGTATTGACGCCAGTCCTTGTGTTTGGGGTTCACAAGTTTAAACGTCCCCCACTTGTCTGTAAAAGATTAGGCAGACATACGAAATTTCAGGTGTGCGGTCGATCGCACGCCACATATAAAAAACGTTAAAACAGGCGTGCAAACAACCGCACGCCTCGAAGAATTCAGGCGTGTGTGGGGGCGTGCGAGTGCGATCGCACGCCTCTCCTGACAAGGCCTGGCATTGGTGCAGTGTATTTAGCAGTCATTAGAAGATGATTTTACATTCAATTTTGGCTGGTCTGGGGCCCATTCGTTGTCCTTTCCACGTTTCAGCACTTCTACCAAGTTTCAAGTTGTTTGGATCACTAACCCTCAAGGACTGACTAATTATATATCATTGTAAATGCTATTTTCCATAAGGAACCCTTATAAACGCCAAAAGTACCCCTACTTTAACCCCTTGAATCTATGTAAAAGCTACCGATTTGACCGGGTTATCATACCTTTCCTAAAAGTAGAGACCCTATAGATAACAAAAAAGCAGGTTTCCCTTTTTCCTAAAGAGTGAGCCGAAAACCCAAAATTTTGGGACTTAGCTCATGGGCTATGTCAAAGTGAAGTGTTGAGCATTAACAGCCATATGTTAAAATATAATACTCCGGAAGCATTCATTCAAAGATATCTTCAGTGATAATTCATTTGAAAGGAACGACACATTAAAGCATGTTTTAAATTGAATTTTCTTTGACTTTTAAAGTTTCAATTAACTGAATGTTGATTGTCATCTCTGGGTTAATGTAAACATTTTTGGAAAAAGTTTGGAATATGCCTGTTGTATTTCTTGTTGGTTTCAACTTCCTCAGGCCTGGTCGTAAGAGGTGTGCGATCGCACACGCACGCCTCCGCACACGCCAAGATTTATTTACGCGTGTGGGAATCGCACGCCTGGCTTGTAATGACAAGTGTGATAACAAATGTTTACTTAAAAGTCAACATAAAATCTGTCCCAAAATGTTGAAAGTTTTGCTTCGAAAACTGTTCATGTGCTACGATTAAATTTTACTGCTACCATTTCAGAAGTGGTCTCCGATCGATTTGGAATACGGTAGTGGTTTTCAATTAAAAATCAATGCTCACAAATTTTATTCGTTTGGTAGTTAAATAATAAAATCATTTATAAGTTTACAATTTGATTCGTTTGGTAGTAGAAAATAAGTCTACTCAGCGAAATCCGCTGTGGAACGAAGAAGAAGCTTGAGGCGCGAAATTTTATTAAGTATTATTTAATTGTATTATGTAGTTTTCTCTTTCTTTTTAACTTTTTTTTAAGTTACAAAAGTATGCCCAAGGTTGCAGTTTCGAAAAAATAATCTTTTATTTAAAAAAATAGCCAGCCAGGTGGTGACCAGTTAATGGAACGGAAACGTCTTTAATTTAATTCAAAAACCATTTGAACTTCAAACCAAAACAATGGAGAGTTATACATTATTTTTTTTATTTTCAGGTTTTATTTTTCCTCTTTATTAATATTTGAATAAATTTTATTTACGGTCAAACTAATCTTTATGGCTAAGTTTTGACGTACCGAATCTTTAGTGTTTTATTTTATTAAATTCATTCTCCGTGGAAATCACAGTATTTTTACATATATGACACATTTCAAATTTGACTTGATTATCATACAGAATGAAGATTGTTGATCTTAACTGAAAAAAATTGATCGCACATCTGTCAAAACTTTACACGAGCGCACGCCATAACTTATATCGTCAATTAAGGCGTGCGATGACAACACGCCTGCTAATTTTCTTAAGACCAGGCCTGTTCCTGGTCTTCTTTATTTGATAATATTTGAGTGCGTATCTATATATTAATAGCCGATTCTCTGTTTGTTAGTTTGTTTGTTTGTTTGTGCGTTTGTTTGTGTGTTTGTAAGTCACGCAAAATGGTAGATTGAGTTGTGAGCGAAATTACTTATTTTTTTGTGTGCGACGTGAGTTCGAAGCAAATACATTGCAACCCCAATCACAACGTGACCTTTTTTGGCTGATGAACTAATAGGAATAACGTTTTGTTTTTATCGTTACTGTTAGATTTATATTCCACGTTGACTTGGTTTTGAAAACAGTACATCAACTAAATACAAAGAAACTAACTGATTAAACATTTTGGACAAAAAGCAGCAGTGGCAGAACGTGGCAGCATATGTTCGGCTTGCCACTAACTCTTGCCTGACTGTCTGAGACGGGTGAACTTTTTTTTTGAGCAATCAAAATGTTTAAAAACCGATAGGTAAAAAAAGAGGAGTATCATATCAAAACAAAATGATTTTTTTTTTTTGCTTTTCTTTTAATAAATTAATTTCTTCTTTTAATTGTTAAGCGCTCTGATCGAACGTTTTTTTATTCTATCTATTCATTTAGCACGTGCCTTTTTTTCTCTCCTCCGGTGTGATATTTTTAAGAAGAGAAACCATCCCCCCTTACGTTTGATAGCACCCATGTTAGAGCGCGTAACTTTTTTAAAACAAAAGCTAATAAAAATTTGAAGTTTTCTCTCTCTACGTTTTGAGTGTATTGTTACACTGATAAAAGATTGGTTTTACCAGAGGTTGTGACTTCGAGTCTGCTTCTGGTTGAGCACAAGTTGTACGAGCCGTTTATAAAAGGAAATTTGACGTTTATTGATAGAGTGATACAGAGCAGGTGGATATGGGCGGCGAGCGACGCCGCCTTGGCGGCTAGTATCTACTATTTACGCAGGATACTTTTACAACTGTGAGTGTCAAAATTTTTTGAATTTGTACTTATGTATGAAAGAACTGAAAAGTATTTTATTTTATTTTGTTATTCCTTCTCTTTTCCATCTCCATCTCACCTTCACATTATCAAATTCTTAAAAAACACTATCAGACTATTAAACTATTAAACACAACCAATGTAATTTTCATCAAATTACCACATCAAAACGAGGTGGGAGTACGGTTTGGTAAAATTTCGACATTTGAAATAATATACGGGAGTATTCTTTATAGCAATATAACTCAAAAGTACATTGTATTGATAGGCTTACATTACATTAATTATTTTGCCAACAAAAGTAACATTATTTTGGTTTGATATGGATACGCATTCACGCACACAGTTACAAATTTAACTCGCTCGGTTTGTCTTTGTCGAATGAAAATCCGGCTTTCACGCATTCTATATTTTCGCTGGTTCACGTTAACCTGATCCTTGTAATAGAATTTCCTGAAAGTAGAATCAGAAGCCCATTTTCCTTGTTGAATTATACTTTCTACTGATACTCCTTGATAACTGGCCTTTGAAGTGGAAGCAGACCTTGTTGAGTGACCAGAAAAAATGCTAGAGTCAAGACGTGACTGCCAAGCTGGGGTTATAAAAATAATCTTTTCCTTTTCCCTTTGGATCTTGGGCAATATCCTGCACAGGCTTTTGAAAACACAAGGGTTTAGTTTCCATTCGCTAGAATCTCTCATATTCCGTGATTCTAGATCCCTTTCCACGTTCAGATGACCTGGTAAGTGTTCTGCAGTAAGTGTGATCTGATTTGATAACAAATAATTCCAAATTTGCTTGCTTAGTTCTAACAGTGACTGGTTCCTGTCCCTCCTATTTTGACAAGGTAGGACAAAACCACCATCCTGTCCATCTGAATGTGGATGCTGTTCAGGTAATTCTTGTTCTTGGTATGAGGACTGCTCTCCTCCGAAGTCCATTCACCTTGACAATGGGCCCCCACCGCTTCTTTGAGGCATCTGTTTGAATAATAACTTGAGGAGGTTTTAGAATTAAAGATTTCCCATTGTTGAGGATAAGGTTGTTTATCCACCAGATCAACTCTTGTCTCACTTCTGAAGAAAGACAAACTTTCTTCTCGAAGGACCCCCATTCTTGTAAGTTCACTATCTGATTCCTCTGAAGAAATTTGTACTGCAAAGGAGCTGGAAGCACAACTATTGCCATTGAGGACAGTCTTCCAATCAACTGAGTTAGTTCCCTTATCGATACTACTTTTTGAGACAAAAATGATTGACACTGATCTTGATTTGCACAACCTTTTCCTATAATTCTATTCTGTTTCAATTTATTATCACACACAGAAACTCTATGGACCTGCATGGAATTAGGACTGATTTCTTTATATTTATTACTAGACCCAGCTGTTGCAACACAAAAATCAATGTGTCCCTCCCCATTTTTACTTCGGCCTGAGAAGCTCCCATCAGAAGAATATCGTCCAGATAAATAAACAATTAGTAACGTCTCAGCAATGCTATAGGCACTCTTAGAAGTTTGGTAAAAAGCCTTGGAGCTAGGCCCAATCTAAAACACAGGCAAAAGGATTGATAAAGTTAACCTTGCCATTTGAAACATAAGAATTTCTGTGACTTTTTGTGGATAGGAAAAGAGAAGTAGGCATCCTCTAGATCTACTTTGCACATCCAATTGTTGGGAGATAATAGTTCTTTCACTAAGGACAGACTCCTCATTTTGAAATGAGCATAGGGTATGTAAGTGTCCAGGCCTTTCAAGTTGATTACAGGTCTGTTTCCCCTACTTGAGCCCTACTTTTTCTATTTCCCCTTTCCTAAGCATTGAACTTATTTCCTGATTGACAAGTTTCCTCCCTTTGACATTCAAGTTTTGAGAGTGAGGCAGCATTTTTTGTTGAGGTGTTGAAACAAAAGGTATCTGGTAACCCTCCCTTCCATTTGAAGAATAGATTGATTGTTTGTCAATATCATCCAGTTTTGTAAGAAATGCTTTATCCGACCTGCCAAAGGAATATCTTGTACAACCGCTAGGGGAAATAAGTTCTTTACTAAAGGATTACGTTTGGGTAATCTTTGACTGGAAGAAGCACTATTTCCTCTGATAAAAGGCTTGCAGAAAAAGGACTGACTTACCCCTTGCAAACGGTCTTCTTGTAGAGTTTGGGTTGTAGAAGTGCCCCCTTACTGGGCGGTTCAATAGGGGGCCCCCACGAAAGGGCTGGTGATCAGTACGAACATTCTTGTCTGCTATACCAAGAAACTCCGTGGACTTTTTAAATGTTTTTAATTGCTAAGTGACTTTTTCATCAAATTTGTCCCCAAAATGCTTGCTGTTCGAGGCATCTTCAAAAACATCTGCACTATCTTTGAGGATGTCTTTCACCTGATTTTTGTCTGACATCACTGTTAGCAGTATATTCCTTCACCGTTGGTGTGACGTTGAATTAAAAGCCTGTCCTAATAGCAATACAGTCATCTCCATAAGATTGCACATCTGATCAGCTGTTTCAATTGCACCTAGCAGCTGTTCTTTTTCCCTCTCGTCCACATCTGCCTGCAGGCATTTTTTTTTTTTTAATTAGTCGCTCAATACAAGGTTTAAAACCACTAATGTGTATTGTGGTACAAGGTGGAAAGTGGGTCAAAAACCATCCCAATTTTGTTTAGAATGGATTCCAAGGCCCTTTCCACTGCAAGGCAAGTGTTGTCTGTTTTTTCCTCCACAGTTCTTTTCATGTAGACATCAAGTTCTTTTTTTAATTATTATGTTTGATGGTACTGGGAATTCTTTCATAATTCCTTGCTCTATTTATTTTTCGGTCACATAGACATTGAGCTGTGTGTTAGCATAATCTGCCAGTTCCTTGGACAACGTCCACTGGCTATGTCATCTATGTCATCTAAATGGAACCTTGCACACTTGGCTTCTTTAGCCTCAGGTTTATCACTATGATTCGCTTTCCTTTTGAGACTCTGATCATTCGTTGATTCGGATTCAAGAGTAGTGTCACTGACCTCGGTCACATCCATCCTATTTAGTCAAGTAGCTACTTGCAAAAAAAAAATGGAAATGAGAGGGACAATGTAAAACTACTTTGAACTGTTAGATATCATCCCTTAGAACTAGAAAATCATTACTGGAATATCTGAAATTATTTACTGGGCGTGTCCAGTAAGATTTCAATTTTGATGACGTCACACACAATAAAACCAAAATTTTTTTTGAAATTTTACAAGTATTATTATATCATTCGATAGGTCTTTTTATGCTGAATTAAAAGCCCAATTATGTCATGGTGTGATTTTGAACCTAAAAAAAGTTATTAGGGATAAACGACTTGCAACTACATGGTGCGATTTCCTTTTCGCACCCCTCACTCTCCTTCTCTAGGATGTTTTAGGGTCCAGGCTTAGGATTGTTTTTTATCTCCGTGATGAAGAGCCAACTAGTAAACAAATATGGAAGTAGTGTGGGGTGCGAAAAGGAAATAGCGCCCAACTGCATTATGTGCATTATTCACTAAGATTTCCTTCATTGTCACTATCGCCATCATCATTATCTTCATCAGAAGTATCATAATCAAATTTCAAGTTTTCGCATCATTCGCCACAACCACGTAAATCAATGCATTCGAGGCCGTGCGGTCTATAATCGCATACTTGGGTGCGGTATTTTGATTTCGAGCAATTACAGAAAATCAACTTGATGGCGTCGACTGGTGCTGCGCAGGAAGCAACTTCCAGTCAATGGTTAAGACACCAGCCTCCATCTTCCATCCATGACCAATGGGACTTGGTATCTCGGGGTTGTTTTCGAGAAATCTCTCTATGACTGCTGTCACATATGACACTCGCTTGCAATGACACAGTAAAACATCTCTTGTTGGTAGTAGTTTCTGTGGTTCAAAACTTTTTTCAACGGGCTTCGTTGGTGTCTTTACATTTAACTGCGTACATATCGCAGACTAACGCCACTATGTTTTGGAGTAATGTGGCGTTGATGCGAAAAGAGTTCCCAAATGACGCAAAAGTAGCTTGGAATTCTTCAGAAGCTTGCAACAACTTAAATGCAGTTGTTTTTCCAACTCCACAGAAGGCGCTGGTATAATCATTACCAGTGAATGCGTGGAGTGCTGGTATTGCATGACAGCATTCAGGGCAGGGCCCGCGCAGCGTTTTTGAAAGTGGGGAGGTGTCCTCTTCTGAAGGTCAAGAAAATTATGAAACTTCGGTTTTCTAGATTGGCTAAAACACACTCATAATTTTTAATTATAATTAAGAAGGATTCAAGAAATATTTTCATGGGTAAAAAGTGTAAAGCACGTCTTAAAAAGCTTTTCCTAAAAAATATCTATCAATTCGCACGAACAGTCCAACAAAGGTAGTTGAAATTTCCCTGATGCGGATTAGAGTAACGCTATCATCCCCTTCCTCAACCAATAGTTTAATTGATTTGCTCTCTTTGTGGTCGTCTTCACCAATAGATTCAATGAATGACAATAGCAATGGGTAAAGCGTCCAAAAAAATATTGCAGCTATGAAAAAAAGTGTCGTTTGGCACAAAGGAAGACCTTTCGTCTCTTCTCCTGCCGACAGTTGTTTTTTTTGTTCTTCTTTTCGTGCACCCGATAAAACATTGCTGTTTTTTCCCAGACATAATGGAATCTTTAAGCGTTCGAAATAATAGACGGGGGTTCAACATTTTTGAAAATAATAATGTCACAAGGATTTTTCTTATGAAAACATTGAACAAAGACATCGAACGTATATTTTTTTAAAACATTTTATTTAAAAGTAACAAGGGTTTTGTTTGTTTGTTTTTTTAAATGATACAATGAATGTTTTTTTTCATATATTGCCCCCCTGAATATGTACTTTCGATATTCCGATTTGTCTAGAAGGAAGGAAAGATGGCGAAAAAATTTTAGTTTGTTGTTGTTGGAATAGCGTTTTTCTTTTTGTAATAACTTGTCTATATATTAATAGCCGATTCTCTGTCTGTCTGTTTGTAAGTCACGCAAAATGGTAGATTGAGTTGTGAGCGAAATTATTTCTTTTTTTGTGTGCGACGTGAGTTCAAAACAAATACATTGCAACCCCAATCGAAGGTGACTTTTTTTTGCTGGTGAACCGATAGACATAACGTTTTGTTTTTATTATTATTGTTAGTTTTATATTCCAAGGACTACGTTGGCTTTGAAAACAATACATCAACTAAATACGAAACTAACTGATTTAACAGTTTGGACAAAAAACAACAGTGGCAGAACGTGGCAGCATGTTTGCCAGTGTATCCTAACGTATACTTGTCTGACTAGGGAGCTTAAGCAATCGCAACGGCAACGAAGGCGGCGACGTGTTTAAAACAAAAGCTTTGTTCTCTATGTGGAATTTGTTTTGAAAGGGAGTCTACTACTTATGAGGCCATTGGGAAAATTTTATAACATAATTACATCATTGACATATTTTTACGTTCTCTACACAACGTGAAAAGTCGTGTTTTGAAGTCGTACTGACAACGGAGACGCGATTATAGAGAAAGTCTTTTTCCCTTATGTAGATTTTATAGAAGATCGATAACTTTCTAGTCCTAATAAGTTTATCAATTGAATAAGTTCTCCAATAATAAGAAGTTCTTCAAAATATTATTCACAAACAATAATTATTTTGTTCTTTTTGCTCACGTCCCCGTCCTTGTTGCCGTCGTGGTTGCTTAAGCTCACTACTGTCTGAGACGGGTAAACTTTGTTTCGAGAAATCAAAATGTTTAAAAACCGATAAGTAAAAAAAGAGTATCATGAAACAAAATATTTTTTTGCTTTTCTTTTAATAATTTAATTTCTTTTTTTAATTAATATGCGCTTCAGATCGAACGTTTTTTTATTCACTTAATTCATTTAGCACGTGCCTTTTTTCTCTCCTCCCGTGTGATCTTTTTAAGAAGAGAAACCATTTTCACCTTATGTTTGATAACACCCATATTAGAGCATGTAACTTCTTTAAAACAAAAGCTAATAAAAAGTTGAAGTTTTCTCTCTCTACGTTTTGAGTGTATTGTTACACTGATAAAAGATTGGTTTTTCCAGAGGTTGTGACTTCGAACCTGCTTCTGGTTGAACACAAGTTGTACAAGCCGTTTATAAGGAAATTTGACTTTTATTGATACAGTGATACAGAGCAGGTGGACATGGGCGGCGAGCAACGCCGCCTTGGCGGCTAGTTTAATAAATAATTTTAGGTGCTCTGATAAAAAGATAATTAATACTGATTATCTAAAGAACATATTTCACTATCTTTTGGATTGTCCCCTTCTTTGCATGGTTTCTCATTTTTTATGCAAGTAGCTGCCTGACTAATTGAGGAGGAACCGAAAATACATATTCTTATGTGTTCTGATTTAACAGTAGATAACAGAAATGTGTGGTATACAATGTGATGCTCAAGAATTAATTGGATTTGATTATACCTGATTTGTTTGTGTACTAAAAACGTGTCTTTCCTTCTTGGGAGAATGACTTAAAGAGGACGTTAAAGCTATAGCTATGAGCTTTTGCCGACCTAAATTCTAGAAGTTATAGCTTTTAACCACGTATTTAGAATGATCGCTATCCAGTATTAGACCCGGCTGAGATTTTATGAAATAAAATAGCACCGTTTCTGCAATATTCCAACAACTAATGGAAATTTTCCATTAAATATATGTATTTTTGAAATCGCCAAAGGATAAGGTTTCTCATGATATAAAAATCAAATATATATGACGTTTGTATAAAAAGTTTGTTTTTTTCATCTTCTGTTTTCTTTTTCTTTTTTGGCGTTTTTTATTTCTGTAGAACAATATTTTATGCTTTTTAATGTCTATCCAACGATACGAAATTTGTTAAAATTGGTATTTAGCAAATGGCAATCAAATCTTAAAAGTGCGCACACTATTTTTAAACAAACTTTAATTGAAATGACTGTTCTGTGCTCCTATGTTGAAAGTTTAAAGCACTGATACCCTTTCTCTTCGTCATGCTGCGATTTAATTTTTCTACACCACTTTCAGAATTAAACCAGTAAAAAAATGTTACACATGATACTAGTTACCGTAATGCTTCGATTAGACGCCCGGGGCGTTTATTAAATTTTTTGAATTTTTAGGGGGGGCGTCTATTCGAGGGGGGCGTTTAAAAGAGGGGGGCGTCTATTGAATTTTTTTGAAACTTTTCTTTTTCGTAAATATAAACTAAATATAAACATCGATAAAAAATATACAAAATTAAACTTCAAGATCTTCGTCAATAAAGACAAAGTTTCCAACTGTTAGTTTAAAATTTAAAAAGAAAGGCGTCTATTGCAAATTTCCATATTTTTATACAAAACGAAAACTTTGAGGCTGAAACAATGCAATGTAGTAGTTTTACATGCCTTAATTAGTGTGTCTCTAATAAACGCCCCTCTTTAGAGGGGGGCGTCTATTCGAAGGGGGCGTCTAATAGAGGGGGGCGTTTATTTAAAAATCTCCTGAAAAGGGGGGGCGTCTATTCGAGGGGGGCGTTTAATCGATGCATTACGGTATAGACTATTATTCGTTAGATACTACAGCTTCATCGCAATTTGAAGATCTTGAAATAGAAAGTTTAGTAACAGTTTTGTGACTATATGTTTGATACCATATATAGTAGACTCCTGTTTATTTGAACCCTCAAGGAATAACCCGAATTCGAAGAGTTAGTCATAATTTTACTATAAATTTGAATAATAGGGATTTAATGTTAAAAGGGGGCAACTAATCTCTTCAAATAACATTTCAAGGGTTTTTTTAACCCTTCAAATACCCAGGAGATAACCTAAGGGTCACCTCCAAATATGGGATTCTACTGTATACTACATTCTCGTCTCATTCCTTCATGAAATTTAGACATCCCTAAATGGCTAAAACTCTTGCATCAAACTTACTCTTGTCCATTTAGCTTTTTCTCTACCTGAAAGATACTGTCATCTTATATGATACGTAGCTTATATTTTGCCATGGCATGATCAGTGGTTATTTGCATGCAATCTCACCACTTTAAAAGGTCACGGAATAATACACAATACTTCAACACGGGTATCTTAGATGATGACAAATATCAGAAATTTGTGTGTTACGCACCACAAAAGAAAATAAGTTTAATGAAATGGCTATTAAATAGCAGGCAATAACCCTCCAGAAGGTATGAAAATCACAAAGTAAGCTAAGAGGATTTCATGATAACTCTACTATTGATGATGATGAAAAGTAAATTTTGAATTTGAGCCAGATCAAGTCAAACTGTTTGAAAAGATAAAAACAATTCCTGAACACAGTGACAGAGATATTGTATCAGTTCAAGCATCTTATTATAATAATCCGCGATTGTGCATCTGGTTTTTATTTTATAGAGTGACATATTTACTTTTTTTTCACGGTCAAAACCTTCTTATTTTTTCCCTTTTCGTTGTAAAACCACGCAGAGCGAGAGACACTTTTTTTAATGTTATGTAATCAAGAGTGACGTTTCTTTTGGGAAACCAGAACAATGCGCAATACACATTTATTTCGATTTGTTCTGATTGTTTTGATTGACGTGAATGCTTTTGAACCAATCAAAATTGGTTTCCAGAATCGGGCAAACTATAGCAACCAATTCGTTGAAAAAGTAAACAATTTTTAATTTTCCAGTTATGCTTGTGAAATATACATTGTTTAAAGCGAAATATACATTGTTTGTATAAAGCAAAATATACATTGTTTGAATAAAGCGAAAGATCAGGTAAACCGTTTGTTTAAAATTTACAAAAAATAAGGCTACTTACTGGCTAATGTATGATGATTTTTTATTTTTAGATCATTCTGTTTATTGTGGTTGCTGCCCTGTTGATCGTTTGTTGATTTGTTTATACGTACAAAATATACGTCAATGAGGTGGGATCTCTTTCATAGTAATTTAAAAATGGTAAACTTAAGGATGGTTTATCCTTTCCCAAGAGCTGTTTATCCTTTCTTTATGTTTACAACCTATTATTCTTTCTGTCTTCTAACACTTTATCTATTTGCATTCTAGGTTCGTTTTTTTGTACGTTAGTTGAAAAGGCGTTAGTTTTTAGATAGAAAAGTTTGTTTCGAATATTCGTCGCATGAGGGCTAGGCGGGCTAATCAACCCTTGCATCGTGCTGCTCGACAAGTCCAAATGCCTAAGTTACATTACCTTGGTGCCATGGACAAGCTCTGTCAGAATTGTGGTGCCAGGATGTTTGCAGAGGAAACCAATTTTGAGTGTTGTCACAATGGTAAAGTTCATTTAGATAACATTTATTATCCTAATGACCTTAAACATCTTTTAGTAGGTGATAACAATCATTTTATGAAAAAAGAACGACACAGTTCTACGACATGTCTAATCTTATTACGTTTCGCTCAACACTGTGAGCATCATCAGATAGTTTTACAAACAGTATGACACAAATTTTATATAAAAACCGAAATGAATAAATTACAAAATAGCAATGACAAGATAAATGACCCGTGTATATTTCAATGATTAAATAAATACAACGGTACAGAAGAGATATTCTTATTAAGTTTGGGTTCGTCCCTACAGATGAGAAGACTTTCTTTAATTTCTAAAAGATAATTGTTGGTGGCCAAACCTATGACTGATCACACAGTAAGACGTGGTCTGAAATGGCAGTTTGTTGGCGTGATTTGAGATTTTTCCCAGTCAAAGGAGAGATCCCTAAGCGCTCGCAGATTCTAACATGGTAATGCCGTTTGGACTTAAATAGGTCGAATTGCATGGACCACACGTAAACCTATAAACAATAAGCGAGCGTAACTCTTTGGGAATTTTGTCCTTAAAACGAAGCATGCTACTGAGTCTATTATTTGACTTAAAAATAACTTTAAGTTTGCACATGTGTAAATTGGACTTAACCATACAGACGAGCTTACTGCGAAGTTCTAATGACTTGGTCCCACAAAATGGCAGACATAAAAGAAGTTCTTTCTTGGGAACTGTGGTGACACATTCCTGAACAGTAAATATTTTATCGACAAATTTTTTAATGCAATTATCCACAAAACCTCTAGGATAGGCATTCTTATACAAGATGGACTTAAGACTGACGACTTCTGTATGGAATTTGCTTAAATCAGAGCAGATAGAAAAACATCTGAACAATTAACCAAATATTAATCATGCTTATAGTTTTCAGGAATAAAACTCGTAAAATTGGTGTATATACCGCTAAAAGTGGGTTTCTTATAGACAGATGTAACAAATTTACCTAACTCTCTGGATATTTTAACATCTAGAAAAGACATACTACCTAAATTTTCAATCTCAAAAGTAAATTTTATACTGTTATGTTTAGGATTCATGTAATCAACAAAAGGCTTAACATGATCAGGAGACTTAAATAAGACGAAAATGTCATCAACATACCTCCGATAAAATACTGGTTTAAATGTGTTGGGACAATCACTAAGCCACTTGGTTTTGTAAAAACAAAGAAAAGCATTAAATAAAGTAGGTCCCAGTGGGAATCCCATGGCTGCACCATCTAACTGGTGGTACAAATTATTGTTAAAAATGAAGGAAGACTGGGATGTTGCTGTATTGAGCAATTTAGTGAAATCTGACTTCGATAAACCATCAATACTGTCAGTGTGTTCAAATAATGACTCAATAGAAATGTTATTGGTCTCAGCTAGTGGAATGTTGGTGAATAAAGAATCAACGTCAAGGCTAGCCATAAATAAATTACAATCCTGGTTTAAAATATCTCCACAAAATTGGAAAGTATCTTTAACAGTATATTCATTAACAGAAAGACTCTTAAGAAACGGAACAAGAAACTTAGCTATCTGATAGGTGACAGTACTAAAAGCAGACAAAATAGGTCTAAATTTGGGTCTGCCATCTTTCAGTGGTTTATGCACCTTGGGTAAACCATACAATATACCTGGACGTGAGCCACAAGGAGAGAGCTTACTATTTACTTGATAAAAAATACTCTTATTCTTTAATAATTCTTTCAAAATTGAGTTAATTTTTTTTTCAACATTAATTATATAATTTAGTTCAGTACCTTTATTAAGCTGAAATATTTCAAACTTAGATGGATCATTCAATAATTCAGTAACACCTGTGACATAATTTTCTCGGTTAACCAATACAATAGACTTTCCTTTATCTGACTTATGAATAACGATGTTAGTGCGATTAATCAAATTCTTCAAAGAGTTTATTTCTTCCAATGTAAGATTTTTGATCTGTGGTATATCTTTGATAGATAGAAAAGAGCCTAGTGCTGAGTCTTTAAGTCGACATTTGATAAATACAAGGTCATCTTTTTGTAAATCCAGATTTTTGATGTCACGATATAAAAGCTCAAACAATGATAGATAGTCCTCATATCTTAATTCTTTCGGTTGAATGCAAAAGTTGAGTCCTTTGCATAACAATTTATCTGATTCGGTTAGAATGTAAGACGAAAAATTGAAGATAACTTTATCAGGATCATGGCCAATTGAGTTATAAGATTGTCCTATCAATAACTTGTTTAGTTTAATGTCCTGAATTTGTTGAAGATTCTTAATCTTAATCTTAATCTTAATAATTCTTAATAATTGTTGGTGGTAAGTGGGATGCACACACGTGGATTAGTATAAATAGATAGTTAACAAAGAAGATTTGATTTGATTTATTTATTTACAGATCAATTAAAAATGGTCCCACAGCTATGACTGTTTTCCTTTCTCATGGCTGTGGAAGTAGGGAACCTGTTATGCTGTCAAATTGTATCTATTGACGATGTTTGATGCTTTGTCTGCATGCCTTTCTGGTTTGCTTAAATATGGTTGCAGTAGTAGTAAGTATTGTAGCTGTTCTTTACTGAAATCTTTTTCTTTTAGGTCAGAAAAGAAAAAGTGTAGCTATTTATAAACGAAATTTATAAATGTATAAATGAAACACATGGTATGTTGAGAAGGTTATTTAAGAGAAGAATGGATTATGTATTTCATTGGGATTGTACTACAAAAAAGAAGCATTGCTGGGGTATATTTTTCTTCAGTTTATATTTGTTTACGGCATTCATTATTTTGTGTTATGTTAATTGCTACATACGTACTTGCTAGGTATATAAGTTTAGCATTATGTTTTTATTTGTTGCTTTTAATATCTTCTTTTAATATTGACTCATTGACTTAATTCATTTAGCACGTGCCTTTTTTCTCTCCTCCCGTGTGATCTTTTTAAGAAGAGAAACCATTTTCACCTTATGTTTGATAACACCCATATTAGAGCATGTAACTTCTTTAAAACAAAAGCTAATAAAAAGTTGAAGTTTTCTCTCTCTACGTTTTGAGTGTATTGTTACACTGATAAAAGATTGGTTTTTCCAGAGGTTGTGACTTCGAACCTGCTTCTGGTTGAACACAAGTTGTACAAGCCGTTTATAAGGAAATTTGACTTTTATTGATACAGTGATACAGAGCAGGTGGACATGGGCGGCGAGCAACGCCGCCTTGGCGGCTAGTTTAATAAATAATTTTAGGTGCTCTGATAAAAAGATAATTAATACTGATTATCTAAAGAACATATTTCACTATCTTTTGGATTGTCCCCTTCTTTGCATGGTTTCTCATTTTTTATGCAAGTAGCTGCCTGACTAATTGAGGAGGAACCGAAAATACATATTCTTATGTGTTCTGATTTAACAGTAGATAACAGAAATGTGTGGTATACAATGTGATGCTCAAGAATTAATTGGATTTGATTATACCTGATTTGTTTGTGTACTAAAAACGTGTCTTTCCTTCTTGGGAGAATGACTTAAAGAGGACGTTAAAGCTATAGCTATGAGCTTTTGCCGACCTAAATTCTAGAAGTTATAGCTTTTAACCACGTATTTAGAATGATCGCTATCCAGTATTAGACCCGGCTGAGATTTTATGAAATAAAATAGCACCGTTTCTGCAATATTCCAACAACTAATGGAAATTTTCCATTAAATATATGTATTTTTGAAATCGCCAAAGGATAAGGTTTCTCATGATATAAAAATCAAATATATATGACGTTTGTATAAAAAGTTTGTTTTTTTCATCTTCTGTTTTCTTTTTCTTTTTTGGCGTTTTTTATTTCTGTAGAACAATATTTTATGCTTTTTAATGTCTATCCAACGATACGAAATTTGTTAAAATTGGTATTTAGCAAATGGCAATCAAATCTTAAAAGTGCGCACACTATTTTTAAACAAACTTTAATTGAAATGACTGTTCTGTGCTCCTATGTTGAAAGTTTAAAGCACTGATACCCTTTCTCTTCGTCATGCTGCGATTTAATTTTTCTACACCACTTTCAGAATTAAACCAGTAAAAAAATGTTACACATGATACTAGTTACCGTAATGCTTCGATTAGACGCCCGGGGCGTTTATTAAATTTTTTGAATTTTTAGGGGGGGCGTCTATTCGAGGGGGGCGTTTAAAAGAGGGGGGCGTCTATTGAATTTTTTTGAAACTTTTCTTTTTCGTAAATATAAACTAAATATAAACATCGATAAAAAATATACAAAATTAAACTTCAAGATCTTCGTCAATAAAGACAAAGTTTCCAACTGTTAGTTTAAAATTTAAAAAGAAAGGCGTCTATTGCAAATTTCCATATTTTTATACAAAACGAAAACTTTGAGGCTGAAACAATGCAATGTAGTAGTTTTACATGCCTTAATTAGTGTGTCTCTAATAAACGCCCCTCTTTAGAGGGGGGCGTCTATTCGAAGGGGGCGTCTAATAGAGGGGGGCGTTTATTTAAAAATCTCCTGAAAAGGGGGGGCGTCTATTCGAGGGGGGCGTTTAATCGATGCATTACGGTATAGACTATTATTCGTTAGATACTACAGCTTCATCGCAATTTGAAGATCTTGAAATAGAAAGTTTAGTAACAGTTTTGTGACTATATGTTTGATACCATATATAGTAGACTCCTGTTTATTTGAACCCTCAAGGAATAACCCGAATTCGAAGAGTTAGTCATAATTTTACTATAAATTTGAATAATAGGGATTTAATGTTAAAAGGGGGCAACTAATCTCTTCAAATAACATTTCAAGGGTTTTTTTAACCCTTCAAATACCCAGGAGATAACCTAAGGGTCACCTCCAAATATGGGATTCTACTGTATACTACATTCTCGTCTCATTCCTTCATGAAATTTAGACATCCCTAAATGGCTAAAACTCTTGCATCAAACTTACTCTTGTCCATTTAGCTTTTTCTCTACCTGAAAGATACTGTCATCTTATATGATACGTAGCTTATATTTTGCCATGGCATGATCAGTGGTTATTTGCATGCAATCTCACCACTTTAAAAGGTCACGGAATAATACACAATACTTCAACACGGGTATCTTAGATGATGACAAATATCAGAAATTTGTGTGTTACGCACCACAAAAGAAAATAAGTTTAATGAAATGGCTATTAAATAGCAGGCAATAACCCTCCAGAAGGTATGAAAATCACAAAGTAAGCTAAGAGGATTTCATGATAACTCTACTATTGATGATGATGAAAAGTAAATTTTGAATTTGAGCCAGATCAAGTCAAACTGTTTGAAAAGATAAAAACAATTCCTGAACACAGTGACAGAGATATTGTATCAGTTCAAGCATCTTATTATAATAATCCGCGATTGTGCATCTGGTTTTTATTTTATAGAGTGACATATTTACTTTTTTTTCACGGTCAAAACCTTCTTATTTTTTCCCTTTTCGTTGTAAAACCACGCAGAGGCGAGAGACACTTTTTTTAATGTTATGTAATCAAGAGTGACGTTTCTTTTGGGAAACCAGAACAATGCGCAATACACATTTATTTCGATTTGTTCTGATTGTTTTGATTGACGTGAATGCTTTTGAACCAATCAAAATTGGTTTCCAGAATCGGGCAAACTATAGCAACCAATTCGTTGAAAAAGTAAACAATTTTTAATTTTCCAGTTATGCTTGTGAAATATACATTGTTTAAAGCGAAATATACATTGTTTGTATAAAGCAAAATATACATTGTTTGAATAAAGCGAAAGATCAGGTAAACCGTTTGTTTAAAATTTACAAAAAATAAGGCTACTTACTGGCTAATGTATGATGATTTTTTATTTTTAGATCATTCTGTTTATTGTGGTTGCTGCCCTGTTGATCGTTTGTTGATTTGTTTATACGTACAAAATATACGTCAATGAGGTGGGATCTCTTTCATAGTAATTTAAAAATGGTAAACTTAAGGATGGTTTATCCTTTCCCAAGAGCTGTTTATCCTTTCTTTATGTTTACAACCTATTATTCTTTCTGTCTTCTAACACTTTATCTATTTGCATTCTAGGTTCGTTTTTTTGTACGTTAGTTGAAAAGGCGTTAGTTTTTAGATAGAAAAGTTTGTTTCGAATATTCGTCGCATGAGGGCTAGGCGGGCTAATCAACCCTTGCATCGTGCTGCTCGACAAGTCCAAATGCCTAAGTTACATTACCTTGGTGCCATGGACAAGCTCTGTCAGAATTGTGGTGCCAGGATGTTTGCAGAGGAAACCAATTTTGAGTGTTGTCACAATGGTAAAGTTCATTTAGATAACATTTATTATCCTAATGACCTTAAACATCTTTTAGTAGGTGATAACAATCATTTTATGAAAAAAGAACGACACAGTTCTACGACATGTCTAATCTTATTACGTTTCGCTCAACACTGTGAGCATCATCAGATAGTTTTACAAACAGTATGACACAAATTTTATATAAAAACCGAAATGAATAAATTACAAAATAACAATGACAAGATAAATGACCCGTGTATATTTCAATGATTAAATAAATACAACGGTACAGAAGAGATATTCTTATTAAGTTTGGGTTCGTCCCTACAGATGAGAAGACTTTCTTTAATTTCTAAAAGATAATTGTTGGTGGCCAAACCTATGACTGATCACACAGTAAGACGTGGTCTGAAATGGCAGTTTGTTGGCGTGATTTGAGATTTTTCCCAGTCAAAGGAGAGATCCCTAAGCGCTCGCAGATTCTAACATGGTAATGCCGTTTGGACTTAAATAGGTCGAATTGCATGGACCACACGTAAACCTATAAACAATAAGCGAGCGTAACTCTTTGGGAATTTTGTCCTTAAAACGAAGCATGCTACTGAGTCTATTATTTGACTTAAAAATAACTTTAAGTTTGCACATGTGTAAATTGGACTTAACCATACAGACGAGCTTACTGCGAAGTTCTAATGACTTGGTCCCACAAAATGGCAGACATAAAAGAAGTTCTTTCTTGGGAACTGTGGTGACACATTCCTGAACAGTAAATATTTTATCGACAAATTTTTTAATGCAATTATCCACAAAACCTCTAGGATAGGCATTCTTATACAAGATGGACTTAAGACTGACGACTTCTGTATGGAATTTGCTTAAATCAGAGCAGATAGAAAAACATCTGAACAATTAACCAAATATTAATCATGCTTATAGTTTTCAGGAATAAAACTCGTAAAATTGGTGTATATACCGCTAAAAGTGGGTTTCTTATAGACAGATGTAACAAATTTACCTAACTCTCTGGATATTTTAACATCTAGAAAAGACATACTACCTAAATTTTCAATCTCAAAAGTAAATTTTATACTGTTATGTTTAGGATTCATGTAATCAACAAAAGGCTTAACATGATCAGGAGACTTAAATAAGACGAAAATGTCATCAACATACCTCCGATAAAATACTGGTTTAAATGTGTTGGGACAATCACTAAGCCACTTGGTTTTGTAAAAACAAAGAAAAGCATTAAATAAAGTAGGTCCCAGTGGGAATCCCATGGCTGCACCATCTAACTGGTGGTACAAATTATTGTTAAAAATGAAGGAAGACTGGGATGTTGCTGTATTGAGCAATTTAGTGAAATCTGACTTCGATAAACCATCAATACTGTCAGTGTGTTCAAATAATGACTCAATAGAAATGTTATTGGTCTCAGCTAGTGGAATGTTGGTGAATAAAGAATCAACGTCAAGGCTAGCCATAAATAAATTACAATCCTGGTTTAAAATATCTCCACAAAATTGGAAAGTATCTTTAACAGTATATTCATTAACAGAAAGACTCTTAAGAAACGGAACAAGAAACTTAGCTATCTGATAGGTGACAGTACTAAAAGCAGACAAAATAGGTCTAAATTTGGGTCTGCCATCTTTCAGTGGTTTATGCACCTTGGGTAAACCATACAATATACCTGGACGTGAGCCACAAGGAGAGAGCTTACTATTTACTTGATAAAAAATACTCTTATTCTTTAATAATTCTTTCAAAATTGAGTTAATTTTTTTTTCAACATTAATTATATAATTTAGTTCAGTACCTTTATTAAGCTGAATATGTTCAAACTTAGATGGATCATTCAATAATTCAGTAACACCTGTGACATAATTTTCTCGGTTAACCAATACAATAGACTTTCCTTTATCTGACTTATGAATAACGATGTTAGTGCGATTAATCAAATTCTTCAAAGAGTTTATTTCTTCCAATGTAAGATTTTTGATCTGTGGTATATCTTTGATAGATAGAAAAGAGCCTAGTGCTGAGTCTTTAAGTCGACATTTGATAAATACAAGGTCATCTTTTTGTAAATCCAGATTTTTGATGTCACGATATAAAAGCTCAAACAATGATAGATAGTCCTCATATCTTAATTCTTTCGGTTGAATGCAAAAGTTGAGTCCTTTGCATAACAATTTATCTGATTCGGTTAGAATGTAAGACGAAAAATTGAAGATAACTTTATCAGGATCATGGCCAATTGAGTTATAAGATTGTCCTATCAATAACTTGTTTAGTTTAATGTCCTGAATTTGTTGAAGATTCTTAATCTTAATCTTAATCTTAATAATTCTTAATAATTGTTGGTGGTAAGTGGGATGCACACACGTGGATTAGTATAAATAGATAGTTAACAAAGAAGATTTGATTTGATTTATTTATTTACAGATCAATTAAAAATGGTCCCACAGCTATGACTGTTTTCCTTTCTCATGGCTGTGGAAGTAGGGAACCTGTTATGCTGTCAAATTGTATCTATTGACGATGTTTGATGCTTTGTCTGCATGCCTTTCTGGTTTGCTTAAATATGGTTGCAGTAGTAGTAAGTATTGTAGCTGTTCTTTACTGAAATCTTTTTCTTTTAGGTCAGAAAAGAAAAAGTGTAGCTATTTATAAACGAAATTTATAAATGTATAAATGAAACACATGGTATGTTGAGAAGGTTATTTAAGAGAAGAATGGATTATGTATTTCATTGGGATTGTACTACAAAAAAGAAGCATTGCTGGGGTATATTTTTCTTCAGTTTATATTTGTTTACGGCATTCATTATTTTGTGTTATGTTAATTGCTACATACGTACTTGCTAGGTATATAAGTTTAGCATTATGTTTTTATTTGTTGCTTTTAATATCTTCTTTTAATATTGACTCACAGTATCGGTTGACTTTATAGACCAAATTTTGTTTTTAATTGTTATCTTTAGGACAAATGCGTACTTGAATTTTCTTTTTGTTTTTTCTTTCTTTTTGTTTTATTTTTTTTTTCAATATTGTTATAGCATGATTAGGTTTTTGGTATTACAATTCAAGTATTAATTTTTTAGGTAATAATATAAAAAGCATAAAGAAATGTAACTCATGGTTTTAATCATGACGTTGCTGGTTTTGGGAAGAACAGACTGCATATCATTTCAAAAATTCATTAATGGTTGCAGTCGAGTAGTAACTTTGGAACAAAAGAAAAAGTTGGAAGGTATCAATTTGTTTTGAATTAACATTTTTGTAAAGTTATTCCATGTCTGGTTTCGTATGTCTGGGTAAACAGTTCTGTGTTATATATTGTCATTTTTTACATTAAAGTTACTTCTCTTCTGCGTATAAATATATTATTCTGAGCCATGTTGCTATTTGTTTCTGTTTTTAATTTTCTGAATGTAAGAAATGAATTAAAAAATTAATGCCTGTAGAAACTTTTACACAAGTTAAATTTTGCAACACAACGCATACTGAACATGGGTGGCGAGCGACGCCACCTGGGATGTTTTTGAGTTGCGATTCTATGATTTATTTTTTCATCACGGGATACGTACACAGGAATGGTGGATTTGACCTATTGTTTTCGAAGTTAAGTTCGGTAAATTTACCCGGGATACTAGTCTTATTATAATAATCCGCGATTGTGCATACCACTTTTATTTTAGAGAGTGATATATTTAATTTTAATTTACGGTCATCGTCCTCTTATGTGCGCGTAAGACCACGTAGAGGCGAGAGACACTTTTTTCACGATCAATCCAAAAGCACGTGGCATCATTTGATGTCAGCTTTTTTATGATCACGGGGAATCATTGCATTGCATCCCCAATCGAATGCGACGTTTCTGGGGAAATATCTGGAAAACCAATAGGGATAACTGATGTTTTTGGGGTCAGCGATACGAGTGATGGGGTGACGCATCATTTGGGCCTAAATTTTATTTGGTACTGCGGATATGACGTCATCAAAATCTTTGATCAGCGATATCTCTCTAACGGTTGGTCGTAGCGAAACGATCCCATACATTTTTTTAATCAGTTTTTCGAGCTCTACAACATGGTTACATTTTCCGTTTCCAATTCATCAGGCTCCCCACTGAGAAATCATGCAAGAATATGGGAAATATGGGATTTTTTTAAAAAAGAATATGGGAGGTATATGGGATTTTTTCTCAAAATTCCAAGAAAATATGGGAGGAATATGGGAAACTTGAGGGCCTAAAATAGACGAATACACAAATATCCAGCAAAAGAAGACTTCTTTAACCAAGAATCAGACTACAAATAGCACTGCCATTTTCACTTGTCCAATTTTTTCGCTTTCTTAATTTTTGCAAACATGTTATCGATAGTATTCTTTCTCTTTTCGCCCAAAGCAGCTCGCACTTTTGCTTGGTGCTCCATTTTTGCAGCAGTTTCGTTCAACTTTGTACTAGAAGATTCTACTAATTCAGTTGCAGCTTTTATACCAACCATATCCATTTTTTGAAGGGCACATTTAAGGCTGCTGGTAGCATCCTCCAAGATCCTTTGTGCTATCTGTACGTCTTCGTCAACCTTGAAAAAAAAGAATGATATAGAATCATGCACATATGATTTGGAAAATTCAAGCATCAATGAGATATTTATACTTCTCAGAAAAAGACTGTGGTAAATTTAAGATTCAATAGGCACAGAAACTCTGGAGTGATTCAAGTCGATTGCTCAGTACTGTTCCAATTCTCACTTTGTGAAAAACTGAAGTAGCAGTTAAAAAAAAAACAGAACTTCCTGTGACGTTTTGACAAGTTGCTTTTTTGATAACCTTGATAAACCTGATATCAACGATTTCACAAGTGTAACTTCAGTATACAAAAATTAGGTAAAATGATTGAATACCTTTTCTTCTTCCTCTTGAAATGCTTGTTCTTTCTTCTCTAATTTCTTTTTGGATTTAGCAGCCTCTTTTATCATTAGTTCTTTCTCTTTTTCTTTTTCCTCATCCTTTTTTAGTTTGCTCTTAATTTCCTCCAATGCTTTCATCATCTTTTCGCTTAGCTGAAGCCATTCCTTCAATCATTTTGTCACTCACAACCACACAATGGGACCCTCCTTTTGATCTTGCATACTCTTTCATGTGGCGCAAACCAATCAATGTTTCTGGCATAAGGTTAACACGGTCTTTGGTGCATGTGTTTTTATTGTCTGAGAGAGATCTTTCAACATCAGCATTGGCATTTTGAAGGGAAAGAACACTCTTGACCAATTTAGGAAGAATTACATACTTTAAAGCACCAGACGAATTTGTAATTTTAAACACTTTCCTCCAGTAATGGTCAACTCTTTCTTTCTGAACCACAACAACCTTGCTATCATCTTCGGCCTGGTAAAACTTCCATTCATCCTTCAATTGAGACACAGTTGCTTCCTCAATAACATGGGGAAACTTTTTTGTCAAATATTCCACTTGTTTAATGGTTTTCGGCATCTTTCTAGAGTCAGGATGTAGGGAAGATGCTGCAACAAGAATCATGTTGTCCAATGGCAACTTCTTCTGCAAAAATGTTGCACAAGACTCAAAAAACTTCAACATCTTCTTTCTTTCTTTCTTCTGATCAGATAGAGAGAATTCCTGAAGTAAGCGTTTTGTTTTAGCACCAACTTCGATACTTTCTAATTTCAATTGGTTCTCACTCTTTTTGACATCTACCTTCTGCAAATCTTTCCCAGATAAACCATTTACAACATCAGACTTGATAAACCTTCTCATCAGTACCAACAACATTTCTTTCATTGAATGATAAATGATATGCACTTTGGGACCTTCACTTTGAAATTCAAGCAGAAAGTCTGAGAATGGAGTACAAACATCAATCACAAATGCAAGCTGAACAAGGTAAGCTTTTTCATTGTTGAGGCATTCCACTATCCTTTTGTACCGCTTATTCTGTCCAGTTGTAGTTTCAAACTTGTCAGTGGTTGGCAGAAAATCCAGAAAGTATTTCTTGGCTTGGCTCCATCGTTCTTCAACCTTTTTCAGAGCAGGTACTAGGGTCAACCACCTACACTCCACATGCCTGTAAAACAATGCTTCATTCCGTTTAAAGATGGCAAATATTACTTCATTTTGAAAATCTACAGCAACTTGCATAAAATCTTCCCTCTTACATGGTGCAATTTTAAACCAGCCATGTAAATCGAATGCAAGATTTTCCAAATCCGTCCCATATTCTAACAAACCTTTGTGGAAACCTGTATGGACTTAGTGAAGTACACAAGGATTCCAGGGAAGTAAGCCATGGTGGAGATCTTCTCTTAGCTTTTGGTCTAATCTTTGATATAGCCCCTAATTGAGGTTGGGTCCATCTGTGGATAAGTTAGCAAACTTATCGGTTGATACATCACATAACTCAAGAATATCAAAGACCATCTTCTGCATTTAATTTGCTGATGTATGGGCAAAAAATGTGGATGTCAAATATCTTGTGACAACTTGATCTTCCTTTTCACTCCAAAACCGAACAAGGAAATCACATTGCTTCTTCACCTGTGCAGTAGTTGTTTCATCCAATAGCAAGGTCATGGTTCCAACTGAATTGTTTACATCATCAACCAGCTCTACCAGAAGTACTTCGCTCAAACCATGGCGCACAACATATGACATCTTTGTATGCGCCATGGAGAACTTTCCACTGACTTCTCCAGGAAACATTCTTTGAAAAAGAATACCCAGGCTATCACATGATGTGAAACTCCAATCTTCTTCTGCCACTTTAAATGCCCACAAACATTCAGCTTCAAACACTCTTGTTCCCAGTGGCTTGATGCTATACTCAACGGATGACCCTACTTTCTCAAACCTGGGTTGAGACATTGAAAACCTAGAGGCAGACTTGAGTTTGTGCTCCTTTGTCTTTGCATGCTGATTAACTTGACTCAAACCACCATGATCAACTGCAACACTCTTCTGACATAAATTACACCAAAGACTTGTATCAGTATAAACCTTTGCATACTTTCCAATTTCTATCTTGTTTGAATCAATCTTATCAAGCAATCCATGTGACTTCGTTTTATGTTCTGGCATTTTTTAATTTCGTTTTAGCGATCGCTGCTTTCTTCTTTCTATCCGTGCTACCGTATATTTTACTCCCGTTTTACACGACCAACCAGGGTGCTGTTGTCACGTGGACCTCTCAAGTAAGAACTTTTCTTATCCGACTGTCCGTACCACTTATCTATATTCAAGCTTTCTTTTTTTAAAATCTATTAATTTCTATTCTATCTAAAACATAAATATGCTGGGTTGACTATTCTTAACAACCTGAAAACAAGGGTGTGCTAAGTGGTTTCATGGTTGCAAGGCAACTGACAGAAACATATCCTCTCAAATAATTGACTTTTCAAAATTCAAAATATTCAAAAACGCTACTGATGCAACAATACCACCAAAACTCCTCACTGAGACATGAGCTAGATATTAAACAAGAATAACCAAACAGAGAAAATGAAAATAGAAACAACAAAGGCTTGAGATACATTAAAATGATAAATATGGGAAATATGGGAGAAATTAATCAAAATATGGGAGGAAATATGGGAATTATGGGAAATATGGGAGGAGTGGGGACCCTGAATTCATAAATTGAAATTTTCATTACGGGGATCGTTCAGGGGAAAGGCGATTTTGACCCATCCTTTTCGAAGTTAAGTTCGGTAAAAAGTTTTTACCCGGGTTACTAGTTATATATAAGACTAGTATCTTGCGTAAAAGTTTTTTACGAGTTTAATTTCAAAAATGTGACGAAAACAGGTGACGAAAAATTAAATCACCGAATCTCAAAAAGAGACAGTGCCCGTGTTGTAGAGCTTGAAAAACTGATCAAAAAAATGTATGGGATCGTTTCGCTACGATCAACCGTTACAGAAATATCGTCAATCAAAGATATTGATGACATCATAGCCGCAGTACCAAATTAAATTTGAGCCCAAATATTGCGTGACCCATTCACCCGTATCGCGGACCATAAAAAACGTCAGTTATCCCTATTGGTTCTCGAGATATTTCCCCAAAAACGTCGCGTTCGATTGGGGATGCAATGCAATGATTCCCCGTGATCGTAAAACATCTGACGTCAAATGCCACGTGATATTATACTAATCGTGAATGTGTCTTGCGTGGTCGAACTGCCGCTATATGACCACGATTAAGAAGATTTTGACCATTAAAAAAACAAAAACAAAACATTCTCTAAGTTAAATCTGTTACACACTTTTGCGAATTAGTATAATAAGACTACTCGCCACCCATGTTCATCATGCGTTCAGTTCACGAAAAACGAATTGAAGAATCGGAGAACACATGCAAAAACTATTTACCTTATGAGAATGAAAATTTTTACCCTGGAGACACGTAACAAACATCACAACACTTAAAATGCCCTACTATTGACCGAAAACTATTTTTTTGATACACAGAAAATGCAAAGTTACTTCTATGTAAAACAAATCATAATAAAACTAATGAAAACCTATACACCAAAGAATCCAACATCCCACTATTATAATAATGTGTATAAATGCATATGTGTAGTACTGGAACTGACCTGAATAAAGGTTTTGTAAAATTTTTTTTTACCCTGGAGACGTGAAAAAAACATTGCAACACTCAAAATGCCCTACTTCGTATGAAAATCATGTTTCTATATGCAGAAACAAATGGAAATACAACAAAAAAGTATATTATATCGTATACGCAGAATAGAAGTAACTTAAGTGTAAAAAAGCAATACATAATACAGAACGCAAAAGCAAACATTGAATAACATTACGAAATGTGAATTGAAAACAAATGGATACCTTGTTTTGTTAAGGCCAAAGTTACATTGGACAGAATTTTTAATTGGTTATCTGTTCTTCACCAACCATCAACCTCATGATTAAAACCATGAGTTTCATTTCTTTATGGTTATTGTATATTTTATTTTACTTATCTAAAAGAAAAAAGATTTTGAATGCATAATGATTAAAATACCTAATCATATTTATGACAAACAAACAAACAAACAAAAAGGAACTTCGAGAACATATATTCAACTTAAAAACAATGATTGAACACACAAACTTAATAATTAACATACAAAAAAAACTAAACATACTATGAAGATATTGAAAGAAAGCAAAACAAACTAAAAGAAACTTCAAGAACTTTATTTACCTTATGAATAATAATTAAAAACACAAACGTAATGACAGAATTTCTACATCTAAAGAGTTTATAACAAAGGAAATCAAACACATATTAATCTGAGTGCACAAATCTCCTCTAACTAAATAGATATTTGCTATTTTAACTTTAGTTTAAATTAAAACAGGATACCTTTCACTGCCAATTCACATGTTAGTAAACAGCATTCTGTTTCTGCAGCCATTTTCAAACACTTCTAAACTCTTTACTTCTATATTCATACCTGTAATTTATTTACTGTATTTACTTTCCAGCACAACAAACATATATAGGTATTTATAAAAAACTTTCGCTACCACTTTTTATAAAGTGAAATACATAAAACTGCTCTCTTCCTTTGGCAAAACTGCTAAACTTTCTGTATTTTCCAGTAGTTCTTAAACATCATCAATAGATGAACTTCTTAGATACATAATCCATTCTTCACTTAACAAACCCTCATCATGATTTAACCCATGTGCTTCATTTCCTTTTTAACAGATGAAAATATTCAAAAAAACATACAAAAACCTAATCATACTATGATGAAATTGAAGTAAAAACAAAAGAAACTAAAAGAAACTTCGAAAACATATTTACCTTAAAAAAAATAATTAAAAACACAAACGTAATGACAGAATTTGTATACCTAAAGAATATTTAATATGAAAACATTCACATATGTGGAGCCATTTTTTATTTCAGTTCAAAGCTCCCCCAATGACTAATTCAAAACACTACAGTGAATAAGGTAATCCAATACTCGTGGAAGGTCAAATGGTAAGGGTAAGCCTATTTTCGATCACCAGTTAATTGCTCACTGTATATAACAAAATAAACATCATCTTTTCTGCAGCCATTTTTAAACAACTTTCACTGCACTTCGCCCTTTGAACTGCACGTCTGAATAGTAAAACTTGATAAATCACTTACGCATAATCAACAATACAATAAAATACAACACAATAACAGTAAAAGTACAACAATAAAAGTCTTAAATATATATAAAACTTTCTCGTTTCTTCTTCAAAAGAGCAGCAGAAATGAAGAACCTTATTAACGAACGCTGTTGCTATGAATTTTTCGGCCAATCAAAATAGCGCATTTTAAGAGTTTTCCTTTATTAGCCAACATTAACGATCAGCGCCGGGGCTTCCCCATATATAAGATCCTTTTGCAAAACCACCGTTCCCTAATTTTAATGCAGTAGTAAAAGGTTTCATTTCGCCCTTTTTATTTGGGTATATACACCCATTGGCGAATGGACTAACTACCGCTATATGACCACGATTAAGAAGATTTTGACCGTAAATTTTGAAAAAAAACATCACTCTCTAAGTTAAATGTGTTACACACGCACGCAGATTAGTATAACGCGAAATCCACCGTTTTCGTGTACGTAACCTGTGACGAAAAAATAAATCATGGAATCGCAACTCAAAAATATACCCTTGTTATAGAGCGCTACCCTATATGTTACCCTTGTTGATGCGTCACCCCATCGCCCGTATCGCGGACCCTAAGAAACGTCAGTTATCCCTATTGGTTCTCGAGATATTTCCCCAAGAACATCGCGTTCGATTGGGTATGCAATGCAATGATTCCCCGTGATCATAAAAAACTGACGTCAAATGATGCCACGTGCTTTTCGAATGATCGTGAAAAAAGTGTCTTTCACCTCTACGTGGTTTTACGCGCACATAAGAGGACGATGACCATAAATTTAAACTAAATATATCACTCTCTAAATAAAGAGTGGTATGCACAACGAGGATTATTATAATAAGACTAGCCGCCAAGGCGGCGTCGCTCGCCGCCCATGTCCACCTGCTCTGTATCACTGTATCAAATTTTCTTATAAACGGCTCGTATAACTTGTGTTCAACCAGAAGCAGATTCGAAGTCACAACCTCTGGTAAAACCAATCTTTTATCAGTGTAACAATACACTCAATACGTAGAGAGAGAAAACTTGAACTTTTTATTAGCTTTTGTTTTCATTTCTTTATGCTTTTTTTTTATTATTACCTAAAAATTAATACTTAAATTGTAATACCGAAAACCTAATCATGCTATAAGAATATTGAAATAAACAACAACAACAACAACAAAAAAATGCAATTCAACTACGCATTTATCCTAAAAACAATAACTCAAAACAACAAAACACCGTAATAGTAATTGTAATACTGTTATACCGAAAACCTAATCATGCTATAAGAATCTTATTATAATAATCCGCGTTGTGCATCCCACTTTTATTTTAGAGAGTGATATATTTGGTTTTTTTCTCACGGTCAAATCCTTCTTATTTTTTCCCTTTTCGTCGTAAAACCACGCAGCCGCGACAGACACTTTTTTTAATGTTACGTAATCTAAGTGTGACGTCTAAATTTTTAAACCAATCAAAACGAAAGAAATTCTTTTTTCTCCAATTTGATTGGTAGACGATTTCCAAAAAATTAGTTCGTTAATAACCGATTATCATTATCGCAGTTGTTTTCACGAAGAAACACAGGTTTGTATACATACGAAGGTATTGTTATTATGAAACTGTTTATTGTTTAACTTTTACTGTTATTGTATTTTAGATTAATAAAAGAACAGGCAGCAGCATGTGTGTAAGTGATTAGTTAGCAAGTGATTAGTGCGTAGGTGAGTTTTTGAACAGATGTTTGTTTTTTTCATATATAGGTTTTTTCAGATGAAAACCAAACGAAGAACGAGTGGAAGAAAGTCGTGCTGATTTTACGAATTTCTTTTTATAGTAATCAAATAGTTATGGGAGTGCAGCAGTACAGAAGTAGTGTAGATGAAGTTGAAGAAAGGATGATGTTTATTTTGGTGAAAATGGTTTAACTTTTTTTCGGTGGAAAATTGTTTGGAAAAGATATAAAGTAATATACGTAAGTACATGAGTCAAACGGATTTAATAAATGCAGCGCTAAAAGAGAATAAAAACAGAGTTAAAACGATCAAATCATAAAGATGCAGGTCCTACACGAGCAGTTACTGATTTGTTTTGGTAACGAACTGTTCCTTATTTTATTTATTTCAAAATGGCTCCACAGTTATGAAGTTACGAAGAAAGCATTTTTATGTCTTTCACTGTATAAAAATGGTAGTGAAATTGCAGTAGAAAACAAATAGAAAGTGTATGTTTACAATAGGAAAGTATGCTGGAAAGTTAATCGAGTGTTATTAATTTGTTTACAGGTATGAAATATAGAAAGTAAAAGAGTTTAGAAGTGTTGTTTGATAATGGCTACAGAACATGATCAATATTGTTTACTGTCATGATGATTGATGTGAATTGGTATTGAAAGGTAAAGTTAAGATAGCATCTATTTAGTTATAACACAGTTAGTATTAGTGGAAAGATAAAGGATTTACTGTTGTGTTTTGAATTTTCCAGCGCTGACAGGAGCTTTGAACTGGAAATAAAAAATGGCTCCACGAATGTTTTCAATGTTCAAAATTTTTCAGCTATACTAATTCTGTCATTACGTTTGTGTTTTTAATTATTATTTTTAAGGTTAATATATTTTCAAAGTTCCTTTTACTTTGTTTTGTTTTTCTTTAGATTTTGTCATAGCATGATTAGGTTTTTTGTATATGTTTTTTGAATGTTTTCATCTGTTAAAATAGAAATGAAGCACATGATGGGTTATAATGTTGAGAGGGTTACTTAAGAGAAGAATGGATTATGTAATTTAAATGACTGTGCAATGAAACTATCCTACCAAAAATAAGCGTTGTTGGCTGTATTTATCTTAAGTTTATATTTTATCGCGTTTATGCATATTTTGTGTTATGGTAATCGTTTACGTACTATGCCTAGGTATATAACTTTGGCTGTATGATTTTATTTGTGACTTTTTATCTTCTATGTAAATTTTTGTTCTTAGTTATTGTTTTTAGGATAAATGCGTACTTGAATTTCCTTTTTTTTGTTGTTTCTTTTTTTTTATTATTATTATTTTCGGTATTACAATTGAAATATTATTCTTTTAGGCAATAATAAAAAAGCACAAAGAAATGAAACTCATGGTTTTAATCATGATGTTGATGGTTTTGGGAAGAACTAAATATATCATTTCAAAAATTCATTAATGGTTGCAGTCCAGTAGTAACTTTTGAACAAAAGAAAAAGTTGGAAGGTATCATTTTTGTAATATTATTCAATGTTTGGTTTTGCATGTCTGGGTAAACGGTTCTGTGTTATATATTGCGTTTTTTTACATTAAAGTTCTCTTCTGCGTATTAATATATATTCTGAGCCATGTTGCTATTTGTTTCTGTTTTAAATGTAAGAAATGAATTAAAAAATTAATGCCTTTTGCAAAAGTTAAATTCTGCGACACAATGCATACTGAACATGGGTGGCAAGCGACGCCGCCTGGGATGTTTTTGAGTTGCGATTCTATGATTTATTTTTTCGTCACGGGGTACGTACACAAGAATGGTGGATTTGACCTAATGTTTTCGAAGTTAAGTTCGGTAAAAAGTTTTTACCCGGGATACTAGTATTGAAATAAACAACAACAACAAAAAGTGAAATTCAACTACGCATTTATCCTTAAAACAAAAATTTACCCAGAAGATAAAAAGTCACAAATAAAATCATAATGCCAAACTTATATATATACCCAGGTACGTAAACGATTACCATAACACAAAATAATACATAAACATTTCATTGCAAAGTAATAACTAATGAACTTCTTAAATACATAATCCATTCACATCTACCTTATGAATAATAATTAAAAACACAAACGTGATGACAGAATTTATATATCTAAAGAGTTTATAAAAAATTGAAAACAACCACATTTTTAATCTGAGTTAAAATCTCCTCTGGCTAATTCACAACAGTTAAACAACCCTTTATTCTTATTTATCCAGCATACCAACTGTGTTATAACTAAATAGATTTATACTATTTTAACTTAAGCTGAACTTTAAACAAAATGGGATACCTTTCACTGCCAATTCACATGTTAGTAAACTAAACAGCATTGATCATCTTCTGTAGACATTTTCAAACACTTCTAAACTCTTTACTTCTATATTCATACCTGTAAACAAATTACTAATACTTTATTTACTTTCCAGCACAAACATACATAGGTATTTATAAAGCACTTTCGCTACCATTTTTTTTAAGTGAAATACATAAAACTGCTCTCTTCGTTTGGAAAAACTGCTAAACTTTCTGTATTTTCCAGTAGATTTTGTACTTTTTGGCAGGCAGACAAAAGCATCAAGCATCGATATAAATTAGATACAATAGATACAATCAGACAGCATAACACATTCCCCACTTCCACAGCGTCATGAGAAATAAAAACATTCATAGCTGTAGGACCATTTTTTTTTAATGTAATAATAGCGCGCGTTACCAAAACAAATTTCTCTCGGCTTCCTTTTCATCCAGCAGCATATACACATACTAAACGACAGAATAACTGAGACATCCACTCAAAGCTAAATCAATTAATCTTTCAAAACTAAATTAAAACCATTCCTTACTGTGTAAATAAACATGAAACTGGATTTCTCCACTGCACTTTCTTCTGTATCGCGATATTTGATAACTAAAACGTAAACAAACATTTAAAATCCTGTTCTTTTATTAATCTAAAATATTAAACAATAAAAGTCTTATCGTTCTGCACAGCCAATTTTTAAAAACTTCACTGCACTTCTTCTGTATAAAAGTTTTATAATAATACCTTTTGTTCGTTCGATCTTTCTGCAGCTAATTTTTAAAAAATTCACTGCACTTCTTCTGTATATCTAAATATGATTTTTCATTGTAAACAAACGATAATAAAACGTTTTATAATAATAACAATACCTTCGTGCATACAAACCTGTGTTTCTTCGTCAGTTCTTTCGTCGATTTGCTTCCACACTTCACGATACGTTTTTTCGCAGAAACTGCCTGAAACAATCAAATTAAAATTAAAATATTCGGATACAAGAAGAAACACGTCATCTTCGCGAAGTTTCTTGATTACGAAATGATCGTTAAAAAATTTCAAACGAAGAAGATTGCATTGCTCGCGCTCCTCCAAAGACGTTTTTCGGCTGATTTCGACTGCGCAAACCAAAAATAACAAAACGGAGGAGCATATACTAATCGCGAAAAATCAAAAAAAGTGTTCTCGCCTCTACGTGGTTTTACGCGCACATAAGAGGACGATGACCGTAAAAATTAAACAAATATATCACTCTCTACAATAAAAGTGCTATGCACAAAGCGAATTAGTATAATAAGATAAGACTAGTATCCCGTGTAAAAATTTTTTACGGGTTTTAATTCTGAAAATGACGTCTCAAAAATGGTGTCGAAAAATGACACTCGCCACTCATGTTCAGCCTGCGTTGTGTCATTGGTAAAACATTTGTGAGCATTTGTCTTATATTACTTATTGTGTAATACAAAAGTACAATAAAATATGTTCATCAGAAAAGTGTACAAAATATTTGCTACAACATTTAAACAGCCATTTCATACATCATCGAACTTCAAACTAAGTTTGGAATTGGAAACTAAGTTGACAAAACCAAGTAATGAGATGGCACTCCATTAATCAGATCTGTAACCCAGTGTGCAAAATCGTCAAAAAATCACTGTGACGGAGAGCATTCTTAGTGAAATTGTGTATAGATTTCTATAGACATGCAGATATTTTTTAATTAACGTGCTATAAATATTTAAAATTTCTGTTCGACACTAATTCAACAGGGTAAAACGTTTTCGAAAATGCTGACTATAAGGATAAGCAAAAAATGTCGTAGAATGATCAGCAGGAACATAAATTCTCATGGAAAACTGTTTACAATACTACACCAAGAAAGTATCCTAAGATAGCATAAACAAACAAATAAATAAATAAATAAACCAAATAAAGGTTATCTTTAATCACTTTTGGAAAAGTGTATATCGACTTCGTTAACAGTCCTCGAATGCGTTTCGATGGTTTAATCCATTTATTCTTGCAAATAATAATTCTCGGTGAACAGCGAGTACATTGCATCTTTGAACATAGTTGTGCAATGATAACAGTGATATGACTTCCTTAACAGTCCTCCAATTTTGTTTTATGGTTTAGTCCATTATTCTTGGAAATAATAATTCTCGGTAGAAATTATCGGTTGAAATTATCGGATCTTCCGAAAAGTGAATTTTAAAAAATTGATGACATATTATTCTCAAGAGAAACCAAAGAATCTAAAAAAATAAATAAATAAAGTTAAGGTTGAATTTAAAATCCGAAATGTGCAGCCGACAATATATCTTCGAACTAAACTTTCATTTACAATTACCTGACAACGCTTTCTAGACTACAGCAGATACTGTTAATGATAGGATACTATCAAAAAAGGTTTTTCCCATGAACTACCAACACCAACTTGACCTCATTACTATAAATCTAAAGAATCTGAATAAATATAAGTTAAAGATAATGAATTATCATCGATTGCTTGAGTCGGCAGTTAATCAATTTTGTTAGTTAGGATAGAAGATGTGATTTATTTAATTACAGTTTGCTTTGTTATTAATAAACAGCTGCACGTTCCCAGCCAATTTCTCAATTGTCTTATTTCTGCTGACATCAGCATATTCCATTCATTATCTTTAACACACAGACAATAAGCTCCTCAATAAACTAAATGACTAACTTTTAGGAATAGTAATCTCTCAAACTGACAAAGAAGTTTTCTCTTAAACCATAACCTGTAATGTCATTTCACAAAACAGGCTACAGGATAGTGAAATAAAGATCAAAGGAAGTATGTAACAACTTTTATTCCAACTAAAAACAACAAATATTAACATATACTACGATGGTATGGAACTACCATACACTGACCGTGAATAACTGATTAAATACCCTATGTATGTCTTGTTAGTAGAAGCTCTATAGTTTATTAGAAAGAGGAATTTGTACACCTTGTGTAACAGAATCGATCTAAGCAAAAACAAAATTCTTAAAAATCCTTCTTAATAGGCAATGGGCATTAATCAACCATTCACAGGAGGAGCTATTTAAACTTCTACCAGCCAAAGATGTTTTCCAAAACGCAGAAAATTAACTTTAATGAAAAAACTTGAGCTCCATGTATGGTAGTTCCATACCATTATAAAAACTTAACTACCTAAAATAAACATTTTCAACAAAATACTGGGTGTTTAACCTGGAATATTTCGGTACATTTTTTTGAGGGGGGACGAATCCCTCGTGGTCTCGCCCCCCCATTTTTTCCCACACCCAGAACGCGCGGTTAGACCGCGGTCCTCGGTGGGTTTTTCTGTATAAATTGAATTCGTTTCGTGTCACTATAATGTAAGAACAAAAAATGATTAGTAATAATCTAAGATTTAATAATTAATAGCTATCAATTAAAGGAATTACCACATAGACAGATTCAAGATACTATTGACGCTGAGAATTAATATCTCCAAGAACAAATTCAATTGAGTTTTTACAGAAATATTTGTGTTACTTACAGTGGGTAGCTTGTTTAGCCTCCTTTTGTTCTAAAAAAGACAGCGAGGCATTAATTAACGAAATTACCACATAGACAGATTAAAAATGTGCTATTAAGGCTGAGAATTATTATATCCAAGAATAAATTCAATTGATATTTATTAGACATTTTTGTATTAGGGAAAAATCCTTACTCTCCAAATTTTGGGTAGATGTTGCTGCTATAATATAAAAGAGAAACAGTATGAATACTATGTATGCCAAAGTGCATTCTACACAGATCAACAGACTAATACGATGTTTTATGTAAAACAATTTATAACTCACAACTGCTGGAATCTTTACTAAGAATATTTCAATAGTGAACATGATAAAAGGCAACATGTATTAGAGAAAGAATCCTTACTGTTCAAATTTTGGACAGAAGTTGTTACTATAATGGTAATAAGAGAAACAGTATAAATTACTTCATCTGTCAAAGTTAAATACATGTATTTAAGTAGAATGTTAAAAAGGAAAATATCAAACCATTTTCTGCAGCATTCCCTATGAATAAAATATCATGAAATTACAATAACATGACTGATAAGCAAAACTTGGCTAAATGAAAATAAGAAGTTACCTTCCCCCAGTAGACGCTTCTCTTCTGAAATGAAAGGAGTCATTTAATATTCACCAATAGTAATTCTAAATGACAGTAATGGTATTCTATTGAAGCAATAATTCCCTTTACCTTCGGGTGTTATTTCATCATTCTCTAAAATATAGAAGGTATAAATAGACCATCTTTTCTTTTTCTTTATTATATTTACAGTTTTATTTTGAAAACTTACCAGTTTCTTCAACCCCATCATGAAGCACTAAAATAGAAGACATACTCACATGGATTTATACTGCATTTAATAATTCCTATGTATTGGAAAGCTCTATATACTTACTGGCTTCATCAGTTACATTAGGACCTGAAATAAAACAGTGAAAAATTAATTTTGTATTCAAAAGCAACAGTATAAAAAGCATAGAAATATTTACCGTTGCGTGCCACAGGCATGTGTAATTTTTTAGTTAACTAAAAAAAGAAGCAACTTTGAATTAATTTTCACAAAGGTAAATGGATGAATGCCCTGACTTTTGGTTCATGGATGGCGCATGCAAGAACTTTTCATGATAAACAAAATTAAGATGCATGGTAACAGAGTACACGACATGAACGTAAGTCAATGGGACTTGTACTCCGCCTAAAAAACAAGCATACAGAAATAAACTGTTTTTTAGGCAAAATAATTAAGTAACTATAAAAGCATATCTTTACATCCATATTTAGCATTGCAACAAAGAAAATGTCATTGAATTAACAAATTAACGCTATAATATCAATCATTACAGTTGAGCAACAGACACTACAGGAAAACTCATGACAGTATATATTACAATATAAAATTCATGACGCTATAGAGGAAAAGCTGCTTTTCAACAACTGCAATGCAAATCACTTCCAAATGAGTGACGATACGATCAATGTACAACCGGAAACTGATATTTTTACTTTTCTGGTATCTTTGAAACTCATAATCCAAATCCTTTGCACATACCAAGTATATAGATGAAAACAAAAGATATGCAGAATTAAGTTACTGTGATACTTGTGGAAAGACGACATTTTGAGTATACATATTTCCATTGATATAACATTGTTTCCCAGTAGCAGCAACTTTGATTTTCATATTATCAAATGACTTTGCTCTGGAACATGCTACATATAGCTGACCATGAGAAAAGCACGGTCTCTGCAAAAACAAACCAATTTTATCAAATGTTTGACCTTGACTCTTGTTGATAGTAAAGAGTAGGCCAAACGGATAGGCAATTGTCTGCGTTTCAATATATCAGGCATACCTGTATCTGAAGGTGACAGTTCAACCCTAGGTATGAAAATGCTTTCTCAACTGCTGACCCTATCAAAACTTCAGCTTTAATGAAATTATGAGATAATTCACAAACAATCAAGCGGGTGCCATTACAGAGTCCCTTCCTGATGTTCAGATTCCTCAAAAGCATTATGATAACCCCAACTTTAAGTTTCAAAGAATGTGGAGGCATACCGGAAGGTGTTATGCTGTTCAGAAAATCAAGCGGATAATTTTGCCACTCGTCTTCATCATCACATAACATTTCATCAGCACTGTAATAACAAATTGCATCTCCTTCCAATCTTTCCAACACCTCATTGTTAATGATCAATGATTGCTCTTTTGTTGGTGTCAAGATGGCTGTTGAGGCGTATTCGTGAGGTTCAAATCCGTTATAAATCACCGATATAATTGAAGTATTGCAACAATCGGGGATTTCGATAGAACCCTTAGCCGGTTCATTTTGTTTTGTTGGCAGTTCACCATTACCAAGTTGTAATAAACAAGCACAGAATTCTTGTTCTTCCGGCCTGGCTCTCATGTTCTCGGTAAGTGAGTACTTTACCACTGATGCCCACATAGCAGAACTTGTCAAGCAAACTTCAATAACATCAGTTGGTTTTGCCTTCTTCACAACTGGCAAACACTGACGAAAATCGCCACCCCACAAAAGTACCTTTCCACCGAAAAGTGCGTCACTGCCGCAAATGTCACGAAGCAGTCTGTCGATAGCATGGAAAATGTGCGTAGAAACCATTGTGGCTTCATCTATCAGTAACAGGTCAATACTTCAAAGGTATTCTGCATGTTTAGATGTCGGTGTCATGTTACATACACTTTTTTCTAAAACAGGAACAGGCAAACGAAATAAGGAATGCAATGTACAACCACCAGATAATAAAGTGGCTGCAATACCTGTGAATGCAGCAGTAGCAACTTTCCAACCTCTGGCTCTACATGCTGCAATAACATAGTTATATGTAAAAGTTTTACCTGTGCCAGCTGGTCCATCCAGATAAAACAATGTTTCAAGTTGTGCTAAACCATTGCGCACATTTGAAACAGCAGACAAAATCGCATCTGCAACAACTAACTGCTGTTCGTTAAGCTGAGGCCTTACCTGCTGGGCCCTGTCAATGTAAATATTCACATCGACTTCTTCCTCAGGGATCTGCTGAACCAACTCTGGAAGATTAAACTGTGTTAACAACATACAAAATTGTTTTAGGACATCATCAATGTAACCCAAAACCCTTTGTTCTGCTTGAGCAAGAGCTAATGTTTGAGTATAGTCCTCACACAGATGCTCCTTGAATGTGTTCCACAACTGAAGGGGATTGGAGGGTTTGCTGTGTGTCAAAATCGTGACAAGCAGTTGTCTAAGCTGCTGAGGCATCGGGAAGGTTGATGCTTCTTCCGATGTATTGTGCCACTATTGGTCATCTTGTAGAAGAAGTCTGGCACTACACACTTCTCGGAATGTGTTGTAAACCACTCAATCAAAAGTGCGTAGATATTCGAATGATGTAGCGCCTGGAACATGCAGCAACAAAACTCGAAGGAAAAATCGTTCTCCTTCTGATGGTCGTGCATTATATAACCGAGCAACTATAGGCTTTAATGTTCTTTTTCGTTTTTGCCATTTTTTCTCTTTACCATGGAAGACATAATGATAGGGAATATCTGAGTAAAGATACTGTCGAGCATCAGGATCTTCTACATTCAGATTAAACTATGCTGTAATGTGACTATCATTCAATGTCCCTTCAGCAGCTTCCTCTTCTTCGCCAGCTCTAAAATAAGCTTGATGACGATCAGATAAATGAACAGCTAATCGCTTAATGGTATGCGATTTTTCATGCATAGAGAACTCAAATATTCGCCATAATGCTTCGGGCGCACTGACATATCGAGCATCCAGAAATGTTTTAATTTTGTCATGTTCCAAACGTTCATTAATCTCGATATTAGCACGATCATGTCCTTTGTAAATGTATTAAAAGAGATACTTTACACTTTTGATTGTGGTACATGCTTCCAAATTGATGTGAGCATTATAATTCTCGGACAACCACGGACAGTACGGAACTACCCAGTGATTATCTAAGTCCACATTTCTTACTCTCACTATACGGCCATTGTTACGTCTACGGTACAGTGGATACCCATTTGCATTCGTTTGGGTTGCTTCACAAAATCGCTTTAGAAAATCGTTGGTGCAGTTGCCATCATCTCCCATACAAACTGCATTAGGGTTAGCATTCCCACAGGGACCATGAATCATGCATGACTTGATGATATTATGAAGTTCAGGTTGCTGTTCAGGATCTGGTATTTCAGCTATTTAATTAAGCTATCGATGTCATCAGCATTACGCAGTTTGTCCTCTTGTGCTAAATGGATAAGAATATGAGCATGAGGTAAAGAACGTTTCTGAAATTCAATAACATACAAATGGGAAATGCCTTTCCCCAAAACACCATTTTTATTAATGTCCTCCAAAAGTGCTTTTAATTTTAAATTGAAAACACGTGTAATCAAATCAGGACGATAATGTGCAGGCTCATTATCTAATTTTTCTGTGATTTCCTTCCATTTTGGATTGCAGGTAAATGTGCAAAACAAATCCGGTTTGCCCATTTTAGTTACCATGGCCATAGCATCTTGATAATTTTGCTGCATGGCCGTTGGACCACCCTGAAAAGAAGAAGGAAGAATCACCGGTCTGCCTGCTTGAAGGCCACGGTTTTCTGCGACATTTTCAAGATAATCAATGAGCCCTTGATATTGCTCAACCCGGAAATTACCCTGATTTCGACAAATGTAACTAAGACGGTCGATTCAACTTTGCAGTAACAATCTACAGCAAATTGTTGAAGTAACCTTTTACCTTTTAAGATGGGGCTAAAAGCATCTCTAAATGCAAACTTATAGGTATAATATTGCAACATGGTAGTACGACAATGCTGGCCTGTTGCATATTCTGCTACATGAGGAATTTCAGAACTCCAACCCAACTCTCCTCTTGGAAAAAATACAGGATACACCATTGGATCAAGATTAGGTGAATGCACAGGCAAATCCTGCAATGGTCTTTCTCAAGGGTAAACAACAATGTCTCGAGCCAATGGTGGTGCACCATCTTCACCAACAAAAACAGCAGCTACTTCATCATGATGAGGTGGATTGTATCGACGCCTGTCACCACCACTTCTCAAGTGCATTCTAACCTGAAAATCAAAAGCAAATTATCAAAAGCAGTTGAAAGATCAGTATTTATAATAACAGTATTTATAATATAATAGTATAATAAGATATTTCCACTTACCTCAGATGGTTGGCGATTCTGTTCATTTGCGTGATGCAGTTCCTCTGCTTCTACCTCACTCATGTGTTTATAAGCAGCTGCATAAGGACTCTCCCGTAAAATGATATCTTGCAAAGTTTGCATGACTTCAGGGGAGCAACCTTGATTTTCTGGTCTTGCCATTCGCTCGTTGAATGCATCCATACCATCATAAATATATAGTTGACCATATGATGGAGGAACACCTGGCGGTGCGTGTAAATTACCTGTTCGGTGACATACCTGGCCATTGATACGAAAAACTGGTGGACCACGACCTGGCGGTACAGCCAATTTCGCACCCATAGAAGCAAAAGCAACCGAACTGTTGAACTTTCGAATATTTTCTTGAAAGTTCTTTGCTTGATTGTTATCACCTACTAAAAGATCTTTAAGGTCATTAAGATAGTAAATGTTATCTAAGTGAACTTTACCATTGTGGCAACACTTAAAATTAGTTTCATCAGCATACATCCTGGCACCACAAAACTGACAGACTTTGTCCATGACACCAAGATAGTGTAGCTCAGGTAGTTGGTCTTGCCGAGCAACACGATGCAATGGGGGATTTGCATTTCGTTGAGCACCCCGCCTTGCCCTCATGTGATGAACATTTGCATTTTGTCGAGCTAATCTCTGCTCGTCACCTTCTACTTGACGATGCTGAGCTTGTCTTTCGGCATCGTTGATTCTCAGACGTTCATTATCTGTCTGAATATCTGGTGGCTGAACATTAATGTTTTGCTGGAGCTGTTGGCACCTTTGCTTCAGCCACATCCTCATGTGCATGCCGACGCTGAATAACAGAGCGCGTTTGCTGCTGATCAGGTGGCTGGAGCACAAACTGGCCATTCCTAAAAACTACTTGGAAGCCATGAATAATATTAGTGCCTCTTATATTGGTCCCTTGTTTACCACCTCATTGTGCCACCCCAGATACTTGGCGCCTGGGTGATTTTTAATTTTCTTGTAAAATGTGCTGTGACGTGGTATTGTATGCCCATCTCGCTGAGCAACCACTTTCCTTTGACCCGGCATGCTTACGATTTGGTATGGTGTGCCACAGTACGGTGTGTCCTTCTTGGTTTTCCACTGTTGTCTCACTATTACCCAGTCACCAACCGAAAGACCGGATTCTTTCACATATGCTTTCTTGTCAGCGTACTTCTTCGTGGCAGCTCTGCTGGGGCTTGTTTGGTATCGATTTCATGATGAAATTTCGGCCTGTCCTGACTCCTTTTGGCAGGCAGTCTAGTGCGATACTGTCTGCCATTGAAGAGAACCGTTGCGGGACTTTGACAAGTAACGGTGTGAGGAGTGCCTCGATATGCGCGGAGCATTCTTTGTAGCTCTTCCCTCCAGTTGCATCGCTCTTGATCAGATGTTTGCAATAGCTTGCGCAAGTTATGCATGAAGTGCTCGACCATGCCATTCGTCCATGGCGCCAGCGGTACTTTCGGTCCATGATTAAAACCCATGTATTTTGCGAATTCCGCTAGTGCACCACTGTTGAATGGTGGACCATTGTCAGAGCCAAAGTACTCTGGGATGCGGAACTGACTCATGATTTTGTCCAGTGCGGGTAGTACTGCCTTGTGGGATGTTGAGTGTAAGATTTCCACAGCTGGATACCTGGAGTAGGTGTCCTGTACCATGAGCAGGTATTCTTGGGCACCGTTGATAGGGCCAAAGAGGTTGGCATTGATTTTCTGCCAAGGTTGTGATGTAAACGGGATGGTTTGAGTGGTTCCTTTTGCTTGGTGTCGGTTGTGGCTTGACAAGGGTTGCAGTATGCTACGGCATCTTCTACGGCTTTGTCAATGCTTGGAAACCACAGCGTACTTCTTACTAGCTGTTTTGTCTTCACGATCCCTTGATGGCCTTCGTGTGCCATTTTCACGATGCGTGGTCATAGCAATTCTGGTATTATGATATGTTCACCACGCAAAATCAGCCCAGAATCATCCACGGTTAACTCCTTGAACACTGCCTTGAACGCTGTCATGTCATGACTGTTCGCGGGTATGTAGCCTTGGCGAATGTAATCCTTGAGCCTCTGGAGCTGCTTGTCCGATTGGGTTTCTTGTACTATTTCATCCGTGCTTACTGCTTTCGGCGAGTCCTGTCGCACAATAGCATTTGTAGCCAAGTTCAGAGGAGTTTCTCCCAGTGTGTTGCCATTGGAGGCCGGGTGACGTGACATATAGTCTGTTGAATTTTCTGATCCGGGCTCGTAAATTAAGTCAAAATTATAACCTTGCATTTGTAACTTGTGTCGTAAAACTCTTGCCGGTACCTCTGGTTTAGCATTCTTGTATAGAGGTAGGAGTGGGCAGTGATCAGTGCTGGCCACGTATGATGGTAAACCATATAGGTACATATGGTTCTTTAGTGTACCAAACAGCAGAGCTAAGCTTTCTCTCTCAATCTGAGAATAGTTTTTTTCTGCTTGTGTCAGGGCTCTACTATCAATACGAATCGGTTTGTATACCCCATCGATTGGGTCTTTCTGTGATAAATTGGCTCCGACACCATCCTTGTTGTCATGCTCAGCAAAGACCTCACTTCAGTAACAGTGGATGGGACTGTCAATGCCTCTAGAGCTTCTAACTTTGCTGGGTCTGGAGCTATGCCATCTTGCAAGAATATTGTTCCAAAGAACTTCACCGAGCTGGAGTTGAATTGGCACTTGGTTAGCCCTAGCCTTAGACCACAGTCACGGAAGCATTGTAGCACTTCAATCAGCGCCAGATCATGCTCCTTCTGGGTGCTGCCAAACACAATTATGTCGTCGTAGATGTTTTCTGCTTGCAGAATGTCCCCAAGGGTGTTGGACATTTCATTGTGGAATACTTCTGCCGCACCATTAGTTCCGAAATTTAATCGCTTGAACTGGCGGAGACCTTTATGTGTGTAGAATACCGTCAAGTACCGACAGTCTGGGTCTAGCTCAAATTGATTGTAGCCATGGTTCATGTCAAGTTTACTGAAATGCGCAGCTCCATTGAGCTTATACCTGAGTTCTTCCAATGTGGGTATGACATGATGTGTTCTTTTGATGGCTCTGTTGGCGGTTGTCATGTCAATATTCATCCTTATTTTTGAGGAGTCCGCTTTGGGTGTTATTACTACATTGGACACCCAATCCGTTGGTCCGTCAACTTGTTCGATGACATCCGCACTCTCTAGCTCTTCTAGGAGTGCCTCCAGCTTCTCACGGTGAGCGAATGGTATGCGCCTCTGTGCTTGTACCACTGGAGGTATCATCTTGTCGATGTGTAGGCTAACACGTTGGTATTTATGTTTCCCTTTGCCTATGAATACATCACTGTAGTGTTTGATGATGGCATCCGTTTTTTTCTTGTGCACTGGGTATTTTCGGTGAAACTGCTGTTCCAGGTTTTGGCATTCTGTCCTGTTGGTCATCTTTTTAGCCATGTCTCGATAGGAGCTGAGTTGCACCTCATCGCTTGTTGCTCGTTTGTCAGATAATGATGCCGTCTCCTGGAGTTTATTTAACTTGATGGATAAAATGCCCAGGTCAAATGCCGTATATTTGCCCATCAAGCTGTAACTAGCTTCTCCCTCACTGACATAAAGGGTAGCCTTGACAACTGGTTTGTCCCCTGCAAATATGTCTGCCGTAAAACAACCTGTGATGGGAATGGAGTTAGAATTGTATGGTTTCAGTTGTGCACTCGATGGTTGAAGTTCGATATGCGGTATGAATGTTTTGTAAATGTCATAGGATATAACATTGGCATCCGCACCTGAATCCACCTGCATGTCAATCTCATTTCCCGCAATGGTAACCTTGACGTGTGCGGATGGGTTACTATCCTCTTTATGGTGCCTGTCATCAATAGCGTCTAGATGTGCATGTGTTGGATTGTATGTGACTCATGTCATCACGTATGATGGCTGTCTGGAGTTTGGGAAGAGGCGTGTGTAATGTCATTACCAGCTTTATTGCCTCTTTTAAGTTCATGTTTTCAAACTCACAGTCTTTTCCTTTAGTTTTCAAACGGGTAGCCCATTGGTCGTGTGTTTCTTGTGATGTTAAAGGCCTCATGCAGAAGAATTTGTATCTTTCTGCCGTGACGTTCTTGGTGCCCTTGAAGTGGTCAGTGATCACATGTTTGGCTGCGGTGTATGTTGTGCTATTGTCTTCTAGGGTGTTGTACAGCTCCCTAAGTTGCTGTCCTCCCAGTGCTAGGAGGGCCGCTTCTTTCCTTCGTTCCGCCGCGGCTACCGCTGCTGGATCTCCCCCTTCCATCGCGTCCAGACCTTCGAATGCGAAACAGTACTCCAAATTTTCTATCCACATACACCAGCGTTTATGTATGTTGTGCGTAGATTCTTTGTGCTCCGTGACGTGAAATTCCTTCACGCATGAGCGAAGATTCGCAAGAGCATTTGCAATCACTCACGCTCGTGGTTTTGTCCGTCGACTTACTGCGTAGTTGGCGAAAATAAATCGGTGATCGTGTAACGTAGATTAGTAGCTCTGTCGGCTGATCCAAGCAGCGTGGAATATAGCTTTATGCATCGTAAAAATGCTTTGAACTTACAGTTGTGGTGTTTGCGAGTCTCTTTCGTCAATTTTTGTTGTGTCTTCGTGAGTTTAAAAATCTGGTCCTTGTTGCCAAATGAGATGTAGGAGTTACAGAAAAAACGTGTGTGCTCTGATTAGTATCGTAATCTAGAAGAAGTAACAGTACACTGGATGTCCGTTCTCTACACAGTTCACTACACTACAGATTTGACCGTGAAAAAAACAAAAACACAACACTCTCTAAAATAAAAGTGTGACACACAAATGCGAATTAGCATAATAAGATAGTAATAATAATAAACTTCATTGTCAGTTAGCCAGAAACAATATAAATAAATAAACGCAAAAGTTTTTTAAAAAAAATGTATTTATTTTCTTACAAAGCTTTTCATTACTTCAGTAACATCTTCAGGTATAAACAAAAATTAAAAATTATCTACATTATATACATCATTTAAAAGCCATAATTATCTAAACAAAAAAACCGAGTGTGGTTGAATTATCTAAGGACTGAAAAAACTAAATAATGTATAATTAACTTGCTTAAAACCTACGTGACTCCATATCGAAATAAATATAAGCTTTTCATGTCTTTTTGGTCATTAAGTGACGGATTTGACGACACGATAAAGAAAGCTTCCATAATTTTGCGCTTTCTATTGTCCTCTGGGGCTCTACATAAAATCTTCCATTCGAATGAGTGGTCTGGGTTTTCAACTAAATGCTTTGAAGGTTCCGATTTTTCGTTATTACTATTGTGTTCGTTCCATCGAACAGTGGAGTTTCTCTTAGTTTCACCGCTGTATGTCGCATTACATGAACACACACCTTTGTAAATAACGCTGCTTCGGTGAGACAATCTATCTTTGATGGGAAACAAAGATCTTAATTTGGTGGTTTTCCAACAATACACAAAATCAACTTTGTAGTTGGAGAAACTGTGGAGGTTGCTAATCTCGTTTCTGACAGCAACTTCATTTTTCGCACAAAAGGGCAATTTAAAGATGATTTTCGGCTTCACTTCTTCGAATAGCCATGAAGGGATAATTGGGTCTTCTTTGACCATAGTGAACAATCTAATTTGGGCATCAATAAAACGGTTCGGATAACCAGCTTTCAAATATTTCAATCTTATTTTCTCGATTTCAATGCCAAAGGAACTTCCAATTCGAAAGGCTCTACTTAAATCTCCTCTAATAGCACTTCGTTTGTATTGTGTAGGCACCTTTGAAGACCAATGGAAAGGTAATTTAGTTACTTTGTTGACAACACTGAAGGTGGATCCACCGTTTTCAAGACGTTCAATTTGTGTATCAAGGAATTTTTTCGGATTGACTTCAATAGTTAATTTGATGTTAGTGTGAAAATTGTTCAAGACTTGAAACAATTCATCATGAACACCTTTTTTACGCCTAATGTAGGTATCGTCTATATATCGTTTGTAGAATAAAGGGGCTAATGGTTTGACCGTAACCTGCTCCATTTTGTTCATGAAGCATCCTGTGAATACGACTGAGAGAGGACCTCCCATAGAAACACTCTCAGTTTGCTTAAATAATGTTCCATTTGCACTAAATATGCACTCCATTGTTAATTTATACAGTAGCTTTCGACAAATCCATTTGGAGCAGATAGGTACCAACTTGTAATTATCATAAATTTCGTGACAAATATAATCTATTGTGTCTGATACAGGAACACTGGTGAATAACGATTCAACATCATAACTGACTTCTTCTTGGTCTGGTTCCAACGGTGGCAACTCTTTTAATAATCCAGGAAACGTTTGGGTATCCTTAATGACATATTCATTTTCTGACAATGGTTTCAGGTAAGCTGCAATAACTTTGCTAGCCTCATAAAAGCAAGTGCCAGTTTGATCAATAATGGGTCGCAGTTTCAACTGCTGAAGCTTGACGTCTGAAAAATTGGTAAATTTGTGGGTCTTAGCAGTGGCAAAAAACCTGGCACCTGCCACCTGGTACCTGCACCTGGTTGCTAGATGGACGCATGTTCTTATATTCTGGGTTGTCTTTGAAATGGCGTAGAAGGAAACTTTGAAAGCTTGAAAGATCTTTAAGAACAGTATCATTTGTAACTTTGTACTTCCCTTTACGAATACCTTCGTCAATCAAATTTTGAACTTTTTCGCGGTAATCAGTTTTGTTTAATATAATAATACTGGTGTCTTTATCGCCTTAAAGTAAAACAAACAATGTCGTCATTATCACGTATATGTTAAGTCGATTTATATGTTGAATCGGGAGCGAAGTATACATTTTGTGAAAACTGTTGTGTAACTCTACGTAAGTAATGGTGGAATTCCTCTTTTCGTTCTACATCAACAAATTTATCCATTTTCTCTGCTAGAAGTTCAAGCTCTATAGCTCTATAGCTAGCTAGGTCCTTTTTGACAAATTTATTTATTAATTTATTAAAAATTTTTAATTTTTGTTTATACCTGAAGATGTTACTGAAGTAACGAAAAGCTTTGTAAGAAAATAAATACATTTTTTAAAAAACTTTTGCGTTTATTTATTTATAATAATAAATTTGATATATATGAAATATGGCTGCCACAGCACAAAATGGTAATAACCTTTCTGCATTTTTCATTTTGAAATAAGAATGAAAAATGATTTTGTCACTGTTTTATTTTAGTTTCTAAAAACCCATTTGTGGAAAATAGTAAGTATTTAATGCTTTTAATTATATTTGAGATTATTAATGCAGCTAAAATCTTCATGGGTATGTTGTATGTTTTAATTGATGTTGATGAAGTGGAGGATGGTGGTAAGTTTTCAAATGAAGCTTTAGACATAGGACAAAACGACAGGATTGTCTATTTAGAACTACTTTCTTTTATATTTTAGTTAGTGATATATCCAAGAAAGATAAAATAACTTAATCCTCTAAATACCAAAATACCATCAATTTAAAAAGGTTATTAATACTTTTCATTTCCTTTCAGAAGAGAAGGTATGTTCTTAATTTCTTTTTGCTGTTTTATGGATATCACTGTCAATATATTGCAATTTCATTCTATTTCATTCATAGATAAGGTGAATGGCGCGAATGGTGGTGGTTTGATATTTTCCTTCTTAACATGTAGAATGCACTTCAATAGATGTAGTATTTACACTACTCATGTTTCATGTTATAGGGCACTTAGTCCAAGGAAATGGCCAAAGTGAGCGTTTATTTACACTAACACATGTTGGCTCTTTACATGGACTTGATGATATTTGCATTTTTTAATTTTATCTTCCTGTTTAGAATCGCAAGAGACCACACGTTGTGAGTTGTGAAGTTTTTCATATAAGGCGTACTATTTGGTTTTTTAACTGATCCTTAACTTTCTATCATTTTATTTTAGTAACACGACAAGACTTTTTGAAGTATAGGAAGGCCCATCCTGCCTGCAAGTCCAGGAGGGCCTTCCAAATATGGAAATAAAATGGGGGCGTGACCGGGAGGGTTACGTCTCCCCCCCCTCCCAAAAAAAAATATCAAAAAAAGTTGTTGAAAATAAAACATTGTCAGCTGAAGTATAAGGGGTCACTCCTCACTGTCTTTAAGTGAGGGCTGATCCCTTATACCGTATGGAGTTACCATACACTCAGGTTCAGTTCTCATTAAATAAAATTCTCACAATGAAAAATAATCAAGTGAACTGAACCAACATAAATTTAGACCGTGAATGGCTGATTAGCGCCTACTTACTTCAGCTACTGAATTGTTTTTCTAATTTGTGTTTCAGGAAATAATGGGGTGTTTAATCAGTCATTTGCGGTCAACTGTATGGTAATTCCATACCATAGTTTATTTTAGTTTATTTATAGTTTATTATTGTAGTTTGTTCAGTTAGAAAATATGTTGTTATAGACAGATTAATCTTTATTATTAATATTATTACGAATATTTATTACAGGATAGTTGCTCAGTTATAAATACATATATACAATATATAAAAATACTGTTATTCTGGAAGTCCTGTGCAAAAATGACGTTAAGTATTTAAAATATTAAGAGACGTATTGACGAGTTAGCCAAAAAGCATGAAAGCTCTGAAATGAGAAAAGAAAATGATGTAACCACATTAAGAAAACAATCAACAATTAAAGAAAAGGCGAAAACGAATGTCAAAAAAAAGAAACGAAAAGTTACTAATAGGTGAATATTATACACACAGAAAATTTATAAATTTTTTATAACATCTTTATATTTTTTCATAATCCTTTTCAGCTCTTATCTGGGAAGGGAGACTGTTGTATATCAAAGCCCCTTGAAAGTAAAACGAGTTCCGTTCTGCTTCTAATTTTACTTGTGGTAGTCGTATAAGGTTTCCATTGTTTCGTGTATTTCGTCCAGTGCATAGTTGAAAATAGTTTTTGAAATTTGAGCATACATCATTAGTTAGGCACCGATGAACATAATTTACGGCTTTCTTACGAATAATTGTGTTTGACTTGGGTATCACAAACTCATGTCCTACAATTTCCTGTATAAGTTGTTCCAAACTGGCGATCTTGTCCTTCAAGTATTCTGGGATTACACTAATCGTTACAAAGGAACAGTACGTTAAGAAAGGGAGAATCATTGTTTTGTAGATGGTATAACTTCTTTTTGGATCTAGCATAAATCTCATTTTTCGTAGCAGATTAACACGTGATGAAGATTTTGATATCGATTTCCTGATGTGTTCAGTTAGATTCAGGTTACTCGTTAATAGTACTCCCAGGTACTTGTAGGTATCGGTGCAGTTTATGTCAGTATGTTGATGTTGGATAATGATTGGTTGGTCATTAAGTTTATGCAGGCGGTTGTTAGTACCAAAAACCATAACTTCTGTTTTGACTTTCTTACAATTCAGGATAAGTTCATTCTCCTTCAAACAGTTTGCAAATATCTTGAATTCATGTGTCAAGACCTTTTCAATGTCATCAATAGACTTCGCAGAGTAGTAAAGGACAGTATCATCTACATATTTGGCTATCCTGCATTGAGATAAAACTGTAGCCGAATCATTAAAGTGTAGAAGAAACAGGAGAGGTCCAAGAATGGACCCCTGCGGAACTCCACAGAATACTGGTTCTTGAGAGGAACTTGTCCCATCATACGAAACCTGTTGAAAG